>WAAD01023683.1:47674-112074 GCA_013389945.1 Fregata magnificens | reverse complement strand
CGTATGTCAATGACCGTGTAACAACATTGCTTTATTTTCAGTTAGAACTTACCAACAAATTACCTTATAATATTTTTTTTAAATTGGATTTTAACATCATTTTCACAAATTGAATTTTTGATTAACTCCTCATTCATCTCCTTTTTCAATGAAATGTTGGGAAGAAATGAAGAGGATTTTTACTTTTTTTTTAAAAAGTCCAAATTACTAATTTAATGGGGAAATTACATGTTGCATTAGCCTCTTCATATTTGTCTCTTTATGTGTAATTTGGTTTGCCTTTATTGGACTTTTTTTTTTTCCCCCCCACTGATTTGGGTTGATAATGCTGACTTGATTAATACGACTGAAATCACTGCATTAGAAATTCACAGATCTTCCTTACCATGAAACACATGAAACAGGTCCTATGAACCACAGCTTTGTTTACAAATAGAGCTATAAATGATCCCTACAGCAAGTTCATAATTTATAGCAAAGGGTGCTATGGATAAACAACTACATGTTCACGTAATTGAAGATTATACTGTAACATGTATTAATTACTGGGACTGCATTACGTACAAAAACTAACTTTTGAGCACTTGGCTTTAATATTGGCTTTGATGCATTTAGTCTTCCTTCTGGAAACAAACTGTCTTTAAAGAAAAAAAGATCCATCCAAGACATTCACCCCCTCATGGAGGAACGTGGCCCATGTGGTTTATGTTTGAGAAAGCTCTAGGGAACCAACAGCATGGTCTTACTATGGGGAACGCTGGGCAATGTGCACAGTAGGAGAAGCTACTAGCTCAAGCCTGTAACTATAGTACAGTCATAATGAAACTAAGCTATTCTTTGACTCTTTCCTTCTCAGACTGCAATGAGGCACTCTTCCGAAACACCATCCAGCTCCGGCAGAAGCGGTTAGACATTGAGAAAGCTTTAACAGAGGAGAAGAAAGTTGCTGCTAACCTCAGAAAGAAACACAATGCGTTGGCCAAAAAGGTGTTGTAGTGTTTTCTTCTCAGCAAGCATCAGCTGGCTCCATTACAGTGAAAATGTTGTGCTAGTGATTTTGGCTAAGATTTAAAAACAAAATTCTAACCCTTTGAGAGGCCTCAGGTTGGGTAGAGATACCTGTGGTAGCACAGAGGCAGAAGGCAGCTTAACATGGGTCCCCTGCCCTCCTGAAAAGGGTAAATCAAGCAAGGTGGTCTGACTTTAGCTGCTGTGGGGCTGGATCCAGGTTTTAGGTCCAGTTCCTTCCCAACTGTCTAACCATCATGCAGCAGCAGAAACAGGATTCTCTGGTTCAGATGCAACACCTGATGTAGCCTGGCCCATCATCTGTGTATGGGGATGGAGAGATTACAGAATCCTTATCCTAACACAAATGCAGGTTAAAATAAACACATAAAAATGCTATTCTTCCATCTATTTCTTTTTGCTCTTTGTCATAGTAATCGTTGAATAAACTCACTTGGTGCAAGTTTTCCTTATAGCTTTTTTGAGCTCCTGCATTCATCAAGACATTTGATTTATATTAATTCAAAAATATCTTTATTTGAAGGGTTATCCAGGATAGAGAGAGAGAGTTCTGCCAAAATAACATTATGCAAGTCTTGCTTTTATTGTGTCTCAAAAATGTTCCATCAAATATGCTTAAATTACAACATTTTTTGTTTAGTTTTTAAAGGCTTTCCTAAGTGCCAGCTGCCACATATTCACCCTGGGGTCTGACATTTGAGTCTGAATTGTTTCTTTCTCATGCAGAATCAATAAGCATTTCCAGGCATAACACAATAAAAAAATATCTTGCAGGCTCTGTAGATCTAGAAGTGTTTTAGACACTAAACAAAGCAGCTGTCTCTCGATACATACAGGGCTTCTCTACTAAGGAGACATTTATGAGTGTACATCTGTACAGAGGTATTCAGGATAGAATCTTGCTTGAATATGTAGGTGAGCCTTGTGTTTGCCTATGAAACTCATCTATCATACTATGTAAAAAGAGCATTTTTTTTCTATACTTCTTTCCCTTTGGATCAGGGACTCTAACACAGAATCTTGCTGCCTTATGTGTTTGAGTACCACAGGATTTTTATTTGTCCACAATTTGTCTTTCTGCAGGCAAAAGTAGTGGCAACCAGTCTGGACACCGCAGAGAGGGAACTAGAGACCTTTCAGTGGGAAAAGCAGCAGAGACTGAATGAACTATATGTAGTTGTGCCTTTGAAACTCCATCAGGTAATTCAAAATGTTGCGCATCTGCAGGTGCAGAATGGCCTATGTACATCTAAACAACGGTGTTACTGTTCTTGGGGCCCCTTAGTTCCTGATTCACCATCGTCTCCTGGGAGTGAAGTGCCATTAATTAAACTTCATGCTGCTATTTCCTCTAGATTTTTTTTTTTCCTTCTCTGCTCTTATACTGACAGAAAAGAGGTAAGGACAGGCAGGTCAGCCCGTTGCTGAAATGTGCATAGTCTTCAAGTGTTTTTTACGTTTGGCATGGGATTTTCCTTCAGGTCCATACCTGGGGAAAAAACAACAACAACAACAACAAAAGAAACCAAAAAAGCCCCCAAACTATTGAAACTAATGGGAGTTTTGCCCAATTCAAGAATGCTGGATTGGATGCAATGCATTAATCTACACAGCTGTTAGTACAGGGATGATAAGTAGAAAATTAAGAGGAAAGCTCAAGACAGTCCTGTTATTTTCTCTAGGCTGAGTGTTGTCCTCAGAGAGAGAAGATAGGCTTCAGCCTGTTCTGCCTCATACACCTCTGAGGCAAGCTCTCTCCATTTGTTCTATCTCCCTTCATTAAAAGGTTGGTAATAACGACAGAAGAGTCTAAGGCTTGACTATGCAATCCTGCAGCTCCCAGATCATTCAAAAGCACAGACAGTTGATAGGGAGTCCCTCACTCCCCCTTTGTTGCAGGTGCTATAGAAGGGTAGACAGCTTTGTTATGCAGGCAGTCATCACAGCTCTGAGTAGTCTTTGAGCTTTGCTGAGTGGTAGTGATTGACTGGCCCAAAAGATGGGACTTGTGCCCACACTTACTGTTACCTACTCATTAGTTCTCTAATGCTCACACATTTGTTATCCAGAGAGATCACCAGCACCCTTAAAAAGTAAAGTCAGCCTTGCTTATGGCTGTTTCTTGCAGGTGGAGTACTTGGTTAATGGGGAGATGCCCAGTGACTTCTCCCAGGCTTTGGTATTTACCAACCAGTCCTTAGAGTATCTGCAGAAGAGAATTGTGGACCTACATAATGAAAAGATAATGCAAAGGGAGATCTATAAGAAGGCCCAGGAGCAACATAAGCAGCTTGTCCAGGACAAAAAGGAGATGGAGATAAAGATTCGATGTGAGTAACAGAGTCTCTGAACAACACAGCATACTAATGCTCATTCTGTCCCCTCACTGGGTGTGGGTAACTCACCAGATGTCTGTCTTTACACTCACCCAGATGTCACAGCTGGTTACTGCAGAAAATAAAACAGAAAGAGCTTGATCTAGTGGGCTGTTATGATGAAGTACTGGTAGTTCTCCAGCACTGCAGAGTCATTAGGCTGTTAAATAATTTGGGAACTTAGTATAAGGAGAGTTGACTGAGGTGGGACACTGGAAGTCAGAACACACAATTGCTATTTCTGGCTGTAAACCAGAACTACTAGGAAAAAAGTACTTTCCCCAAAGCCACATAAGCTTTTTTTGGCAATTTCCTCCTCTATGTAACGTAAGAAGAACGAAACAAGCCGTATTCGACACATGTACTGTCCCAAGGACCAAACCCAAAGATGTGTCTAGCACCACCAAACCTGCAGAGGCCCTGGTGTGGGAGTGGCTTACTAGGACTGGCTTAGAGTGTGGCTTAGTGACCACACAGGCATGGTCAGGGGCAAGGACAAAGAGCAATATTCAGTTGTGAGCTCTGTGTGGTTTTGTGTGAATTATTTATTACAGAGCAAATACCAAAGAGTTCAGACGAAAAGCTGGGGGTAAGGCAGAAATTCTTATTAACCAAAGAAAGACAGTTCTGCCATTTGTGCCATGCCCTTTCTGTTAGGGCTGGAAGAGAAGTGCAGTCATCTGATGATGAAGAAGTTTGGCCGGCTGGTTGATTTTGAAGCAGTTCAAGCACACTCTGTTAACATACGCATGGAAGAGTTGAAAGTGCAAATAATGGAGAAAGAATATGTGCACTCCCAGGAGCTCAAAGAGTGGGAGGTAAGGAGCAGGAAAAGGAGGAAGACGTGTGTTATGATGATCTGTTAAGGCTTCATTTCCCTGGGGCTGAATAGTTACACTAAAATCGTTTGTGAACATGTTCATGTTTGGTTTTCTTTTCACCTGTCATTAATAGACCATAATGTCCTACCCCCATTTCCCATCATCATCCCTACCTCTGCTCCAGTTGCTGCTACACATCCTATTTTCTTGTGGAGGTAGTTGATGACCTGCTTGTTTTACTTTCCTCAGATGCATCCTTCTGGTTCCGTCCCTATGTGAAGTTATTACTCGAGTACTTTCCTTTGGTTTTCAGCTGGCATTCGGCACCTACTGCCTCCTCCCACCACCTTTGGTGAGGAACTATTTGAATACAGGGCAGCCCTGGCTCATGCCTAGTATGCTAGCCTGTGCAGTCTGAAAAGTGCCTGTCTCTATCTGGCGGGCCTAAGACCCAGCTACCGTCGTGCAAGCAGGCAACACTCTTATGCTGCTCTTACAGAATGCTGTCATTTTCTGTCCTTTTAAAAATACGGTGAGAGAAAAATTAGAAAACAGTCAGGGGAGGATCACAAAAGATCCAGAAAATCTCTCTTTGAGCAAGTATCATGCCTCTTGTTTTAAACTGATTTAATATTTTTCTCCGCTCCCCCCCCCAGCAGTAAAACATCAGCACCTTTATACATATATCTAATACGTTTTGTGATTTCTACTTTTTCCTGTTCATGTCAGTTGGCAACACATTCTGGGCTTAGCCTTGCTAGTGGGTATTCACTGCTCCTTAGGGAAGTTAGTGTGGTATCCTTCAACACTGCACGTGTCTAGATCTGGCTCAAGACTTTTCTAACTGATGTCTGCACGGACACGAGTAGGTTTGTAATGAACTGTCCTGGCCACTACTTGCATGTTTGCGCAGCGTGACACATTTCCAGGAAAGTCAAAGAGTGTTGAAGCAGATTTGCAGTTCCTTGCTGTCCTGGTTGTCCTGTGGTTGTAGCTAAGCAAAGAACCCCTGTCCTCCCTCTAGATTTGGATATGAGAGCCAAATCTCAAAGTGGAAACTCATAGCCCCAGCCTTCTCTGTTCCTCTTCTATGCTGGCTTGTGGCAGGTGTAGGAACCAGCTTAATACCTGGTGCACATATGGAAGTATTATGTACCTCATGGTTTCCTCTTTCCTACACTTTGGCCTAACTGCTTTACCTAAATACTTAGGCGTTTGCAATATTAAAAAAAGAAGAAAAAGGCAGATTGCACTAAAGGTACTGTGGGATCAAGCAGTGTATGCAGGATCAGTCTGTTGTTTACCTCCCTTCTGTGACATTTACGTTGTGCCAAGCACTTTTTCCCCACTTCGCACTTCTTGTCCTCTCTTATCCCAGCTCAACCTTTTCTGTCTTTCTAGGAAAGAATCTTAGACCTGCGGCAGCAGCTAATGAAGCTGACCAAGGAAAACACTAGCAAGCTACAGCAGCTGAACCGGTTCTGCCTTGAAAAGCAGCAGCTTGAAACTAAGCTGGCTTCACTGAAGAATGATCTGGTAAGCCTTTTAGCCACTGTACTGCATGCAGGGTTGGGACTGTTCAGAAATGGGTAAGGGATCATCTGGCCCTTGCCAGCTCTCTGGTCTCCCATCCTGCTCTGCAGTCAGCAGTTTGGGCTAATATTGCCTAGTGGCACAGGCTGAATGTCTGCTCCAGGTCTTGGAGAAAGGGAGATGAATGAGCTGATCCCGAAGTAGGCTAGCTTCTCTGCTAGTTTCTTACTTAGCTGCTTTCTAATACTGAAACAAGCTCGTTTCTAATTAGAAAACCTCTTGCAGCAGGTCAAAATTATTCCTTTGTTATGTGGAAACAGCCAAATGAATCAAAGTGTTTTCTTTGCTCTGTATTAGGGAATAAGGCAGCCACCTGTGGCAGTCTGAGTCTAAGTTAGTAGTACCTTACTCTGACTTCCAAGTAGTTCTGACTGAGGATTGGAGAAGTCATGAAGCTGTCGGGCCTCTTGGAAAGCTTCACTCTCCTGCTTGAAATAAATTTCCACTGTTCATTCTCCCATGTTTTACAGGAGTTATTTTTTTCCTCTCCTTACAGGGAGCAGAATTTCAGGGCCCCCGAACTACTGACAGCAAAGAGAAGGCCAGGCTGGAGTCGCGGCTCAAGCACACGGCTCATGACGCAGCCCTCCTACGAGAAGAAATCAATCTTCTAAGCAGAAAAGACGGGTGCCTCTTTCTACAACCTTTATCATCACAGGACTCTGAGACACCAACTGAAACATTCCCTGTTCTTACACCAGAAAGAGTAACTAACAGTCCAAGTGTCCCTTAAAAATGGACATGGTTAACGGTGGCAGTAGTAATACCTGGAAGCGTGAAATGAATTGCTTTGGCTATACAGGGGTTTAGTTGTAAAGGGTTATATTTGTTTCCCTTATCAAAATATGACTGTAGTGACAGATAGGGAATAAAAAAGTGCAAACACAACCCATAAATGCTGTTACCAGTCCATTGCAGAGATTTGCACTGGGCGGATCCCCTCTGTGTGTGTGTGCGCATATGTGATATCTGTTCTTCAAAACAGTGGCTGTTGAAGGCTGGATATGAGTGTTTCACATGGTAACTATAGCTTTGGTACCTGTGTTCTCAAAAATACTGAAAGAGGTCTGCCTTAAGGGTGTGTTTTGTTATTTGCTGAACATCCTAGCAGCAATGGCAGTTCTCTGCTAACTCAGCTAGTTAGAGTCAAGGGAAGTGCTATTCGTTTGGAGAAAGCAAAGGGACCTTTCTCCTCAGGGCCTACAGTGCTCAGATGGGTATGGAGCCTATCAAAGACTTTCCCACTTGTCTCTGTTTCATAGCAGTGGGAAACTGCACTATACTGCAGGACGTGGTATTTACCTGGCATGAGGAGGGTACAGAAAATGCAAAGTCAGCCTGTAATTCCACTGGCTTGCACCTGCCTGACCAGAGTGAGAGCGAGCCAGGCTCTGTATGTTTTCAGGTTTTATTCTTTTTTTTCCTCTGGCATTCGGTATGGTGTCAGTGTGTGATCATTTACAGCATTTACCCTGGCTTACTGTGAAAACTTCCTTCAATCCCAAAGCGGAGGGGTTGTGTTGCACTGTTCTTCCAGTGCAAAGTTTCTGAGGGTGCACAGGGAGGTTTGGGGTTTGTTGCTAGTTTTTAATTAAGTAGATTGAACAACCTGCAGCTGCTCTTGCTCTTCCTCCCTGCTCCCTGGCTTTTGCCACTGGTCTTCGTACACCAGACAGAGGAGCATTCAGCCAGGCTCCAACCATATCCCAGCCAGGCACAGGACCTGCCCCTGCTGACCCCAGCACAACTGAATGAATGGTACTTGTGCTGCCTGCCTTTTCAGTCGGTCCCTATGAAGGTGCTGAGCATCCTCTGTTTCTTTAGGGGGGGAGAAAAACCACCCTTATCCACAGGCCTGGATGCTGAAAGCTTTTGAAGCTGGAAAACCACAGGATGGGGGGTGGGGGATAAAGAAATAAAATCTGCAGAGATCTGCCTCCCCCATCACCAAACTCATGCAGCTGTGCTTGGAGATAAATGAAAATTTCCTGTAGTGCTCCTCACTGGAAGTTTTAATGTCACTTAACCGGCACAGGTAGAGGCTGTCCCCCTTCTCCTGAGCTCAGCATTGCGAAGATTCACGTGGGTGGCTATTTGGAAGGCTATAACTGCAGGAAAACGTCACATTTCCCCAGGTGTCCTGCTTGCTCTGTGTCTGCAAGTAAAGAAGAGTAGGTTCATTCTGTGGGAGGATTTAGCATACAGCCAGCCACAGAAAGGACTAAAGCCTTTATTTTAGATGTTAAAGCGTGTGTTTGTCTTTACAGATACGCGGCTGCAGATGGCGTGTATGTGAAGGGTTGTTTAAGTTGATTAGGCAGAGTGCTAACTCCAGTCCGTTCACAGGAGCGTGTTCCTGGGACAAGCCTTCCTGGGGGGGAGGGGAAAAGAGATTTTTGACAGCGTTATCTTTCGTGAAGCCCTCGCAGCAAGAGGGTGCTAGATCTTGGTGTGGTGGCAGCTCTAGACCCATGTCCTGCAATGTCTCTTGTGCTGCTCTTTCAATCTTGTGCTCTGATGAACAGCTCGGTGCCACGGATAGCTGCTGCCTTGTTTCTTGGGCCCTCCTATGACCTTGCTGAGGATGCCTTCTGTCTCCGTAGCATTATAAAAGGCACATATACATCTATATACAAGTGCATAAATATATAAATAAGGGTGTTATACAAAAATAAATACCCATTCTCTTTTTCTCTTTAGAATAAGTCTTTTGCAAAAGGCAGCTTGGTCCCTAGCTAGTAGGAGAATGAGTCTCTAAGGGCCTCAGTGGTGGCGGGCTGCTGTTCAGATGTCTTGGTAGGTCCTGACCCAAAGATGTGATCACTGGATTCTGGGGATGGAGATCTCCTCTGGGCTGGCAGCAATCTAGTCTTTCTACCTCTTCAACTGGCACTAGGCCTAGGCAGCAAGGGCTTCCTGAAAGGGAAAGGAGCAAGAAACGATTACAATGCATACAGAAAGGAGAGATGCTGCAGTAGCTTTCTAGTCAACAGTCCAACTTGTGAGGATAGGTACTCTCATCAAATAGGAAGAACTGCATTCTGAAAGCCCTGGCTACATGGGATTTTGATCCTTTGCTACAGGTGGATCAGGGGATCAGGTCCTAGGGAGATGGAATCACATAATATTTCGGGGACCTAGTTGTTTTACTGGCTGTCTGGAAAATGCAAAATTAAGAAGGGCTGAAGGACAGCGTTTCTGCAACTGGCAGTGGGTATGTGCCCTTCCGGCAGCATACAGCTCAAGCTTTTGGAGAAAGGAGAAATCTGTCCTCTAAAACTGATGGAGGCAATTTACAGTCCCCAGCTGCTAGTGTGGCCTTTCCATGCTGTCATTCTGTGCAGTGTTAAAACTGTCCTTGCACCACAGAAGCGAGCATGAAGAGAGCCGTCAAAGGCTCTACAGTGAGATTTCCCTTCAAGATCAGCCTAAAACGATGAGATGAAGCAAGCACTGAGTTTTCCAGATCACTGACCTTGGTGGGACAGGGGATCCCGTCGACCATCCAGGCTAGGGCCTCCCACTTTGCTGCCCATCACTGGGTGATGGAGGCCAACAAAGTGCTCTTGAAGGTGAGGACAGTCATCTTGTGGCTGAAGAAGCTGGTGAGTGGAGTCATCCGGGAGACTGTAGAGCAAAGAGCTGTCTTCTGTTCTTGAGCTGGGCAATCTGGGGAGGCAGACAAAGAGGTTTAGCACTATTTGCAGATCATTCCTCCTTGAAAGCTATGACCTATGTAAGAACTCAGCCAGCTGCATCAATGCAATGACACAAAGCATTCCTAAATGAGGGGAAGAGTAGAAATTGGGATGTACTCATGGGATGGGAATGAGGTGATGGGACCTGGTATCCACAATTCAACACCTATCAGGTGCCACAGGAGCTGGGAGGAGTAGTGCGTCCCAGGGAGCATGGGAATAATGACATCTGAACACCGAGACACAAAGCACCTGCAAGTGGACCCTGGCCAGATTCTGGGGCAGCTATTTATCAGCATCCAGTCATAGATGTTAGCTTTTCATCCTACTTTTCAGTCTTCCACTTAGGAGCAGGGAGAAGAAAAGGGGGTAGGTCTTGGCCATCTCTAAAATTAAATCATCCCTCCCTCAAACCATAGGAGGAATGAGCTGTATGAAGAGAATTTAGACCAAGAAGGCCTAGTGCTGGAGCATAGATTTGTTTCCCAAGTCAATTGGGACAGATGGGAGCATGCTGAGGGCGAGCTTTTGTGAGCATGTAGTCTTGTGGGTCCCACTGGATTGTTCCACTCTTCCCCTCCATAAGCCAGGACTAACCTGGAGGGCTGGTAGTCTTGCTGGGCATTCCCGTTTTGCAGCACTCTCGCCTGCAGCAAGGCGTTGGTCTCCTCGTGTGACTGGAAGGAGAGAGAGGGATTCTCAGCAGAGCAACGCCACACAGCAGCATTAAGAGGCAGGTGCTGATCTGGGAGCCAGAGCCGTGGGGCAGGCTGGTGAAGCTCTTATGACAGAAGGCAGAGAAAGCTGAAACAGTTTCTTTTGCTACAGAGGACAGAGTGGAACTGAGCACTGAAAAACTCACTTCATGCTTACTGCTGAGTCATTGGGGGATGATAACGAATCTGTAGTCTCAGCTGTGGCACCGCCTTGGCCTACGTTACTATTTACACAGTGTCCTCAACATTGTCAGTCCCTGTGAGCTTTGCTCAGGAGAAACAGGAACCATTCCCATAAAAGTAGCCTTTGCTCACTGCCCCCTCCATACTTAGAGCCACTGCCCCAAGAAACCACCTCTTCACCGGTGTTTTGGAGACCTTCCTGTTCCTCCCATGTCTCAGGCTCCACTGCAAAGGGGAAATCTCTTTTAAGAGGCCAGTCTTGCCACTTCCATGTGCTGCAAAGGGTGGCAAGCATATCTGGAGAAGCCCTCTCACTGCAACCACAGCCTCCAGCTCCTGTCAAACCATCTGTCAATCGCAGGTGTGGACATACCTGTGGCACTTCATCTGGACTGTAATCTCGGGGCTTGGTGCTTGCATAGCCCACTCCTGCAGCAGGGCAGATGCCATTCAGATGTGCCCCGTTGGCATAGGGCTGCCCATTAACATAGGGATGTCCATTGGCACGAGGAGCAGAGATGCCCCTCAGAGGCACCATGGTGTACTGGCAGGATGATACCAGCAGCCCAGCTCCTGGGAAGCCCATGTCGATGGTTTGTTCTGCAGAGGGAATAAAAAGGAAGTAACTCTGAGGCCAAAAACAGAGGTAAAGTTGAGCTTCTTGAAGCTCAGCAGGGATAGTGTTAGGCTGTTCAGGCCTATCAGGCAGCTGTTTTGGCACCCAAAGCACCCTTGAAGACAAATGGTGGAAAGAGGCCCTACACGAAGGAAAAGAGAGTGCCCCTTTCCACCTGCTCTAGTCCCAGGGTTCCTTCTCAGCAAGGTAAGCAGGACAAGGGACAAACGGTGGTCTTTGTCTTTATTGGGTTCCACAGGACATTTGGGATTTGCCTTCTGCCCACCCTCTCCTTGCTTCCCAGAATGTGCAGTCCTCACATTTTGGGTGTTTGACCCAACTACCCACAGGGCAGAGCATATCTTGTAAATCAGGCCTCAAGAAAGAACCTTACTCTGCTTGGACCAGGCTCTCCAAAGGCAAAAGGGGATGAAGGCCACAATGAGAAGTACGATAGAGCCCAGCACAACGCCTACAATCAAGTACGGCAAGTCGCTGGAACGGGCCACCATGGCTCCTGTCCCCAGGCCACTGTGCCCACCACTGAGTGGGGGATGCTGCTGGGGGGGCACTGTTGAGGGTGGAAGACGACCTGGCAGACCAAGAGACTTCCGGGCTGTGAAGCGAAGAGAGAGAGACAGTGTTAGACACAGACATGGCGGGTGGAAGAGCAGCATGCTCCAGGATGTCTGCACTGCTGTGGAACAGACAGACTTCTAAAGTGGCTTTAAAGAAGTGCTCCTGGATGACAGAGGATTTCCTAGGCTGATGCATATTGCAGTACAGACAAGTCCTTTGTGCTTGGCTTACAGATCTGCCAGGCTCTCGGGCTGCTAAGGCAAAAGGAAAAAGGAAAATAGCTTCTCCAAAACACCCACTTGGACTTAATGCTGTTTCTATCATGACAGTGCAGCTGCTTGGAAGACAACACGGGACCTGCTTATAACCAAACACAGGATTTTGGAACAGCAAGGAAAAGTTAGCCCTTCTGGTTCCAGTCACCATCTACGTGACACTTTTAGGAAAACAAAAGGTAACTACTACTCTGAGGGAAACGGTGATGGACTCTGCACAAGGGGTCTGAGTACTGGTATGGGTATATACACATACCGAGCAACAGCGTCAACAAACCTATGCCTCTCTTCTCCCCAGTACTGCCTTGCTCCCCAGCTCCTTGCCTGAGCTTGGATGACGCACCGTCAGGCAGGGCTAGTACCTGCGTTGCTGTGCTCTGACAGCTGCAGGCAGGGAAGGCAGCAGGCTGCACTCCCAGAGGCGCCCTGTGAAGCTGGTTACCTTTGGTTTCACAGATCATCACGTTACTGAACTCGCTTTCACCACCCTCGTTGAAGCACTGCATCTTAATGTCATACGAGGTCTCTGGCTGCAGGTGGCTGATGGAGTGCCAGTACCGATCTCCTGAGGAGGGAACACACACACGGTGTCGTTAGCTTCCTCGCGAAACACGCAGCCAGCCCAGCTCTGCAGCAGTACTAGGTAAAGCAGGCCTGGACAGCAGCAGCCTTGTGCCTTTTGTGCACTGGGCTCCTTCTGGCCAAGTACTCTTCCAGGAGGAACCAACAGCTGGGACCAGTCTCCCAACATCTCCTACCTTCCACCACATCCTTCTTGTAGTCGCTGTCATTGTCACTGTCAGTGGGGCGGTAGTAGATGTAAAAACCATGGATGGGAGTGTTGTTGTTGCTGGCTGGGATATACTGCAAAGAATGGGAGGGAGAGCAGAAATTAGCAGAGATGTCTGGGCTCCATAATGTACTAGGTAAGGAGCAGTGGGAATAAATGGGATGGGACAGGAGGAAGACCCAGCAGGTGGATCTTCCTTGTGTTGCCACTGGTTTGCACAGTAAGGGCTTCCTTCCAAGAGCTCAGTGCTGGTTTATACTCTCACACCTCGCTTCTCTCAGGTAACAGACAAGCGATGAGTCTGGTCCTGTCACTCCAAGCATCCAGTACTTCCTTCCCAGCAGCCACAGCCAATGCTTCAGAGAAAAAATTCCTCACTCAGCTGGGCGAGGACAAGCACAAGCACATCTTCACCTTGACTCCAGTGGGCTCATGGCTTCCAGACAAACTGCATCTTGCCATGAACCAGTGAATGCAGGACTGTCAGGCTTCTGAAGGCAGCTCTGTTCCTCCCTCACCTAGGGCGGTACTGTCCCAGCTCCATGTGTTCTTGCTGTCTTTCACCCAGTATTTTATCAGCTACCGTTTGTGTTTAAATGAAAAGCAGTGCCCATCCTGCCCTGTAGCAATTTCTGGCTAGAAGAAGCTGGGAGAGAAGAGGGCAATGCGTCCCTCTGAGTAAGCTCTAAGCTGTTGGAAACACTTGGATCTGGGCTTGTGATCCAAAAGATCCTGCTCACTCCTAAAAATCCTCTGGGGTGGACTGCCGTAAACGATTATCAGCACTTAGGACTGCTACCCAGCAAGTGAGAGTGAAGGACATATCTGCTGGAAACTACTGGGACAGACAGAGGTGCTAATGGATTCCAGGAATTTGGCCAGGAAAGCAAGCAGCCGCCCCGTGCGCTGTTGAACTGTGCTTGTTGAACAAAATGGTCAAGACCCTGAGGTTATCCGCTGAAATGCCTCCTGTGTACAATGTTGGATTCAGACGAAAAGTGTTTCCTAGGCTCTCTGACTTCCTCACTTCTATGTGGTCCAAGCCCTGCCCTCCTTTGCTGGAGGGAGCTATTGGATCCCAGATCCATTTGTGCTGGTGACAGGCTCGTGTGGTAACCTGGAAGATGTGTAAGCTGGGCAAGTAGCACCCACACACCTGCTTCCTGCACATTCAGAGATCTCCACCCCTACAAACCTTACCATCCACTTCAGCATGATGGTGGTTTCATTGATGGCATCCGTGAAGGTGATATATGGCCCGGCCACAGGGCGCTCGTAGACTCGGTTGCTGTACCCAGACACCACATACGGCCGAGACGCCGCACTGGGCTCGCTCTCTCCCAGGATGTTCAGTGCTCGGACACGGAATTTATAGGACATGCCTAGGGGAAAAATGGGAAATAGAAGAGTTGCAGAGATTGGAGTCTTCCAAGACTTCTACTGTCAGCACAGGCCTGACTGTGGAGGGGGGCTACATCTTCTCCAGAAGGCAGAGAGCCTACAGAGAGGTTTTGATCAAAGTACAAACACTGAATGGCCTGATTTCAGCCACGTGCTAAATGGAGCCTGCTTTTATTTGCCTTCCCCAATTGCTGTCTGGATGGTCTAGAGGTCAGGTAGCAGTTCTGGAAGGTGTGTGGGTGGATTCAGAGATGCCTGAAAGGATGTCCTGACCTGAAAGCAGGTACGGGAAGGTGTCCTTCCTCTACTACATGGAAATTAAGTACATAAATATCAGTTAAAAGCTCAAAGCCTAAATAATTTTTACCCAAACATCATTCTGCTGGTCTTTAAGTTGGGGTAGATATGTTGCCTTTTTAAGCTGTCCAGCTCAGTGATGCCGTCTTTTCTCATGTGAAGTGCAATGGGAATTGTGTGCCCACCTGCCTTGCCTGTGGCTAAGGAAAGTTCTGTCCTGTCTAGTAAACGGCAAAACCAAATGCCTTTAGTAACTATATCCTGTAATACAGAAAAGCATGCACGAGCCTCCCTGAGGGAGGTCAAATCTATGCTGGTCTTTGCAGCTGGAGAAATTGGAGAAGCATCTGCAGCTTTTCCCCATGCGTCTAAGGCTGGAGCTGGGAAGGCTTTGTTTTGCTTGCACATGTCGGGGCTAAGCATGACATGACAGATGGCTAACCATCCTACAGGGACTGCACAGCTTTCCTACAGACCTCCAGGAAGCAGGGAGGAGAACACCTGCCTACCTTTCTCCAGGCCTGGGATTTCCACAGAGAGGCGAGAGGGGGGAATGTCACTGGTGGCCAGGACCCAGTCTCCCAACTTCTTCAATTTCTTATATTCCACACGGAAAGACTGGATGGGAAACCCGCCATTCCCACGGGGGATCCAGGTCACGTACACAGATGTCTCTGATGCCATAGAGATGGTTGGACGGTCCGGTGCCTCTGGAGCTGCAAGGGGCACAGAAGGACATCAGGACATGAAAAACATTCCTCTCGCCCTGTCTGGAGGATCCTGTAGCTCAGAGGTATGTGGGTGAAGGACTACCTGCATTGCACCCACCCACACACTCTTTCCCCTTTCTCCCTCACGCTCCCCCAACACCCACTGGTGCATGGCAGCTTGTTGGTCCTGTGCAGGGCACATTTGCAGACTCCACAGCAGGGCTTTCTGAACCCTCCATGTAAAACTCAGCAAGAGACAGAGAGTTTCTGACAAGCCCTTGCATTAATGGTGGGGCAGGCAGTGGGATCAGCCTGTTCTCCTAAGATAGACTGCCTGCCAAGCAGGGGTGTCCGAGAAGAACCTCTCCTCACCAGGAGCTAGAGACCACCCATCCAGCTTTGCACGGTCTTGTTTTACCCAGTAGAGACTTCAACCCCAGCATAGCCTGGCCACTGACACGCACAAGAGATCCAGCACCCCTCACCCTCCCTCCTTGCCTAGTTCAGGGAGGGCCTTACGGGACAGACGGCTGTTGTCGGACTGGTTACTGCTCTGAGTGCTTGTGCCTGGGTCGTCCCTCTGGATTTGCTGCTCTTTGCTGGCAACAATCTCTGGTTTTGGGCGCCGGCCTGTGCAGAAGGGAGAGGTGGCATCAGTGACACGGAGACGAGGCTCAGAGTTAATTTTTGCTATGATGAGCAAAGAAAATATTCCCAGCCACAATGCCAAGGTAAGTACTCTCTGGACTGAAATAGCCCTAAGGCTTCAAAGCACTCACCCTGCAGGCAGGAACTAAAGCTAAAGGGGTAGGTTTGTTAAACTGTTAATAGGTCTGTCTCATATTTAATTTTCTAAAACTTTTAATTGGTTTTCTTGAAATGTTGCTAGATTTCTGCCTGAGAAAGTAGTAATTAGCACAAGACGGGGGTCTGAGGGAAGACGTGAGCAAGCCCACCACCACAGGGAAGGTTGCTACAAAGGGAACACCATTCCTCACACCTCCTGGAGACATGCAAAGCAGCCAGGGGACAGGGGGACTTAGCGTAGATATTTGGAACATCCTTTTAGTGGCAAAGACAGCTCGGCACCAAGCAGACTGCGTGGGAAGGCTTGGAGTTTCCTTTAGTGCAGGACAAGCTTTTAAGGACAGATTAGACAAACACCTGTTGGGAACAATCCCCACAGGCTGATCCTGTCTCCAGGCAGAGGATGGATTAAACAACCTCTTGACATCCCTGCCACACCTATTTTCTACGGTTCTGCAGGTGTCCAACTGAGACACTGAGAGAGGAAGGGACTTACTCCAAGCCAGGCAGAGGGGAAGACCTGATTTTCCTCATCCCATTTCAGTCCCACCCTCCACTTCCCCTTCTGACTGAGTCACTCTAAGCTGAGGGCAGGTGGGTTTCCAAAGCAGAAACAGCCCCTCTGTCCTAAGGCTGGTGCCTGTGCCTCAGAGGTGGGGCAGGATGCCTCAGAGGAGCCCTCCCCTGACTCAGAGCAAAACACCCAGGGAAAGGTTTAATCTTTACCAGTCCGGAAGGTCACCATGGCCGTCTGTCCCTCACCGGCACAGTTGTGAGCGGCCATCTCCACCTCGTAGAGGCTCCCAGGGTCCAGCCTGGTGAGGGTCAGGCGGTGCTGCGAGGCTGGGACGTCCCTCACTGCCCAGCTGTCCGAGGCGTTGGTGACCTGCTGAGAGACCAACGCAGGCGTTGCAAAGCTGGGGGCAGGCTGGGCTGCTTGCCTGCACTGAGCTCAGAAACTTTCACGACAGGTTATGTACCAGCCAGGGCTACCTTTCCTGCCCAGAGGCCAGTTCCCTGCCTGCAAAGGAGGGAGATGTTTTCAGCCTGATTTTGCAAAGCTGAAGGATTCAGGTATAAGCAGGACAAGTCACCAAGCACCAGGGTGTTTTCTTGACCAGAGGTTCACTCAGCCCTGTTCTGTCTGCTGGTCCCCTCTGATACCATTGCCCCTCAACGCACATAAAGCTCTGGAGCAGGCGTGCCCACAAAAGGCAGCATTAGCCAGAGGCTTGAGCTGCTTTAGGAGCCAAATCTCTCCTGCAGCCTAGCATTTAGACGTTGGCCATTTCCATGGGATGAGGTACCCGGACACCACTTTGGTCATCTGGACCTAAATCATTTGACTAACGGCTTTTTATCTGGCCTCACTGCTGGCACTTTCTGGCTGAAATGAGGAACCATAATGTTTGAGCACAGGTTTCCGCAGGAAAGAGACTGTGTATGGCCATGGCTACCAGAAAGGCTTGGAAACATAGTTCATTTTTCGCTGATGCCCCGATGCCCCATGCAGAGGGGAAGGGAAGGTGGGACCTTCCTCCTTCTCCCCAGCTGCAAGGATAATATTTTTGCAGACAAATAGGCAGGACACTGAAGTGACCCGGTGCCGAAAGGAGCATTAGCAATGCAGGCAATGCAACAAAACGGAAATGCCAAGACCCTGCCGTATCATTCATCTTCTCCGAGCATTTGACACTGACTGATTAATGCCTGCCTCGTTTTATTTTTATTCCTGAGTCTGCGGAGTTGTGAGGCCAGGGAGTGGAGCCCTAAAGCCTGCTAATATCCAGGAAAGAAAAAGAGAAATTCTGAAGAAACAAAGATAACAGCTGCATGGCATCTGACCGCTTGCAGGCTGCTGAGATTTTAGGGGCAGTGTAAGAGCAGGGAAAAAAAAAAAAAAAGAGACATCCGCAGATATTTTCCAGAGGAGAAGCAGACCCTTGCCCAGTACAAAAGTAAGCCTCTTGTCAGTAGGTTTTACTTTCCTTACAGCCATCTTTCACACAAAGAGCCTTTTCTTTTGTTGCTGAATTGATTCCTTCCCTCTCCGCACACATGCTTTTCCAGTCAGAGATGTCAAACCCAGATCATTATATAACTTGATCCTAAGGATCTCTGATAGAAAGAGACTCTTTCTAAACAAGTTTAAGGGTTATTGGGACTAATTCCTTTCCACACAATCCTTAAGCATCCCAAGAAAGTCTCCAGCTGAGAATTTGGACTACACTGAAAACATATTACTGCAAACTGCAGTGACCCACGGTGACCTCCACTGCCCTACAGCCCCTTCCAGGTGAAGCGCTGAAAAACAAATAAAATATGGACAAACTCCAGCCTGCAAGTTAAGATTACATGCAGAATTGGTAGTTACATGATACACCACTGGGGGACAAATCTCTTCTTGGCAGACAACCAGAGCCAATAGTCTGGTGAGGCTTTTGCCATCTTTTGTTTTTTATTTAAGCTTGCCCTATTGTGTTCTTGTGTTGGCATTTTCTGCCTTTGTTTTAAAGGGCTCTTTAAAAAAATGGTTAGATGAAACCCTCAGCTTGTTTTGTTTAGAAAGAAATCAAGGATGTGCAGGGATTATAACAGCCTCCTATTATACCATATTTTCACTAAATCAAACAATTCCAGGAAAATAGATACATATATTCACATATAACTGAAAACGGTGCCTTGCAGTAGCTGGGAATCCAAACCATGCCAGATCTGGAATGTACTCAAACCCCAGAACAAAATCTGCCTCGCTACTGTAACTCCCTGCCTACCCAAAGGAAATACAAGCAGCAAACAGATAAATTCGAGCCCCTTTTTTCCCCACTTATCCCCAGCAAAATGGGGAGAGATGCTCTACGCATCAAAAGCAGAATTTTTACCTCAACAATGCTTCGCTATTTAGAGAAGCTGCTGGGCTACAGCTCTGCCTGCACTCTGCCCGTGGTGCTGAGAAGCACCACAGAGGGCAGGAGCCCTTAGACTCAAGCAGGGCTCGGCAGTGCACCGTGTGCTCACACTGTGCCACCAGCCAAGTGACATGTTCAACAGTGCACTGCCTTTCAGCTTCCAGAATAAAACCTGTGGTTGAGGACCTTCCGAGAGGATTTAGCATGGCTATGACAGCTCTCTGTTAACTCCCCACAGTCACTGAGTGCGGGTGCTTCAGCGCTGCTGAGCAGGGCAGGTACATGCAGCAGAGAGAGGCTGCTGCTGCTGTGTCCTGCAGCCCAAGCCTTTCAAGGCAGAGATGTCCCCGTGGCTTGTGCCAAGGCAAAAGCATTACAGAGCAAGTCACTGTGCAGATTGCCCTCAGGACTTCCTACTTGTGTAAGCACACAACTGGGCATTGAAAGTGGAAGCTCTTCAGACGGGAAATACATGTGTGTGCATACTCCCTCTGCATACTTAGGCAGATGGGCACCACTATGGGTTCTTCTTGGACAGCTCAGCAAACCCCGTCTCACAGCCTGTACTCATCACACCTCAACAGGCTGAGGCTGCAGCTGAGAAGGTCCCACCAATCAGCACCACCAGTGAGCGATGGGTGCCCCTGCCCCAACGCACCTGCTCACGAGGTGTGAAAACAGGCAGTGAGGCCACCAGCCTGCCTGTGGAGCGGCGCAGAGGAAAGATGGAAGCAGGGTGAAACAGCGATACCTTGCGATGCTTCACCACATAGTAGAGGATGGGGGCTCTGCTGTCAGGCCGGGGTCTCCACACCAGATCATAGCTGTCCGTCTTGGATGTCCGGGGAGAACTGAGGATGATGGGAGCCTCGGCCGGAGACACCAGCTCCCTGTTGGCTGCACACTGTGGAGATGCTGCCAGTGGGGTTGTCCCAGGCTTTGGTAGTCCAGCTTTATCCAGGGGCAGCTTTAAGGCACTGTCCCTGGAAGATGGTGTTGGAGGCTGAGCCGAGCCCAGCTGGGCATCTTGCCCAGGGTTGAGTGTAGCTCCTGAAAGACAAGGTGTCGAGGCAGCGTAAATGCCCATCCCAGTCTGTGGTGAAGGCAGAGCTATGAGCCCCTTGAACCTCTCAGAAGACCAGCACTATACAGCACAGGTACCTTAGAGGTATCAGTTCCCAGGCGGTGCTGCCTGCTGTGCCACTCAAAAAGGTGTTGGCAACAATCTCTCCTTCTCCTGCTGTAAACCTAACACACCTCACTGGGGCCTCTCTGAGAACAGGCCTTGGCCACATGGGGCTTCCTCCCTCTCTGAAGCCCCTCTTACCCTGGGTAAGTTCAGCAGGGTCCAAGGAACCAGGTGGTACCTCTCTTACCCCAGGTGAATCCACCCACCTCAGTGTTTATGCTCTTGCTCAGTGCAAGCTCAGAGGCAGGGCTGAGTAAGCCACGGGGCTTACTACACCCAGATGTCCTGTGCCTCTCATGTAGAGATAGCTCAAGTATGCACACAGGGCACTGCACTTAGAAGGAAAACTGCTACCGTCTGTTCCTACAGGGAGATATGGAGATCCCAGTCAAAAAAGCACTTGAAGTGTAGGGTAAAAGGGAGGGAAAAGCAAGGCAGCTCAAACACAAGCGGGAGGGTTACACAGCAACCTTCTTCTGCTCCCCCTGCTCTTTCCCTGTGTGTTAGGTTCTGGGATTGAATGGTCACAAGCTTGGAGAGAGGGACTTACCCGGCCGGGCTGTCCTCAGTTGCACCATGGCTTGCGCGCTGCCAACCTCGTTTTCCGCCATGCACTGGTATATGCCATCATCCTCAGGCCCCACGCTGACAAGCCGCAGCGCCCTGCGGGAGAGCCGGAGCCGGTGGCTGGCGGAGAGGGGCACGGCGTTGCGCAGCCACATGACAGAGGGCTGGGGGTTCCCTCGCACCTCGCAGGTGAACTTGGCACTCTGGCCCCAGGGAATGATCTGCTGGGACAGCTCCATGGTGACCTCTGGGGGCTCTGTGCAGGGAAAAGACATGGCTCCTGAGTGCTGCTTGGCAGGGAGCATGGCACGGTCATGGCTTTGCACTTTCCTCTCTGGCAGGAACAAGGGCAGAGTGATGGACCCTTACCGCACCCCAACCCCAAGTCCCGCTCCCTTTGTGGGGGCACACAGGGGTCTGCTTCATTGCGCCTCCCCTTCAGCATCCACATGAACTGCAAGGAGAGGCGGCCCAAGGCCATCTGCCCCTCTCAGATGACAGCAGCCACCTACAAGTCCCATTTTTCTGAGCTGAAATGCTACTCTGCAAAGATTGCGCTTGTGCCAAAACAACACCAGCAGCTGGATGAAATGCAATCCAATAAAACATAGGCTTAGCCTCCCTAGTGCTTTTGAGAAGGGGAAGGATGGATGGTAGAAATATCTAAGGTGTAGTATCCCTTACATTTCCCACCCCATAGAGAGCTTCCCTTCAGAACAGAACAAAAAGCAAGTCACTCCGATGTCTTTGCTATGCCAATGTCTAAGAAGCAGTCAGTCCTCCACTACAGAGTGGAGAGTTAGAGCAAACCCAGTACCACAAATGACAAGAGAAGAGCTTCTGCAGGGAAAGGGAGGATCCATCATCTCCAGCTCATAGTGAGAGCCAGGAAGGAGGAACTACTGTCCTCAAGGAAGAATTCATCCCATCTTCTAGAAAGTGGAACCACAAGCAGGGGTTTGCCTTACGTTGCGGTGTGTCCAGGGAGAGGAAGAGTACAGTAGCACTAGTATTTTCCCCTGAAAGCAGTGGAGAAAGTTCAAGCCCTTCCTGAAACAAGAGCTACAGCAGCACTCACCGAACACCTGCACGTTGTAGAAGATAAACGCGGCTCCGGTCTCCCCAACCCCATTGTCAGCCGTGCAGCTGTAGGTCCCCGAGTCCTCCTCACTTGTGGGGTCAATCAGGAGGTTGCTGAGCAGGAAGCGTGTCTTGTTGTACGCAGAGACACTGGAGCCGTCCTTGGCCCAGGTGACCCGTGGCGGGGGGATCCCGCTGGCCACACATTCCAGGATGAGGCTTTGGCCCTTGGTGACAATGATGGTCTGAGCTTCGGGGGGGTAGATTATCCGGGCTGCCTCTGCTGTGGAGCCTAGTGAGGAGAGGAGGAGGAAGGAAGTGGGTGGGAAGGAAGGTGGCTGGTGGGAAAGCACCCTGTGCAGAGTGCACGTAGGGATAATGGTAGGGCTAGCGCTGCTCCCCTGCGCTGCGGTAGATAAATGGCAAGGTAGGCTAAGAGGGAGATTCCTTAAGGGATGCGTGCATGCAGCAAGCGGTCTTGCCAAAGGGCTAAGGGCCTTTGCTCGCCCATCACCAAGAATCAATCCTGAGGAGGTATGGCAATCCCAGGGTTGCACACACATACCCCAGGAGCAGACCTTGGGGCATTCTGCTGCTGGAAAGGAGTTTTCCCAGCAACTGATAATGTCAGTTCACGCAGAAAACCAGCTGCAGTAGCACTGGTACATGCTCCCAGGGCTGGAAGTGCTACGGAGATGTGCAGTGAAGGAAGAGTGGCTTACGTCTCACGCGGAGCCTCTCACTGGAGACTGAGGTTTTCACCTCCTGCGTCACGGGGTTGTAGGCAGCACATTTATAAGTCCCCTCATCCTCTTGGCTGGCATTGACGATCTGAAGGTTCCCGGATGGCATGATAAGGTAATTGTCTGTAGGGAGAGAAGAGGAGGTGGACGTGGTTTTAAGACATGTCCCCCCTCTGGAAGAAATGCAGTGCCCTGGGTAAAAGGTGGACAAGTGGGAAGAGAAAAAAACAACACGATAACACTGACAGCACTGAAATGACCCCTTTTGGTTAAAATATCAGGGGAGCAATGACGCCACAGTGGGAGGAACAGAGCCTTAGGTAAAGTTAGGTTGTCACAGCTACAGGCAGCAGATGGAGTGAAGCTGCAAAATTCAGATCCGAATTTGAAAGAATTTCCCCAAATTCAAAAGTCGCCTTTATCCAGGCTGGGTTAAAGGAGTGCTTCATGGACATATGGAGATGCCTGATGAAAACCGATGTGATGCATCACCTAGTTCTACTTTTTTTTCCTCTTCCACAGCTGGTGTTACACGTGGCTTCCTAGTGACAGGCAGTGGAGACATGAGGGAGACCTGGCAGAGACCCTAAACTAACCTGTGCTCAGACCAGCGGCAAAGGGACAACAAGGAGGCAGCAAGCAGAGAAAGCTACTGCTGGTAGGGAAGGGTAAAACAGGGTCCTGGGAAGGGACCCAGCAGGACAGACCTCTGCGGCACTCACCTCGGGAGGCCTCTAGCCACTCCTGCTTCACGCTGTAGCGGACTTGGGCCTTGGGGTGACTTTCAGGCAGGTCGCAGGCGATCACGGCCGTGTTCCCTTCATCCACCTCGATCACATGCTGGCCATCGAACTTGAAATCTTTGAGATCTGCAGAGAGAGCAAAGGACAGGGCATCTCAGTGGCTGGCTCAGCATCCTGGTGTCAGCTCATCCTCTCCGTGCCGACCCGGGGCTGTTTCACCACGGTGCCAGCAGAGGACCGCTCCATCCCCAGCAGCTAGGGAAACTGGCCTGGTTTCAGAGCTTTATTTTTTTTTCTCCTCCTCCTTCCTACAAAATGGAAAACTTAAAACACAGCTTCTGGAGAAACCGCCAGCTCCACGTCTGAGAAACTGGGTGTGAAAAATCCTGGCCTGAGAGTAAAGAATGAGCCAACTTACTGCAGCACTGAAGGACGGCCAAAAATGGTCCTTCTGCCGCCTGCTATTTCAAATGCGGCTGCCGTCCTGCTACCGAGAAGCTAACTTTGTAGTCATAACTCAGGGAGCCCAGCCTGCTTCAAGGGTGCACAGATGCCGAGTGACACAGTGGGATAAGGGGTGTGAGTGCTGGACGCTCCCAGAGCTGCCCTGAGCTCCTCCAGCGCCTGAGCAATCAGTGTCTCCACTCCAGGCACTCTCACTCCCATCAAATATCTCACAACCAAAGGTTGGTTAACCACAAGGCTTTGCGTGTGCCCAAGCAGTGCCCACGCCCCAGTTGAAAGAACAGGGACTTGCAAGGAAAAGCAGCTCCTCCTCTCCACGGCACAGCTGCCCCCTCCCTAAAGCAGTCGTGAAAACATCCCATTCCAGCACGTGTCCCCCTACGAAGCTGTGACAGGGGTCGCTCCCCCAGCCGGGCTGATGCAGGCAGCAGGAGTGGAAGCACAGTGGTGGGGAGGGGTGGGGGGAAGGGGCTCTTGACTTTTTGTTTTCTTTTCCCTGTTTTTCAAAGCAGGAGAGGACTGCGATGAAACCCCACATATCTGGCAGGGCAGGGAGCATGCCAGCCTGGCCCTGCCAAGCTTCCCGGAGATGAAACCAGTTCCTTCTCTCCCTGGGCATGATGGGAAATCTTTCCGGGGTGCTGCAAGCCCAAAGTTTGTCTCAGTCAACCTGTGTTGGGAGGGAGAGGGTTTTGTGCCAGGAAAAAAGTCCCACGCACGCATGTTTAGGGTGCCGTGCACCAGCCCAGGCAACCACTAGTGACAACTGCACATGCTGCAGCTGGTCACAAGTCACGTTGTTGCATCAAGGCTCAAGCCGGCCCATCTTCCTCAGGACCCAGCACTAACACAGGTCTCCCGAGCAGCATGCTGCTAAATCCAGATGAGACCGCACTCCCTTTTCAAAACCCCACGTTAAGGCAGAGCGTCGCATCCCTCTCCATGGCATGGTGCAGCCACGGGCTGTCAGCAGCTCCCTCACCCCTCAAAACCCATCCCGGGACGTGGCGCCCGTGACCTCGGGCAGTTTGGAGAGCCGGGGGGAAGCAGGAGGGCTGGCGGCGGGCGGACGGCAGGCAGCCTCCCTTGGCAGCCCCAGCCGGGAGAAAAATGTGGTTTTGTTCTCTGGGAAATGCAGCAGCTCTCCAAGAGCAAAAGACAACTCTGGCTCCAAGCTTCTCCCACCCACAGTCATGGAAAAGTGACATGAAATTTCTCAAGCAGACTTTCTGATTAAAGCAAGATCCTTTATGGAGTTTAAATAAAAACCAGCTCTCTTGGCAAGGCGGCGAGAAAGCCTCCCCGAGCGCGGCGCAGAGGGGCTGCCGGGCGGCTGCCGGGGGAGCCAGCGTTCCCGGGCCCAGATCTGAGGGAAGGGGAGGAGGTTGAAAAGAAAAGGGGAGGTTTTGCAATGTCATAAAAATGATTTGCAGCGAACATGCTTAATACTTCTGGAATTTCTTGGCATCGTTCAATTAAAAAAAATAATAATAAAAAGAAGGAATACGGGTGAACTTCAGAAATGTGATTAATCCTTTAAGACAAGCTGAGGAGGGGAGCCATGTTTCCACTGGGTATTAAAGCCAGATGAAGGTTAACTCTTAACTTGTGAAAAGCTGGCAGCACCTCGCGCTCCTCCAACAATGAAAGTTACTGCTGGGGAGGGGAAGGGTGCTGGATATTTTCTCCTCTTTGCTTTTTATATTTGATCAAGGAATAAAATAGAAAGAGCCACAGAAATGGAAAGAGGTAGAGAAGAGGCGAGAGCCCAGTGTCTGCCTGCCCCCATCACGCATATTTCTCCGATCAACAAAATATAAACGAGCATCGGGAAAATTAATGTGCGCCTTGGTGGTCTGGATTAATCACAGCCAAATTAAGATTTTGGAGCCAAGGCATAGGCTCCAGCAATGCTGGCAGGGATCTGCACACACACACACACACACACAGACGCCAAAGAGGAGAAGGGGCCCAGGAGCCTGGAGGAAGAGCAGACCCACGGCCCCAGCACAGTGGAGCCCTCGGAGGAGCACCACGCTCTTGGAGATGGAAAATGATGTCCCTGTGCTGGGGCACCCTGGGACAACCTTGGGCAGGGCAGATGTGGGGGTCCCTCACACCCCCCAGATGGCAGCTCAGCCCACCACCTCACAGCTGTGAGTGCTGCAGCCCCGTGGCGAGGAGCAGGACCCCCGGCTCTTCCTGCCTTCCCCTGCCAGCCCAACCGCGAGGGACGAGGGGCGAAGCTGTTGACGGAGGGGGAAAGGATGGAGGAAAGGGATCCTGGGGTGGCTGGGGAACCAAGAACTGGGCACCACCGGAGAAGTGGAGCGAAACCAGCAGGGGAGAGCGGAAAAACATCAGGTGGGCACCGGGACAAACTATTTTCCAATACGCAAGTGTACGAACTTCCTGCCAAACTAGTCCCCTAAATTCCTGCTCCCCCACAGCGAACAACACTGTTTTATTTGCCAGTGGGTTTTGGCCACGGGCGGTCTCAACCGCCCTGCTCCCCACTGGTACAGGCGCATACAGCTGTCTATTAACGTTGATGGGTCAGCTGGAGCTGGCAAAGGGTGGTTGGGGCCACCACCGGCCCTGTGGTGGAGGCATCCCTTGTGCATGGGATAAGCACCCCCTTCACACTCCCCTTTGCACTTGGCCCCAGTGCAGCAAAACGGAGGCTGCTGTGCTGGGCTAGGACACGCAATTTCGCCCTGAGGGCTTCAAATCAGCCCCCCCTGAAATGTGGGGAGCCACGCATGCCTCCCCCCACCAGGGAGTGCAGGGAGGGGTGGAGGAGAGGGTGGGGGGGAGGCAGTGCTCGCCCCTTCGGCTGCCCGGCTGGCAGCAGCCGTGCCCCATGTCTAACATGCAATTTGCACCTCGGATCTAACTCCCGCCGCAGCTGGGAGAAACCACATCCCCTCTCCCCTGGCTGGGTTTTCCTTTTCATATGGCAGCACCCGACGTGCCAGCCCATGTCCTTGTCCTTAAAAGACACGCTTGATCACAGGGAAGCAGCAAGTCTTCATCCACCGGCCGGGAGGTGCTGCGGGGAGACAGACAGAGCACTGCCAATCCCAACCATGCCAGGATAACAGGGCTTATTTTTTTCCTTTTTTTTCCTTTTTTGTTTAGAAGGGAGTGCAACCAAAAGCCATTGCTTGTGTCCATCTGCACCCCGCTCTGAGGCACGATGGGGTGAGCCAGGGCACGGGGAGGGTCAGCCCCACGGCTAGCTGCGCCGCTGTCATCGGGGAGGGAAACCAGCTGAATACCAGGGCCGGGGGCCAAGCAACAAGGCAACCGAGACAGACCAGATTAAATGAATGGGAGACCGTAAATAACTTTGGAGAAGAAGCAGTAGTAAATAAAATGCCGTCCCTCAAGGTGAAAGTCCTCCCTGCTGTAGGGAAGGGTGAGGGAGGGAAGGGAGGGACCCTGAGACGGGGAATGGGCAGGGACAGCGGTCCCCCAGCCTGCGGGAAGGCATCTTCCACTAATCCCCCCTCGGCTGTCAGAGCAGCCTGGGGTTATGGCTCTTGCTCCCAGTCCGGTCAGCGCCGCAGGAGCCTGGGCACCAGTGCTGCCACCACCAGCCCCCTCCTGCCTCGCTGGGACAGGTGCAGCCCCCCAGCCTCCCGCCTGCTCACGCACTCCCAAGCGCATCCCCCTTGCTGTGCCCCAGCCCCACTCCCCCACATCGCTCCAGGCCCGTCGCACAGCCCTCGTGCCACAGCTCCGCCAGCTCAAGAAACACCACCTGTGTTTTCCTTCTCTCCCCTCCTCACGCCACCTCTGCCCCCAGGGCCAGAGCCCCCCGTGCCTGCTCAGCAAATGCTTTTCCAACACACAGCCGCCCCCTTCCCTCCCTCCTGCCATCGCCTCCGGGGAGCCGTCAGAAGAGAGGCCCAGGCTGAGGAAAATGAATGGGGCTGTCTTCAGAAAGCAGCTGCAAATTCCTGGGGGATGCCCAGCCCGACCCGGCGCAGGGTCACTGCCCACGAGCGCCGCGTTTTGAGGCCCGGCTTCCCCCATGCACTGTCGCAAAGCCAAGGGCTGCCCTCACTAGCGGCACCGATGGAGGGCCACGGGGCAATGAGCCTCCCTTGTCCCACAGAGTCCCTGGAACACAGGCACCTCGCACTCCTCTCGTCCCTAGCCATGGAGGATACACTGGAACAGGTGGAGTCCCTTTGCTGCAACCTTAATCTATTTTTTTGTTTTGTTTTTAAATGTCACATCTATCCAGGTCGGGCTTGCACTGATTTTCCACACACATAGCTGAATGCTGGGAGTTGCACGGCTTTTGCCACCTCTGCCTGCCAGCTTTGCTCCAGCCCTGCACTTTAGCTGCCCCATGAGCTCCACCAAGGGCTCTCGACCTTCCGAGCCTTTTGCTGTTGCAGGACCAGCCTGCAGCACCGTGTTTGTGTCCCTGGTGGATTTACCCGGCCCCACCGGAGCCCACTGCAGCCATACCTTTTTTATATAGCACCTCCACCCAGGAGAGGGGCCAGAGCAGGGCTTCTGGCGTGATGGCAAATTTGCCACCTGTAAGTGGGCAGAGAAAATACCTTTCTCTTTCTTGCAGCTCTCAGCCATATGAAGGCTTAGGACCTGGCTTGGAAAACCAGCAATACCCCTGTCCCATCCATTCAAGCTGTCCCGGACTCCAGCCCATCACTGCCGGGCTGAAAGGCTGCCTCGGGGCCATGCAGGGCTGATCTTGTGCAGCAATGCCAGGCCAGCAGTGATCAGCAGGTATCCATCTGCACCAATGTGCCACAGGCTGCCAAGCTTGAGTGTGGGATCGTGGAGCACCAGGTCAGCTCTAAGTGGACTCAAAAGTGCCCAAGTAATGCCTGGAGCGCTGCTCCTTTTGCTGCTTTAAGAAATCTTCCCCTTTCTGCAAATCCCTTCTCCCTCCACCCCTCGGCTATACAATAGCTATTTTATTTCCACTGGAGGAATTAAATTCTAGTTTCAACCAGCCTTCTGAGCCAGAGAGAGCAGAGATGGACTTGGCGTTGCTGTGCCACAGGCGGGAGAAGGAGGTATCGGTCCCAAGGCTACGCTGTGGCTGCCAGCATGGCAGCGATGGTTATCTGTTTGCTGACTGTCAGCAAAGCACAAGGAGGCCTTGAGGGACCGGGCTTGCACAGCCTGGGGCACTGGGAGGGTGTTTCCTCCAAAGGAGGAGGAAAGGTGTGGAAATAGCCTAAAACTTGCCCAGATGATGTTACCTACACCCCTCGAAACCTAGCAAGACACTTTTTCCAATGATTCCAGGTCCTCTTCCAAAATAAACCTAAACCTTGAAAATATGTCCACACACCCCCACACTGCCTTCATTCATGTTCTAGTTTCGCTCTCCTCCTGTCCCCCCAAAATAATTTTTGGATGGGGCTGAGACTTTCAGAGAGTTTTCTTTCAGCCCAGCAGGTGATCTGGAAGAGATGTACCAACTGCAATGCCGACCTGCCAGGGGCTTTCCTCTCCACCCCCAGGACCCCACTGAGTCAGCTCAGAGCAAGGCCCTGTAGAGGAGGTCCAGAGCAGGAATGAGAGCCGTGGCACATCTGCTACCATCGTTTTCAAACTCAGTCCCACCACAAATCTGTGCCCTCTGTTATTTCAGACCATTGCAAAGCCACTGTTGCAAGCAGCCTTCAGCTCACAAACATGAAACTCATTATTTGAACCCCTCCAGAAGGTTTCCCTCCTACACCTTCAGCCCCACATCTTTCCTGGGCTGCCCTCTGTCTGTCTTCACTGGTTGACTGCCAGGACTTCCCCACCTGGGGGCTCTCTATCGCCTGAGGCCATTCGCGTGTGTGGAACATAGCCTCTGCCATCCCCAGCTCCCCTCGAGGACAAGAGACCCATGCAGTGCAGCACAGAGGTGCTCCACAATGGATTAGTCGCTTGTTCATCCATGCTCTGGCTCCAGTTTTGTGCGCTCCACTGAATGGTGCTCCTGACCTCCCCTCAGCAGTAGTGCTTTTGCCATGGCAGGGACCGCAGCAGTGGGCAAATCCCCCTCTTTTGCACCTCCATCCCCAGTTGCAATCCAATAGCTGAAGGTGATTTGGCTCCTGGAGAGGGCTGACGGACTACTCAGCTGTGGCTTTGACTTGTCCTGAGGGACACGGTGGGACCTTCTGGTGCTCTAGGACCTGTCTCCCATTCACCACTGACGCTAGACCAAAGCAGACAGGTCAAACAGCCATGTTTTGTCCCAGGAGATGGAGCTGGTGGTGGTGGGTTGGGGTGAGGGAAAAAAAAGAAAAGGGGATCAGCCTAAGAAGGAACCGATCAGGCTGAAGAGCTGTGCACACCCTGCTCTCCTAAATGCAAACCATGCCTTTGGTAATCCCATCCACCTCTCCCCTCCTCTCTTTCCCTCTATCAGGCCACCAGTGCACACAGCCCCCTTTCTGCTCTGGAATGTGTTCTCCGAAACTTAATCTCGGCACGGGGCTCAGGCCAAATCCCCCGACAGATTCGGCCCTGTGACAACCCCCTCCCACCCTGCTTCAGAGCTCAGCAACTCTCCCCTCGCTTTCCCTCACCTCCTCCTCCCACCCAGCCTGGCCTAAACATTTCATTCCTGATTAATGTATCAGTGACAAGCCAATAGATCTTGGCTTTAAAGCAAAGCCAGCCCCTACTTTGCACAAACATCTTCACTTCTTCATTTTCTTAAGACTTAGCCCCAAACTCCCCATTGCTGGGAAGACGAAGCCCTTTCCATGCCTGGGGTCTGTCACAGCCAGGGGATGGCGGTCTCCTCTGCACGCACTTGCTCCACCAAAAACTGCACGGGTCTCTGAGAAGATCAGACTCTCCTTTTCCTTAAACAAGGGTGGTCTACACAGAGCCTCCCCCATCTCCAAGCAGGCGTGGGCTGCCCATTCTCAGATGCATCCAAATACAGCACTTTCTCACATTTGAGCATAACATCTGGCCAAAAACAGGGGCCCATAAGAGAAGTTCCCCACTCTAAGACACCCCCTCCCACGCACACACGTCTCCTGGGTCTGTCGCCAATGCCAGAGGGCCGCAGTGAGGAGCACGTAAGCTCAGAGATAGGAGCAAAGTCCGTCACTCAGAGCTGTGGCTCAGAAACAAGGTGGCTTTTTGCTGCCATGCCACCGCAACCTTGTAGGAAGAGAACAAAGCCCTGGAAAGGGGATCATCCCTTCCCGGGACCAACAGCAGTGGTAATGAATACAGCCTCCTGCCCCTTAAAGACAAAAATCTCGTTATGAGTGCTTTTAGATACTCTGCTTTCCTGTATCTGCCTCCTGCCGACTTCTGTGCCTGCCTTAACCAAATGAGGACGGTGCAGCCTCTGCCTTCAACACCTCCATGCAACCGTTCTCCCACCATCCCTCTCCCTCACCTTGCCTTCTGGCAAGGAATCTTCCCAATGGTGCACAGAGGGCCACCTTAATGCAGGTGCTCAGGAGCGCCTCCTCACCACAACCAGACCAACCTTTCCTTACTGTGAGCACGGGGGCTGGTACTGTGGTTATGATGAACCCAGGGGCAACACAAAAAAGCTCAGGACCCACCACAGCACGAGCAGGGCAAAGGACTTTACTTTCTGTGGGTCAGGAAGGCAGCAAAACTTAGCACACACTGACCCAGCACTGGCAACAGCCCCGCAGCAGCCTAGGCAGTGGTTTGGCCATCAGCACCAACAGGTACTTTTGGTAACCTCAATCAAGAAGTCAGCAACTAGATGGGGCAACACGACAGCCAGGAAACCAACCACACACACAAATGCCATCACTCCAGTATTTCCTGCTCTTTGTGGTCTTGCAAAAACTGTCACTGCAGGACAGGTCTGCAGCCTACCATGTAGGAGGACTGTTTGGGTCATGGCTGGGCCACAACATGACAGCCAGTCCACAATCAAAAATGCTACAAAGTGGCCTAAGCCAAAGGAGCCCTCCCTTGATGCCAGCATGAACAAGTGAGTGTGGATGAGCCTCTCAAGATGCATGAGTGATGGCCCGAGCAATGCAGGGCATGGCAGAAGACTAAAGTTACTCACTAGCTAATGTGACCACTGCGGGGACACTGGCAATGACACCTTCTGGCACACGAGCAATGCACTGGTATCGCCCCACGGTGTGGTTGTTGAGAGCCGTGATGAAGAGTTTCCCTCGCTCGATGTGAATACCCAGCACCTCGTCCGATCCAGCCAGCTCCTTTCCGTTCAGTCTCCAGGTGAGGTTCACTCTGGGGGGGTCAACCACACACCCCAGGCTGACTGGGCCCCCAAGCTTTTGGACAATGGAGGCAGGTTGCACTGTGACCTGCAGAGATTCACCTGCACAGACGGAAAAAATGGGAATAGGAAAGCTCTGTGAGACTGAAGCAAAAGAAAGGACAGAGGAAAAAACTGCAGTGCTGGTACATTTTGCATTCCCCTTCGCTTCCGCTTGTGCTGCGCCTTCCCCTTAGCTCCCCACACACCCACCCTAGTGCTTTGAGATGCACACCAGCCCCATTTCTTCTTGGCACCACTAGACAGAAATATCCAACTCTGACTGTATCCCCTTCTCCTCTGGAGGCGTGTTGGAACCTAGACCTTTGGTCAAGGCTACTGAGGAAACATCAGAGGGAGAAAACCACTTTGTGCTTGGAGGCATAGCTATGCTGACCAGCATCAAGGCAAAATAAACAAAATGGAACAAATGGGTAAGAACAGAAACTCACTCAGTCTGGCAAAGCAGCTAGCGGCTGCAAGGATGAGGCAAGGGATGGGGGACATGGGTCTCTTCTTTCCACGTGTCATTGCCATCCCATGCGGTGTGTCCTGGGGCAGAGACGCCCAGGGAAGGGTCCCATAAGCTGCCTCAGGGGATGCAGTGGAGGTGCAGCAGCGGGTTCCTGCAGATGACAAGAGACATGATGGATGAAACCCTCAGACTTCCCTCTGCTTTCCAGCCCTGCCTGGCTTCTCTACCAACATCCCTAAACTCCCAGGGATTCACCAAGCCAGTGGCCTGAGCAGGCACTGATGCAAGCACTTCTCTTCTCCAGCCTCTCCCCCAAACATGGTCATGAGTCATCCTCAGCCCTCGGTACAAATCTACATGTGTGCACACAGACATATACTCACTCCCCTTCCTCATTTCAGATTCGGCGCAGTGAATGCCTGTACTGTGCCAGCAATGCACATCAGGCAATTTTCAGGAGCAAAACACAAACATTTCCAACAAAGTGTCACTGGAGATATTCACCAAATGTTGCTGCCACTTCTTGGCCATGTCTGGAATATATTCTAGCTTGAACACAAAAGTAAATGAGGAGGTACAAGTCCCAAGCTATATGGAAACAGAGGTGATCCCACAGTTTCAGAGTCTCTTCCTGAGACACTGACCATGTTGCTACTGGGCATACCTATGTTTCAATCCAGATGGGACTCCTTAGGAGATGTAAAAGTTTCTCAGGGCATTTCTGCAAGGAATTATTCTGAAGTAGAGGGGACACCTTTTCAGGAGAAAAGAAATGGCCAGTTCTAAATTTGTTTAAATTCAGTGCAGTGAGCTGAGGGCGGATTACGCTAATTTGGCATAATACACCTTTATTCTAAACTAAGAGACCAAATCTGTGGAAAGATTTCAGATTAACTGTTCTGCCTGAAACACACTGCCTATGTGGAGTTGAACTACCCTGTCCGGACAAACCACCAGGTTTATATTCAAAAGCATTAACAATCTCCAAAAAATGTGAAGCCCAAGGCCACCTGTCACAGCCCAGATTGCTGTGAAGAGCTGCACACTGCAGCAGCTGTTTTGGAGAGACTGTCAGGAATGAACACTAAAGCAGACAAGCCAGGTCAGGAGGATTAAAGATCTAAGTGGCTGCACCAAGAGACACCTCGGATGTCGAACTGAATTCAGCTTTGACCAAGGGCAAAGGGCTGAAGTCAAGGAGAGACTTCCCTCTATGGACATCCTAACGCAGCTACAGGATTTTGAGCTCCCTCCAGCTGCAGCACTAAGAAGATGACCTGTGAGTCTCAAAGGCATTTCAGAATTGTTCCTGTGGCATGTCTACATTGGCAGGGGAGAAGCCCAAGACCAAACGAGCCACGGCAGCCAGCCCAAACAGCAGTTATATTGACTGCTCCCCCTGCAGATACACAAGGAGCTCATTAGCTGCAACCACCATCCTCTAGAACACCTGGACTCTGCAGAGCGGTATTTCCTACTTCCACCGTCGTCACTGATTGAGTCATCACCTGTTTGAGCATGTGCTTTCCATAGCCATGTCAGTCAAAAAGAGGGGACAAGTCCCTTCAAGCATAACCTCCAAAATTAAACCTCCTAACTCCTGAAGTAAGGACTGCCACAGACTTCCCATGAGATGTTCGGTGAGTCGTTCAAGGCGAGGCTGATTACTGCTAGCAAGGAACCACAGCATCTCACCAAGCTACTCTCAAATGATTTTGCTTGGCCTCTGGTGACAGCAAAGGTGCAAGAGCTCAGCGCAGGGTCAACATCCATGGCTGGCCATGCTGAGGTCCAAATCACGACAGCAAGAATCCAGCTAGCTAGCTAGCTTGCATGCATCTCTGCAAATTGGGCTGTCCCTCTGACAGCCTCACAAGCTGTCCCCTCCCCACTCCCCCCCCATGCCCCAGAGCACTGCTTGGGGGAGAATCATGGAGGAGACATTCATATAAAGTTGAGAAGAGATAAGAAAAAGAAAAGCCACCTCTGATTTCAAAAGGAAGCAACGCCACATAAAGTAACCTGCAGCTGGAGCTTTGCAAACACCACAAAGAGCATCTTTACGTGGCACTTTGCAGGCCTATGTGAGCTCACTCAGCCGGCCTGCCCAGCAGGCTCAAGGCAAGGCAGCTCTTTCCCGGGAGTCACCCAGCCACGGTTACCGTGGCCATGAGGCCAAGATAACAAGCCCTGCTGAGAGGCAGCGTAAGTTAGGTCAAGCTCAGCATGGCCTGACATGGCTTCCGGGCGGCCAGGAGCATGGACAGAGCTCGGCCATCGAACATCAGGCTAGGCATACCCTGAAGGCACCCAGAAACATCAGCTAGACTCATACTCTAGCTACTGCAATCCACAGCCCCATTACACATGAAAATCCTCTATGAGTAACCTCCAGTGCCAAAGTGACAAGACAGCAACTTCCCTCCCACACACCTCATCCTTCCTGGTACCACTCTTCCTCCAAGGAAAGAAGAGAGTCTCAACAATTTGTCTTTGAAGAATTTCCGCCGTCAACCAGCACATACTGTTGTAAGAGATCACTTAGCTATTGACTTGGAGCCCATCTGAGTTACCCAAGTTCATTTCTCCATGTAGGACAGCCCCCAAAGCACCGTTCATTATGCCACAGCCATCTTGGGCAAACCACCACTGACCACGGCCGTAAAAGTGCCAAAGGTCTGTCCACACCAGAACACGCACTGTTGACACCACTGATGTGCCACTAATTACACTCATCTGGAAATGACTTTGAATTAGTTTAGGCTTAAAAACCAAGTTTAGTTTGTACCTCGCACCATCAGGGTTGCTGGGGATAGAAAGCCTTCCACCAACACAGAAGAAACATTTTGGGGTAGGATTTAACATCTTGTTCCTCAGTGCTGGAAGCCTACAGAGCAAAGCTGACTCATTCCCTCTATCTGGATGGGTTTGGCAGCAGGATGGAAAAACGTTGGACGGAAAAGAGTTGCTCCTTGGAGCCCATGCTGGGGGAGGGGGTAGGCAAAGATGTTCCCAACCAGACCTCCCTGCAGCTCTGCGTCGCGTGGAGCCTCTGGCCAGAAGGGCAAAGCCAAAGGCACAGAAACGTGTAACTGACCCTTCGTGAGCTAGGACCACCCAGGCACATCGATGCAATGACTAAACTCGCTGCCCCCAGGTCTGTAAAAAGATGAAGGGCAATAGGTGGGGAGAAAAAAGGGGAGATAAAAAAATTTGGCCACAGCACTGGGCAGATTGAACAGTATTGAGCAGAGACTGAGGAGAGAAGGTGTGTTGCAACAAGTGTATGGTACCTCCCCAAACCTCCAGGCAGAATATGAGCTCTAAATAGGGACATGTGGCCATTTCTTTCACAGCTGAGTGAAGTACAAAAAGTAAACGGCTAGCATAAAAATAATGAGGAAAATGAATGAAAACATCAATTCCAAAAGAACTGTTAGGATCCAGGGCCAGATTTCGAAATTCTCAGCTTCCACAATTGAAGCCAGATTTTCAAAAGCATTCAGTTCTTGACATGCTGAGCTCTCCTGAATAGGCAACCAACTTATTTCGATGCCTAAATGGGAGCTGACCTCTTTTGAAAATGCTGCCCTTAAGCAGCCTGCAGTAGTGCAAAGCAAGGAACTTTATTAATCAGGCAGCTTTCGATCTGCCCGGCATCCCTGCAAGCACCGCCAGAGCAGGCTGCAGCAGGAGAGGCAGCAGAGGTGGGAGCGGAGGAGGCCCCAGGCGCTCTGGTTGCCTTCCCAGAGGTGGCAGTCCCAGGCAGGGGGTTGTGCTGGGAGCCGCAGGGCTGCTGCGCCGGGACCTGCAGGGCTGGTGTGTGATGGTGTCCTGCTCTGCTGCCTCCTCTCTCTCAGGCAGGTACACTATGAGATACCCCTGGTTGCCGATGCTTCTGCAACCACTGACAGCACCAGCCTCAACAGCTCCTGCTTAATTGCTATTTGGGAAAGGAAAGAGTTAAAGTCACTTAAAGAGCTTTAAGGGGGGAGGGAAAACAAAAATTATTTGTTTATTTATTTTTAATTCTTTCCTGCCAGGTTAAAATAACAATTTCCTGTCGGTGGAGCGAAGGCTCTAAGTCCCTTTCAGACAGCCCAGTAAATCAACAGAGGAGCCATTAGGAGAACAAAATTAACGAGAGCTTCATCAGATGGGGAGGTGGGGGTGGGGGTGTAAAATCTGTCGGCTCGGCTTCCCGCCACACACCTAAGCCCACCGAGGCCCCTGCACACAGCCCCAGCTGTGCCGCAGCGATGGAGGGCACTGCAAAGGGAGAGGAGCAAGAAAGAAAAACCAGAGGTGAAGATATAAAAGAGAAGAAAGGCGCGCGCGTGTGCAGGGGGGTGGTGCGTGTGATAAAGTTGGAAAGGAAAAAGGGAACTGAATTAAGCGCAGGCAGCAGGAGAGGTGTTTGCTGATTAGAAACTGAAGGTTTTACGGAGGAAATGCTGCCCACAGCCCCAAGCCCCCTCCTGCTTAACAAGGGCCAGCCAAGCAGCCCTTGTTACTGCCACGCTGTCTGTGATTTACAAGGCTCCCAAATAGGAACCAGCCTCTGCCCCCGACTCCGGGGCAGCATCCCCACACCACACACCCCAGCTCCGTGGGCAGGCAGGGGGGAAATGCAGAGGCAGACTGGGAGACAGGGAAAACTTCCTGATGCACACGAGGGCAGTTTGGAGTTGTGGCAGGCAGCCGGACCCCAAGCCCCTCTTTGTGCAGGGAAGGAACGGTGGGAAGGGGAAGGGGCTGCTTTGCACTAAGGCAAAGGCTGCAGCAACTCAGGTCCGGCTACCAGCTGGGGACACCCTGGGTGACTCTGGAGAATTCACTGCAGCTGGTCTCCATTTCCCACAGGTCAGGTAGGGACAATGGTACTCCCAGTTCTGTTTTATACATTGAAACTTAAGCTCTTCAGGAAAACCAATGTCTTACACAATATAGTGCGCCAGTTCTACCTGTAGTCATTAGTTTTCAATACAAGACAGTATTTTTTTTCTTGTTCCATAGAGCTTAAAGCACTGAAAAAGAAAATGTAAAAGAGAACAGAGCCGCAGTACCCCTTTGCTTTACAAATGAGGGAACCTGAGGGCTAGAAGAGGAAGCCAACCTAGCCCAAGGTTATACAGTAAAGCAGTGGCAGGGTTGGAAATCAAAAGCTCTCTGACTGGGACCTCCATCCCATCAGGCAAGTTGTCCTTGGATCTCAAATCTTTCGCATCCTGTCTGAAAAAAGACACCATACAACTTTATAATCCTCTAGCTGAAAAAATACTGTCAAGGTGCCACACCTAAGCAGGTCAGCTGCAAAGTCCCCGCATGATTCCTGGGCATGGACAGCAATCTGGGCTCCCCTGACTGTCTCTCCCAAAACCATCAAACAGTAACATCCCAGAGGGCAAAATTAACCTCTACCGACCCCCATCCCCACTGCAAAGTATTAATTTCACACCATTAACTTATACTCACTCTCTCTGAAAGGGTTTGGAAAAGGAGAGGTTTGCAGGAGGAAAGACGCTCCCCCTCCCATGTAACAGCACGGGCATCCAACAGGGGTGGGTGCGGATGCTGTAGGGAGAAGCAAGATCCCGAATGCGAAGCAAGTGGTGTCAGGAGGGGGCAGAGAGAGACAGCATCCAATATTACACCACCATGTTTAAAGTCAAGGAGGTAGCACAGTGTATGTGCAAACAGGGATAAAAGCTTGTCTGCTTCCCTCTGTAGCACTGAAAGCTCCTGACTTCAGAGTGCATTAGCTCTGTTAACATAGNAAAAAAGACTTTCTTACTGGCTGCTTGTGATCTCAGCAAGTCCATCAAGAAGCCACAACAGAGAAAACCTGGGATAAATTCATGCTCATAGTTGGGAGAAGGAAAATATCCAGAGCAAAACCTGGCATGGCACCACCACCATGCAGATGGGTGAGTTTGCCTGCAAACTACAAATCATGCTTGGGCACTGGGTGACCCTAAAAAAGAACCACAGATTTTCTCCAAGCAAGTCCTGAGCAGTTCAGTGGCAATAGACACCTCTCTAAAAAATAAACTAAACTCTCAGGTTAAAACAGCTCTTTTTCCTTGAACAGAACTGCTCATGCAAACCAAACCAGCAACAAACCAAACAAAACATGCAGCAATCTTTGTGACTTTTTTTTTTTTCCCCTCAAGACGAAGCTACTGTCCTGGGCAGCTCCTTTCCACAGCAGCCTGCGGTATCACCAGGGAGGGGACTGGGTGTGCTGGCTTTGAATTAGCAACAGGATGCAAAGCCTTCCCATCGCCTGTCTGACTTTTGCTCGCACCCCTGAAGACCCAGCGCCTGCAGTTTCTGTCACCTATCCATCCGACAGCTCTTCTGAAATGAGTGCCACTTTTCAGCAGGCATCAATCAGGCTGACTTCACTGAGCCCCAGCGAACCCCTTCATGTTGGCATTTTGTCAGCCAGCGAGCGTGAGGCTGCCTGAAGAATGAAATGCCACCCTCATGCTGGCCACAGGCTCCCCAGTGTCACTGCAGTGGTGGCACCACAGCAAGTGTGGCTTGCCTCGAGCGATGCCTGCGGCATGGTGGTCCCAGGTGGCTGGACCCACCAGCCTGAGACAGTCCTGCTGCAGGTGGGCCGGGGATGCAAGGATGGCCTTGCCCCACGGGATACACCTCCCTTTTTCCGCAGCTACCAGAAGAGGAGCCCTGTGCTAAAACAGAGTATGCACGCTGGCTTTCACTGCCCTTTGGCACATCCTGAAAACAGCTCCAGCCCTTGAAAAGACAAGGCTAAAGCGTAAGAAAGAAAGAAAGAAAACCCACGTCCTTTCTTCAATATCGTGCTCCCCCCATGCCCTAGACACTTAATTTCCCTCCTTCCCCCCTGGCTTCCCCCTCCATTCTGAGTAAATTCAATTTGACAACCCTGCTAATTGGATAAACGCTGCTCCCTACGCTCCTTTAAGGCTGCCCGCTTTTCTCTCCTTGTTTTTGGAGGGCGATTGTGGCTGTTCTTTAACATGAATTCCATCTGCTTTATTTCTCCTCTGCCCATTCAAGACCCCTCCTGAATATGTATNCTTTAGATAAACACAGGCAGTGTCAAGTGTGAGGAGGGGGGGGGAAGGATGGGGTTCAACTGCCAGTCAAGCCTCGGGCCCTCAATGAAGCCCGGAGGCCTACCCTAATCTGCTGCATGCTTGCCATATGGGAGCTGTGTTGCCCTGGGAAACACTAACAGGCAGAACGGAGCTTAATAGAGTCCATATTCATTGTAATGCAGTGAAATGGCTCGAGGGACTATTGCCCCTTGGGTCTGTTTTCATTCTTCTGTTCCCCCTCTTTCTTTTCTTTTTTTTTTTTTTTAATAAATTTTTTTCCTCCCCTCCGTCTCCCCCCTCCTTTTTTTTTTTTTTTTTTTTTTTTTTTTTTTTCTTTCTTTCTTCCTTTCAAAAGGACCAAGTCCCTGGAGAGCTCTAATCTGGAGAGGCTTGGGGGCTCCCCAAAGGGCTGGCCAGCCGGTGGGGCAGGAGTGGGAAGGGGGAAGGGAGAGGGTGGAGGTGGTTAGGGAGGCAAAGGAGAGGTGGAGGGCAAGAGGAAAGCAGCAACTAATAAGCATGCAGCCAGCCAGCTGTCAAGATGTTGACAATGCTGCTTCGGGTGCAAAGAGCCCAGCAGCCAGTGCTGGCACAGAGGCTGGTGCAGGGTCCTCCCGGGGAAGTGCTCGCCTCCCCTAAGTGCCTCCATCCTTGTCTGCCGAACGCAGCACAAGTGACAAAAAAAAAAAAAAAAAAAAAAAAAAAAAAAAAAAAAAAAAAGAGAAGGGCGCAGATGGAGTGTGCTGCGCAGCCTCTTCAGAAACAAAGTGCACCTAGGAAACAGATGTTGTTGCTGCAACAAGCCCGGAGATGCTGGCTGCTCTCTGGCTCCTTCTCCCAAGCGCACAAGCAGTGAAAGCGGCCCTGCAGCAGTTGCCGGGGCTGCCCCTGCGGCTGGGACAGGATGCCTCTCCGGTCAAAACCTTTCAATCCGACTTCAGTCCCAACCCGGGAGAGCTGCCATAGCTTTAGACCAACTTTTCCTCCGCATTTCCCATCCTTCTCATTTTTGATCCACCTGTAGACTCTCCAGCCTCCCAGCTAACGTCCTAATTTAAAGAGATGAGGACTCCCAAAGGGAGCGCACATCTGCAGTGCTTACCGAGGGGTGCGGGTCGTGCATCTGTGGGGTTGAACATCAAATATCAGAGAATCAGCGGAATTGCTGGTATCAAGGTCCACCAACCAAGTGTACACAGGGTTGCAGCTGAACCTACTCTCATGCCAAAGTTGGTGTCGGGAGAAACAGTCAGGATCCTCTCGGAAAACCACATCAGTGTAGCCACACACTTGTGGAGATCAGTTACCTACTCTGGAGTGCTTTCAGTTTGCCCCATGCCTGCTACAAACTCAGCTCACGGTGCAGCACGGAAGTCTGACTTACCTGAGGCTTCACAATGGGACAACATTGCATCTTTGTGGTGAAAAACACCGCAGAGGAGGCAGCAGGAAAGGGGTCACCCATTGACACAAGTGTGATGTGAAAACACACCTTTAGTCTTAGAAGCAGGGGATTTACTGCACTGTATTACTTGCCTGAAGCATCCTATCTCTTGCCATATGAAAACAGTACCCGCTTTATCATTCACATCACAACTGAAGCCAGAGATCAGTGTCAATGCAGTCAGAGCTGTAGACAGATGCCGTACTAGACACAGAGTGAAAACCATCCCATGTCCGAGAGACTTCACACCGCTGGCTAGGAGGGTTACTCACTTTAGGATGTTTGATACAAGCAGTAACAAAATTTATCTATCTACACCTTTTCCTATTTGGACAGAGAGGCAAAGCATGTAGCAAACAGCTGGGAATGAGGGAGAGCATGCACCTGGGCGAGGAAAGCCCGGGGATGGCTCTGCTGGGGGCTGATGCTGTGGGACCCACAGGACAGGCGGCGAGTGCCGGGCGATGCTGCTGGCTCTGGTCTGGGCTCTGCCGCGCCGAATCCCACACCAACACAAGCCGAGTGTCAGGTTGTTCTCCTCCCGGTCAGCAACTGCAGCGGAGCAGAGCGCCGGGAGGGATGGGCAGTTCCCACCAGGAGCCGTCATCACGCAGGCACAGATGTGCCTGTGGCTAGTTTACATTAGTCGGGGCAGTGCTTTTGTTTTTTCCTTCTCATCCTTTCCAAACAAAAAAAACCCCAAAACTTGAAGTCTGAGGTTGAGGCTCTAATTGCCTCATGGGTTAGCGAGAGGTCAGAGAGGAGGCAGGACGGGCAGATGCAGGGAAAGTGGTGCCGGGCAAAAGCCCCGCAAGATACCAAAGGAAAGTGGGGAATAAAGGTGGCAGAAAGGAACCGGCAGGAAAATTAAATTGAGATGAAGAGGTCAAGAAAGAAGGAGAAATAGGGGAGTTGGGATTTTGGCCGATTTCCTTACGCTGCATTTTTCCCCACTGCTCCAGGGGCTGGGCAGGCAAGCACTGGGCAATGTCACAGCTCACCTGCCGCATGTGGGCCCAGGCTCAAGCCCTTGCTCTGCCTTCCTCAGAGCAGGGGCTGCCACCTGGGACCACCACATCTCAAGCAAATCTCTCTCTCCCCAGCTGCCACTCTTCCACTTTGTTTAAACGTGAGTTACTCATGATAGCAGGAAAACCACTCCTGTTCTCATTAGAAACTCCATCCTGCTCCAAGACAAAAGTTTAATCAACAGACGCACTTCCATAGCATGCTCTGGTGCCAGTGAAACAGCATTTTTCCAGAGGGAGTGGGATGCTCTCCTCCAAAGCTGCTTTCGCTCAACTCTGCTTCGCGTTGCTTCCCCCAGCAGCTCTCAGGGAGCGCACACACCCAGCCAACCCTCGCTGCCCCAACCGCAGGACACCACCACATTGACCAAAACAAGCATTTCACCATTGATGTGGCAGGAAAGCTATAAATCCCACATCCTACGCTACCTAATATCACCCTACGGCCTCTCTGCAGCTGGACCAGTGGTCAGGACCACAAATCGTCGCAAAGGTGTGACATGGAGCTGCCCTGGAGAGACCGGTCTCCGTTTTATTGTCTCTGTCACATGATGGGGTCAGGCATGCAACAGGACCAACAATAAATATCACAGCATCCATTCATGCTGTTAACCACCAGATGAAGCAGTCCTCTCTCTGAAAGCAGAATCTGTGTAATATCAACCAAAGCACAGAGGAGCGGTATACCAGACAAACACCAGCAGTCAGCATCTGCACGAAGCGCCGCAGGAGTGCCCGGAAAGCAGGGAGTGTTTCAGTGTCTCTGTTGGCTATGGCCACCTCTGAAATGGGTCTTGGAATCTCTTGTTTGCACAGCGGATCACAAGTCAGACAGGCAGTGTCTACGGATGCTTTTTGAGAGCAGCCCACTTCTTTATATGCTTAAACATGAACCTACCTTTGAGTACCAAATAAAAAAAAGTCATCTTTGTCTCAGAACAATAGAAAAATCTTCTCCATGTGCAATTAGGAGCAATAATAGAGTGAAACAAACACACAAACAAAAAACAACCCAAACCAGAAAAACCCACAGAAACTGCCAGTGATACTGTTAAGCCTTCCTTGGGGGAAGTTGCAATGAGGAAATTTTCCTGCTGGAGCAGAGCAAAGACTTGGGTAACTTTCCTAGCTTTTGAGCCATCTTCCAGTGTGTATTTGAAGAGCAGGGTCGCCTACAACAGTTGCAGTAAAAAACTGACCAAGCTTATATTAAATACAAGCCAGCGGCACAGCAGAAATACCTGCTAAAACAACGTATCCAGAAGATTGTAACAGAGGACTTGATTCTGCTGCCTCCAAAATCAGCCTGATCTTTGCCATGACTTCAATGGGAGCAGGCCCAGAAACTGCATTAACAAGCACGAGGCTAGTTTAACATAGTTGACATCAAAATCCAGAAGAGCATACAAAAGAGACAGGACAAAGTACTTGCCAGTAACGTCAATACAAAGTTTAATCCCCAGATGGCTGGCTTTAGAGACATCCCCATCACCACCATAAAGAGAAACTGCCTTCTAGTTTGCACTCTTTTCAGCAATGACTTGTTGCTGGGATGCAAAAGAGCACAAGCCCATTTTTCTTGTCCTTTGAAGATGGTATTTAAAAGTTGTTTTTTTTTTTTTTCTCTTTTATAAATTTGGGAATAAATGGGAGTTTTTACTCTCCATAGCTGTCACTTAAATGCTTTTCACTAACAATAATAATTTTGGTTATGGGAGCAGGTCAAAAGCCTCTAGGACTCTCTGCTGGGACAAATTTCCCCTGGAAGACATGTCACTACTCAAAAAAACACAAGAGGAAGCTCGAGGTCAGCAAAACAAAGGGACAGAAATGACCGCCCATAGAAAATACTCCAGCTGGTGCCAAACGCCTAGGTGGGGTGCAGGGGCTCAGCGCCAAGTGCAAGCACCCAGAAGGGCTGAGCCATGGTCCTCATTCATGCTGTGACTGATGGCTGCCATGCTGCTCCAAAATCCCATGGGGCCCACCCGGAGGTGAAAAATGATGGGCCGCACACTCGCAGCAGGGTCTCGGGATGGGCGACAGGTTTCCCCTGCCCCAGAGATGAAGAGGAGACTGTCGCATCTCTTGGGTTTTTTTTACAGATTGTGTCTGCATGTCATTTGCCCTGTTTATCATCCCAGCAATAAATACGCCTCTCCAAAAATGATGGTCCAGTTGAGGACAGAGACCCAAACATGGGCAGGAGATGAAGCAAGATCTCGCACCGCCCTGCAGAGATGAGCAGGGTGGCACCTGGTTTCCCCCTCTCTGCAAGGGGATGCTCCATGACAAAAGGATGAGAAACGCATTGCAGCAGCACCACATTGCCACCCCAGAGCCCGGGAAGGGAGGCTCACCTACCCGCGCCCCCGCTTGCCATTAGGACACACTGGTGAGAGCTGCGGCCAGTGCCTGCCCCGGTGTTCGGCATGACCACGGTACCAACGCCTGCCAGGCAGCAGTGCCCGTGCCGATGGGGCACAACACAGACCCATTTCTGGCTCCCTGCTCTCCACCTTTGCCCGTTTACACTCGCACTCACATTGAGAGAGCGAGCGCGGAGCCGGAGGCACCTCCCCGGGCCCTTCATACAATAAGCACCAGCAGCAATTCCAGCTGCAAAGTTTGCTTTCCTTGACACACAGTTTACTTTCTCCATTCCCCCGCATCCCGCCCCTGCCACTTACCCCTCACTCCAAAAAGGCGCTCTCAAACAGGATTAAGCTTTAAACAAATAAGGGCTTGGAAAGCAGCAGCCTGCTCCTGTTTCCCTCCCCAGCACCCCTGCTCTCCCCCCGCCGCCTCCACCTCTGAGCCGCGGCGCAAGCGGAGCTGGCGAGCGCCGCACAGGCATAGAAAACAAACACGTGGAGCAGAGCCAGCTGTGAAGTCGGATTTGGCATACGCTGTTTGCAAAAGGAATAAAAGCACATGGGAGAAGGGGAGGGGGAGAAGGGGGGTAGGGCAGGGAGCCGGGGGTGCCCTGGCCTCAAGGGGAGAGCATGGCTCCCTTACAAAGCCCTGGCACACGCCCACGGGAGGGTCTGTACGTACGGGTGCTGATCCTGTGCTCTGTGTGGATGTGGAGGGAAGAGAGAGGCCTAAAGCGACATTTCCCAAGCTATTTGGCATCATGGTCCCCCACCCCTTTCCTAGTGAACTGGACTGCTTTTACATGCACTTGCCCTCCCTCCGAGGCAAAATTAATGTGTTCTGATGCAACACGTGAAAAATAAATACACTTTTACCTCTTGGGGCTTGCAATTCTCCCCCTCTCCTTCTGAGGGTTTCTTATCCCCCATGCACACTATGCTTCAGGGCCCCACAGCGCAGGAAACACTGACCCAACTTCCCCATCACCTCAGCTGAGATTACATACGTTGAAGGCTCGCGTTCATACTAATCCTCCTCATCATCCTTTTTTTTTTATGTATTTCTCCCCCCCCTGTTTCTGGAAGGGTTTCAGACAAAATGTCCCTCCTCTTACACTCAAGCTCCTAGGGGACGTGGGCTCTGGTATTATTCTGCCCTCACCAGTCTGGTCTAGCTGTAGGAATGGTATTCACATGCTTTAGGAATGGATCGCCTATAGCCTTACATCAACACTGGATCTGCACAGGTTTTCCTCCATCTCCCTCCTCTCCCAGTCGTCTCCAAGCGAAACAAAACAGAAGCCCATACACTTTGCCTGGTTTGGGGTAGAATCCAGCGATTTGACGTGATTTGCTTGTGGTTTCCACCCAAAACCATAAACCACCCCAGATCTGCTTGGAAGGTCCTCAGCTGTCTTTGGAGGCGGCAAGAAAAGCAGCAGTGTCCTACCTGGTTTTGGACCTGGTCCAAAACAGGCCAGCAGCTGGACAGATTAACAGTCCAGGCTGACCACCCAACCACCTGCAGGTATGTTTTCACCAGTCTTGTTACCACCCCTGAAACACAGCAAGATCTTTCCCCTCTCTGGGCTCAACATGAACACTTGTCCCTCAGCATCGCCCCAAACCACCAAAGTGACAACAACAGACAATATTTGGATATCACTCTTCCTGTGAACTACATTATGGACCCCTGGTCGCAGCCAAGGAAGGTAACTTACCTTGGAGAAATCTTGCAATTGCCTTTTTGTTCTTGGGTGTAATTTACCGGGGTGCCAAAAAAAGCCATGGATCGCTGCAAATAAAGCGTTGCTCAAAACCAGCCAACCCACTCTGATGTCCTTCCTTTTGGGGGCAAATTAGGTATTGCAAGACAAAGAGGGATAGAAACTCATAGTCATGGAGGTTACGATGCCACATTTCTGGAATTGCTTCTTCATCTATTGGACAAAACATACCCCTACCTTGTGTCTCAGCTTCGCAGGTTGCAAAAACAGGAATAGCAAATCCCAGCTGGTACAAGCAGTAACCAGATTAACATGAGTCAGACAATTTCAGATTCTCACATGAAAGGTGCTAGACAGGTATGCAGTCTTATGATCTGTACTGCTTCCTGGTAGCCCCAGGATTTCTGGATTAGTAAAATATGGACGTCAGCATCCTGGGGACACAGCCTCAGTAACCGAACCAAGCAGGGAGGGGCAGGCTGATTACAAAAAGGCTGAAAAAAAATGAATTTGCACCACACATAAAATATTGTGGTTATGGGAGAGAGCAACCAAGAGATTATTGATAACAGAGAACAGGATAATTCAGTGGGGTTTGTCAGCCTAAACTTTCTGTAATCACAGACTCCAGGGAAAGTGTTTGTCAAGCAAACATTCAAACATGCAGCTGCCAAGAACTAAGTAAACAGGGAAGGAGAAGCAGTAGAGTCAATGTGGCACCATTTGCAAATACCCCATGATCAGCTGTTACAGGCCAACCAAGCTCATCAGCAGGCACTAGTGAAGCCAAGGGGCTGAGCTACTACAGGAAGACCCACCACCTGGTTAGATGAAAAAGGAGCAATTCACACTTTCAAAATATTTTCATCCAGCACAGGATTTGCAGACCTGGGTAGGTGTGGGTACAGCAGTCTGTGTGGGTTCAACAGACATTTTCCTGCAGCACACATGTACACATGCAACCACCTGGGCAAGTAAAATGAATCCAAACTCCAGGCTGAAGGGAGTCCTCCAAGATAACAAGTGATACCCAACAGCTGTTGGTATCATGTTTATTTTCAGTCCCGCTGTACCTAGAAGCCTGTGGTGGTAGCTACCATACCTGTAAAGGGAGCCAGAGACCAAGGCCAAACACACCACATATCTAAGGGCAGGTCGGCTGATCCCAGCCCTGAAACCAGGGGTGCTCGGTGGGACTGAGCAAGGCTGCACAAAGGCCGCAGCCACTCTCCATGCTTTTTGTTTAAGTTGGCTAAAGCCAACAGGCAGGAGGGAAGGGGACCTCCAAGAGGCAAAGGAAATTTCTTTTAGTCACACAGAGTCAGCAGTGGAGCAAGGGAGAGAAACATTGGTCTTCTGCTTCCCACCCAAGTGCCTACCCATCGGTCAGTGCTTCCCACCCACGGTTCACAAGACTGCTGAAAAGGGTGTGTGGATGACTTAAGGGGTCCAAGAAAAGGGATGAAAAATGTGCAAGTTCAGACATACTGTCCGGTAAGTTATGCACGTGAAATTTCCAAGCAGGTCTACTGACCTCCATGGGAGAGCATTCAAGATTGCACATGTCAAAAAATAAAGCTGAAACCTATCACAGGTGATCATGCACACCTATCTTCTGCCCGCATGCCCCTATTCTCCCCCCCCCTCATCCTGATGGGTGACCCCATAGTGATGTTACATTCATTTCCTATAGATCAGACCTCTCTTGGCTGTCTAGAAAGAAGTGTGCAAGACAGAAGGCATGTTTCAAGGCCAGCATCGGATGCATCACTTCTCTGTTAGTCACCGGCCACTGATGCACCCACAGTGGTGCTGCTATATCCACCCCTTGGCATGTCTGGGGCCAGCTGCACCCTGTAAGTGACCAAAAAGTCACACACTGCAGCCAAAGCTGCTGGGAAGAGGAATTTTGTGGTCTCCAGCTCCAAGTTACTGACACCTTCTTTAGAGCTGAAGATTGTGTTCATGTTCAGGAGGTTCATGGGGGAATTGGGAAAGCTGTTATCTCCCTAGCTGGACAAAAGGGACTGCAAGAGGGCCAGAGAGACTGCTGGTCCTCATGAAGAGGGGGTTTGCAGGTTTAGTTGTGGTGAATAGTGACTCCGCCTGGGTTTACAGAAAGGGACTTTATGCATTTTATGCGTACAGCATTGGTCTCCTCCAGCTCTGAGGGAAGAGGGTGGTCTTCCCAGGAGAACCCATCGAGACTGAAGAGGCTGGATCTCCATACCAACAAACAGCCCAGCACTATAGACCAAAACCCTTTGGTTTTTTTAATCAGGAGGTATATGACCTCCTCTGGAGTCCTGACACAAGTGCTCCAAGTATTTACAACCTGGAAAAGATCTTAATGAAGAGACAGAGTTGCTTTAACTTTCCCTTCTCTGCTCCCCTCCTGTATCCCCACCCTTGGTTTGCTACTGTGCAACAGCCCTGAGCCAATTAAATCAGCCTACACACCATGCAATATTTATGGCCCCAGGCAGTCACAAATATAGCAGTACATGCCTACAGAGGTTTTCCACCCCCCATACCCTCCAACAACACAATTTTCTCACACAGGAGACTGGCTCAAAACAAAGAGGAGGAATGAGCGCTGTGACCTACCAGCGGTCCCCAGCACAATCACGAGCTACCCGGGGCTGGGGCTTGCTGCTGCCCTGGTCCCAGCAGCGCAGGGCTCCTTTGATCAGAGGACAAGGTGTTTCCCAAGCATCTTGCACATCATGAGGCAAAAGTACTCCCTGCACCCCAAGGGGAACAGCTGAAGCAGAGTTCAGCAGCATCCCAAATCCCACCAGGTGCTTCTGGCAGGGCAGGAAACAGCACAGCGGTCCTGAACCCCTGTAAGGAACATGTTGATTTTGATTTTCAAACAGCAACTGGACTAGTTCTGCGCCCTCACTGATAAACAAGCGCAGACTACTCATCCACTCATTATGGTTTCCAACAAGAACCTCGGACTGTCGTTAGTGTTTAGTCACAACAGCAGACTTTGGCTTGAGACCATTCAGGTCAGCTGGGCCACGTAACACAACAGGCCCATTTTAGGTCCAGGACTTTGGTGTTTCCCTGCACAGCAGAAGGGGGACGACAAAGAGTTAAACCTGGTATAACCTCAAAAATTGCTCTTTGCTTTCCGAAGCAAGAACATCTTTGGCAGGGTCCCCATCTGGGAAATGACATCCCGTCCCCCCTCGCTTCCCCCTCTTCTCCCCCTGAACTCAGAACAAAGCACTGCACTGCCCAACATGCTCCTCCACTGGTTTCATCTTGGTCCAAATGCTTCTTGCGTTTCAACTCCTGCCAAAAAGAAATGCATAAAAAAAAAAAGATATAAAAAAAAAGGCATGTGTGGGGCAGGGGGAGAGGAAGCAGAGAGAGTAGAGGGAAGTAATTAAAACTGAATCTTGATTAGCTACCAGTGGTGGAAACAGGAAACAGTGGGGAGAGGAGATTTTTCTCTTGTGATATGTCATCTTGAAGCTGAAACCAGTAGGCCCAGCGGAGACAAAACTTCTCTACACAATCCTCCACTTAGGACCAAACCTAACTTGCTTTACCTTTCCAGCCCACCATGTGCCACCCCACCATCATCAGAAGAGGCATCTTCTTCCTCAAAACAGTTTCCTGCCAATCACCACATACATTTTTCACCACTCTCATAGCTATAGCCCTTTCAGCATTCCCCCACATCACACTGAGCCCCCGGTGGCAGAGGGCTGGAGGACACAGCACAGCTGGCCTGCCCTTGCTGGCCTTTCTGCCTTTGCTACCAAACACCAAGGCTTGGCCATTGCAAAGCCATAGGGAATCCTAGAGGAAATGCAGCCCAGAGGAGATGGTTTGTGCATGCTCTGTGGATAAGCTGGATGGGCCAAATGAAGAGCCTCAGACTGGCGCTGTCTCCCAAAGAGACAACCTCCAGCAAAAAAAAAAAAAAAAAAAAAAAATCTAAACAAAAAAAAAAATCACATTGGCTAAAGAAGCATTTAAAAGCAAAACAAAAAACCAGTCCAGTTTGGAGAGTCTGTAAAAGCTGAACCCAGGGACACGCAGAGGATGTTTTTTGTTCCCTCAGTACAAAAGCCCTTGGTTCCCCCTCCTCCTTCCAGCATTTCCCTGTCAGGGGTGTCGGGGACAGTTCAAGGCCTCCCAGCAGCGCAGACAAAATTGGGTCTTTCTGTCCTGAGGACAGGCGGCTGGGGGCCTATGGGAACTGGGGAGATTTGGGAAGCCCTGAAGAGCTGGGCAGGCTGAACCTGCTGCCCCTGCAGGATGGCCAAAGGGTCACCTCTCCAGCATCCCTGTGACCTGCTGCAGGCCGGTGCTTCCCTCCAGGGTTTGGCTCCCCAAGGTGTGACTTCGGCTTGCAGGCTGCAGGGCTATGCCATTTTGATTCCCCAGGGCTCGCTTGTGCTACAGCTGGCGCTCGGCAGCATGTCAAAGAAAGGGAGAGATTAACTCCTTTTTTAAGTATCTCATTACTGCTGTATTTTTAAACACAGCTGGTCAAAAATTTTTCGGCAGAGCCATAAATAAATAAATACTTTAAGGAAATTTCCTGCTATTTGAAAACTTTACCTACTGGTCTGGCCTTTATCAGAAGGTATTCTGTCTCTAGTATGCCTAAGCTCCACTTGCTTTCGCTTTCCCTCCTATAAGGACCAAATCCATTGAACCACTGGTAAAATTTCAAGACTTCATTGCCTGTACTGTTTGAGATTTTAACAACCATCCTCCTGACCAGTGCAGCAATCACATATTCATTTTTGTCCCACCTGATGACCTTTCATTTTCCTTGTAAATGGTGATACCACCTCCCAAGACCCAAAGATCCAGACACTGAAAACATATCTCCCAACCGTGTCTGCAAAATACTTCTTTTCCTGCTCCTCAGGAGAGAGACAACAGAACACAGCCAACTGGTACTCTGATCCATTTTCCTCTTTTGCAGATCATCCCGTGTCTCATCAGCTCCCATGCCTCCATCCTAGTCAACTTGGTTTAGAAAGCAATCAGTTTCTACAGCTGTGGACAACATTCAAAATCAGCATCTGTCACGACATCCTACATAAAATAAGACACCACCACCCACCACCTTGTATTAGCAATCTGTTAAGGAAAACAAACAGTCACCCACTTCTGAAGAAGCCTGATACGGGAGGCAGCATTTCTCTTCTAGCCCGTCCCTGTCTGCCAGTGGCAGACAAAGCCTGTTAGCAGCGTCTGTACAAGACTTTACTATCACTTAAATAGCAAATAATGTCTTGGGGCTAGCTGAGAAAAGGGGCCCCAAGCATGAGGCTCTGCACATGGAGCAATGGAAGTGTTTGCCCCCAAAAGGCTGCCTTTCTACAGTACATCTCATTTTACCAGGATGGTGCCCATTTATACCCCCTTCATATTTGGAAGAGATGGCTTGGAGCTCCCAGACTCCTCACCCAAATGCTAACCCACTCCTTGTAGCCCAAAAAAGGAAACAAATTCATGACCAAAACGCTTCCAGTATTTTTTTTCCAGGCTATTGTTTTGTGACTGCATTTGGAAGTAAGGGAGAAAAACAAATACATGACTGTGGTCAGTGTCTGTCCTAGAATAGGGGAAGGGAAAAAAAAAAAAACCAACCAAAAAACAACCCCAAAACCCAATCCTTGTTTTATATGTTTAGTCATTTTTTGAGAAAACCATATGCAGTAAGGAGACCAGGAAGAAACAGTGACACCAGCCCCCGGGCCTCGGGGGGTGACAACGAGTGAAGCAGAACAGCAGTGAGTCTACTCTCCAGCTATTAATGTATATTGTTCAGCTCAAGAAATTCTTAAAAGCCCCAGCAGTGGTCTAAGCCAAGAAGACTACTTCCTCTGTCGCAAAGGACTAAGATGGTTTTGTGCTGTGAATTGCTTTATCAATTTAGAAAGCCTTTTTAATGCAAAAATCACATTTGCTTGCAAGGCGTTAGCAGGCGTTTCACAGAAAAGACCAGATCATCCTCTCCAACGACTCACCCAGCAGTGGTCTGGGAGAACATAGCAAACCTCTGACATTGGCTTACTTGCCTACCAGGAAAAAAAAATACTTGAAATTCTTTGGATCTTCCAAAGATCCTTACATTATTGTCTGGTAAAGGAACATAAGGAGTATTCGATTCTCTTATTTTACAGAGACTCCTTTAAGACCTCAGTATTAGGTACTCTACAAAACTACAATAAAAAGACATCCTCTGCCTCAAGGACATTTATCTCTAATTGCTTACAGAGACTGTCAACACTTTCTTTGAGAAGGGAAGTCTGTGACTGTCCCATAGCACCAAATACCCCTAGAAAAAACTTTCACTATTCAATGCAAAGTCATCTGTAGACCAGCTCAGTCAGTACCTACCCTCCAAATTATGTTAAATACTGTCACTTGCTACAGACCACACATGCAATATTAGAAGTGGAAAGGAATAAGGACTCCCCCCCTCCCTGTAGCAACTGGGAAAACTCAGCTATATCAGGGAAATACAATCTCAGAATTACCAATAGGGAAATTATTGACCATTTCTTAATTCGGAGAATACCATAAACTCTTTTAGGATGAAAAGCACTCCTCAGTTTTAAGGAAATGCTGCTCCATGATTTTAAATCCAGTTGTGCAGCTGGCACACTCTGCCCTGGGATGCGTAGAGCAAGCTGTTCTCATATAGTCACATCCACAACATGCTGCAGGATTTAATAGTCTCTCATGAAAGAGATAAGCTTTATAAACATAAACTGTAACAATGGGACAATAAGCAGCTTCCAGAATTCCCTCTGAAAGCCCAGCAGGGAAACAACGATAATTACCCTCTGCATTTCTCACCAGCTGAAGTTTGTCTGTTCCCCTGGTTTGCTTTGCTGATAACAAACATCTGTCCAGAGCGTCCTTCCCCATGCAAGAGGGGAACACATCCATTGCAACCTCTGGGGCTTTGTATACCAGCAAAGCCTCTGGAGAACCTTTGCTGTAAAAGCCACAGAGAAACCTCTGCTGGTCTTATTTATTGACTACAAAAGTGTTACGTGGAAAATGAGTCTTCTTGCAGCCCCCAAATATTTAAGGAGACCTTCAGAAAAAACACATGAGGAGCCTCTGGCGGAGGCAATCTCTGAGGTCCACCCCAGATGTGCCTTTCCAAGGATCTTTATTTTAGGGTCTTCCTTCCCAACCCTTATCTACCACCAGCTTTTACTCATATATTTCTTCAGCAGAAAGCTCTAGAAGCCCAAGGTGGCAGGCTCCCAGATAAAGCTGTTGATCTGTGGCTCATTAACAGCTTGCTGCGGCTTTTTGGCCCGGTGCCTACATGCCCCTTGCAGATGCTGGCACCTCGGTGCATGCCATGTCTGCTGGCCCCACTGAGCTGCTTCTCTGGCTGCCTGTAAGGAGACAGGTCAACACAAAACCTTCCCAGTTTGCAAAATGTTGTGAGATCAGAAACGTTGGCGGAGACTTGAAAATGTTGCCTTTGAACCTCCGAGCCCCAATCCACCAGCCAGGGGGAAAGAAGGGCAGGAGAGATGTGGTTCTCCTTTCAAGGACGGTATTTCTCCAGAATAACCTCTGGGGAGGCAGCAGCCCTGCCTACAACTGCAGGCAGCCACCCTGCCTGGGCAAGGGCTCCCCGAACCCGCTCTGACATGCCAGCACCCCGTGCTCGCTCCATGTTGGTGAGGGCTGGGAGCATCTCTCCGGCAGCAAGCTGGCGCCTGGGGAGGCACCCCCAGTTGTTCCTTATCAGCCTTCCCCAAAACAAGTAGGGACAGAGGCGTCCGGGATATGGCCCAACAAGCCTTTCTCAGCCCCAGCAACTGTTGTTGGCATACAGGGACCTCAAGCAGAAGAGAGGAAATTAAAGCCAGAAAATGGGGAGAAAGGGGAGTGTGAAGGCCTGGCGGCAGCCCCCACATCCTTTGGAAGGTGGCACGCATGCAGGGAACAGGGGCACGCTAGCAGCCTCAGCTACCATCCTGTTCTCCCTCCCCATTGTGGAGTCTGAGGGATAAAAGCCTCCCCAGCAAAACTGAGAGGGATGTGCATGCCGGGAGAGAGGAAAAGATTATTTTCCCTAAGCACAAGGGGGGATGGGCGGCACAAACCAATTTTTTGACACCTTCTCCATCCCATGCCCTGCCTAATTCAGCTGGACAGAAATTAAGGCAACAGCTACGTTGGTGCCTCCTTGCAGTCTTTCATGCACAAGGAATGACCTGCAACCAACAGAGAAGAAAAAGCCATAACTGTGCAGCTGTCTGGCGTCTCCCACCACTCACAAGGCACTGGCTGAGCCGGGGAGAAACTGTAAGGGCCCAAACACCTAATCTAAGATCTCTTCTGTAATTAAATTATTTGGTTTGCAGAGGGCAGATCAAACCCACTCGCAAAACGGAAGAGTCCTGCTTCAGATAGACTCCTCTCCTTGCAGAGCAGGGGAAGGAGTCACCTCTTCATCCAGCCACAAAGAGCCCTTGGCAACACAGTACCATTAAAAACAATATGTTTCAAAGCATTCCTCTATACAACCTCTGACTGCAGTTCAGGCTGTTACTCACACAGCAGCAGGCCACGGCCATGAGCAGCGCTCCAGGAGAGTGTGCCCATAGCTCTTTGCAAACAAACAGGTGCCAGAAGAAGATGCCTATGCATCTCCACCTGCTCCCCAAAACAGTGCTGTAAGTCAGACAAGAAAGGAGGGGTGAAGGAACCTGTCCAGGTTTCACCGAAGCAATCCCATCCCCCTTGAGAGATAGTTCCCAGCTACCCCATCAAGCCAGGTTTTGCTCATGTCCTACCATTAGTGTCCACACAGCTGCTCCATCCCGGGCTACCTGTGCCTGCAGGGGTCAGGTTAGTGTTCGGGTATCCCTGTGTGTCGCCAGCCACACACTCAACATGGCCTGCAGCTCTCAGGAAGAGCAGCTCTTTGTACGCCTGCTGCTCCTCATTCCTCCTCCTGCACCTCCCCACAGCATAAGGTACCTCTGTGCTGACTGTGGAGAGGTGAGCAACATCTCCGCTTGCACCTGGGCCACAGCATGAGCCACGGACTTGGCCAGAGCAGCATCTGTTAGAGTTTATCCTTGGCTTGTGCACTGAAAGCCAGTGCCTCCAGAGCAGGAGGAGCACAGTCCCAGACCCACCGAGAAAGAAGGCACACAATATTTACGTTATGAGATTGTTTTACTTGAGATTGCACGCTGCAAGCAAAACACTTTCATTACACTGGCTCTCTGCTCTCCCAGCCATCTTTCAAAGCACAATGCCGCAACTGAAAACTAGCTGACAGGAGAGAATTAAAGTCATAACTGGCTCCTTTCCTTCCCCTTCAGCCACACACTCTTGCTTTCCACCTGTCGCTCCCCCAGCGCCCCGGCAGACCTCCTGCTCATTTGCTTTCTGAAGACAGGCAGGAGTTTCAGCTCCATGAGACTAGCTGCCCGCCCCAATGCAAGGCATGCCACAGCAACAAGATGCTACCAACAACACCTGCAGCGCCAAGTGCCCCATTCAGGCAACACTTACTGGAGCACATGAAGCCACATCACTTTATTGACTGATGTGAGCTGAGGGCTAAGGAAGATCAAACTCTGCTACGGACAACTCTCGGCTTCAAGGCAGACAACTCTCAGTGAAGCCCTAGCAATGCTCGACTTTGACCTCCTCTTCTGAAGAGCAGGCCAAGGCAGAGGATGGAGCAGGGGACTGGGTATCAGGCAACACCAGATCTCTACTAAGCTCCAGTCCTGACCTGCTGAGTCACCCCAAGGCACATGTGTCCTTTTTCATGCTCTGTTTTTACCTCCTGTTCTGCATTTGTCTTGCTGTTTTGAATTGGGATGTAGGAACTGTCTCTCACTACAAGTTAGCATGGTATCTAACACAGCCGGGTCCCAGCCTTGGTTAAAACTTGTAGACACAACTGTAATACAAATAATAATTTAGGTTTTGGAATATGGTGATGGCGGAAGATGGCGTGGCAGGCCTTTCTCAGGCCTTCATCCGGTCAATGTTAAGAAACCTCTACTTATCTTCAATGCTGGAGCTATGCAAAAACTGGGTTATGCTCACATTTTTGTGGCTGCTGAAATTTTTGCTTGTTTGCTTGGTCACTAGTTTGGGAAATTTTTTTAAAGGTGGCTCTTTGAAGTGGCTCGGAGGTTAGGGATATCCGAAGCTCTCCCAGGGGACACAGATTATAGGGTGGAGTGCAGGTCAGGCATCAATGATAAACATGGCTTGCCACTTTGCTCTTGATGTTGTTCTCTTTGTGCTCCTTTTCCCTCCTCCCCAAATCTACAGTCCAGGCAATCACGAGGAAAACATGACAACTGTACATTTAGCCTGCGTTACATATTCCTGCCTAACTTGCTACATGATGTAAATAGTTGACCCTTGCTCCCACAAAAGACAACAGGCTTCATGATGCAATCAGCAGGATCCCACAGCTTGTATTGCATATTTGCATACCAAGCTAGTACAGCTAGCGCTCACTAGTAGACCGGTGCCTGTCCTATGAGATACAGGGCTGGCTTGTCTTGCTGTAGCCATGTAAACCACACTGCTCTTCTCTAACACTTCTGCAGACTGGCTACTCGCCTCCCTGCCAAGAGGGAAGCAGGGTCAGCAAACACACACCTGGGCTCCAGCAGGTCCAGCTCCATACATTGGTACTGACCCCCCTTCCTCAGCGTCTGTCACCGAGCATAGCTGACCATGATCCCGAGACCTTCTACCTCTCTGCCAGCTGGGCAGTGATCTCTGGCAGGGCCTGGAGCTGGGGTGCCAGTGTGCTAAACTACTCTTGCAACATTCACCGCAGCTCAGGTGGCCAGAGCAGCAAGGTCCTCAAAAGCAACTAGCCCTTGTGCTGCCTTGGACTCTTTCTCTACAGCATTACGGAAGCGTTCAGGCACAAGTTGGCATGCAACCAGGAGCTCTGCTCCCCACCTGCTGCGAAGCAAAGACCTCTTCCCTTCAGGCCAGTCCCAGACACTCCAAGAGCAACAGCAGAGTGATGAAACAGTGATGACGGACACATCCAGAGCAGCTGGTATGCCTCTCTGAGGACCCCTCCGTGCTCCAGCTTCTCACAGCCCTGTCTCACCCTACAAGCCTCCAGTTCCAGAGGTGGCTAACAGCTACAAGCCAGATACCCTGCTTGGCCAGCTGAGGGGTAGGGAAGTCACCACAGAGACTAAAATCTAGTAGGTATCAAGCCCTCCTCCTGCCAGGGTCCCACAGCTCTGCTGTGGTCTGGCTGGCCGTGCTGCAAGTCTGCAGAAGGAGCCAGTGATGGGGTGCTCCTCATTGGATTCAGACCCCATTACAGCTGGATAATTGGGCCATCGTGTTCTTCTGCCCAGATGGCTCTGGCTTCGGGGCTGCACTTCAACTGCCTGCAAGCCACGATGTGCCTGATAGCCACTTTTGAAATAAAGAGTCCACTTCCATGTAGGAGTAAGTGGTCGGGACTAATTTGGGCAGCTGCCACACTGGCGACAGTGGGACTGTCCCACAAACCCACTAAGCGTGACCTCGTACTTAAAAGCGAGGGGACAGCTGTCTGGTCTCTCAACGCACAAGTCTCATTGACTCTACACCACATCATTAAAGTCACTCCAGGTGTTTTCAAAAAAAATCCCACCCAGCATGTTTTTGAAAACATCTCTTGATGCTGGGACTCAAACCCACCCCTTCAATCTGACAGTGCTTGGATTTCTTAAACAAGCAGCTTTCTTCTGGGGGAAAAAAAATAAAAATCACATTCCCATCACCATTCAGGGGCCCCAAAGGAATCCTTCACTGACAGCGGCAAGCTCTAAGGAAGCGGGGCCAGCTAGTCCTTTTTACCACCCACGGCCGAGGAATTTGCAAGCAAGCACCACCTTCCTGCCCCAGAGGGGACTGCCATCCCGTGGAGGGCTGGGGCACCGAGAACCGTCTCCACGTCAGCTAGAGCTCAGGGAGCAACTTAGGACAGAAGGCACTAGATGAAGTAAATTGTTATTCAGCATCCAGAATACTATTGGATTCCAAATAATTGTCTATTTGTGTGCGTGCATGCACAAGAATCCTCGCTCCATGTTCTCTGCCAGCGTATTCCCAGTGCTGCGACTCTCCGGGGACAAGGCCCATACTTGTATTCAATCTCGACTTTGGATCTCAAACACTAAGGTTTCAGATTTTGTTTTAAAAAACATTTTCTCTGGCAACTGGGCTGTTAATGGATTTGATGTTTTTGCTCTCGCCTCCTCCCTACCTTTAAAAGCTTGGCACCAAAGGGCTTCTTTGAAGATAAGGCCAAATTTGCAATTTAAGGGGAGGAACTTCATAAAGCTAGACGTGAAGGGATAGAGAGAAGGGGGGGGGAACCAACCCAGGAGGCACTTTGCCTGTTGAGATGTACACTGTACAGTACATGGGATTACAATGGCCTCTCTGTACCACCACTGGCTGGAGCCATAAATTCGCTGCAGCTGCAGTGCTACTACCTACGCTAGACTCCCCAAGGGTCACGCTCAGAGAGCGGCTTCTCTACAGCTGCACACCCAGCCTACCCTCCAAACCAAAAGCATCACGCAGCCCTTACAGAGCCCACATCCACCTAGTGCGAAGGGGTGGACACCCCCAGAGACAACCAGAGGAGCCTCCCATTGGGCTGCCAATGCCGCAGGAGGCTCTCTACTGAAACCAATCATGGTCCTTATCCGAGAGGTTTTTTGAGGGCCAGCAGACCTATGGTCTCTCTCGATCTCCAGCAGATCTATCCTCAACACCACAAGGAGGCAGGGAAGTGCCACTTACAGGTGTTGCAGGTGGAGAGCTGAGGCTAAGAGGAACCTGCCCCAACTCGAGGGGAAATCTGCAGCGTATAGGAGAACTAAACCCAGCTCTCCTCACACTTCAGGCTTGCGCCCCAAAACACCAGCATCACTCAGCAAGGTGGCTGCTCTACCTAAATTTACCGGCATAAATTACAGTGATGTTATCAGAGGAAGCTGCATTTTGCATATAAATGCTATATTCTAGGCCAGCATATCCACATTTGAGGTTTATTTCTCAAAGACTACCTCAATAGGTTTGTATCACCACAAGCTTTCTTAACCACACTAAGCTCAACACATTGATTCACAGGGCTCTGCCTAACCTGTCCTTTTGTTAGTTAGGAGAAAAATAAAAAGCAACCTTTATTTTGGTATTTGAAAGCTGACAACACAGTTCTGGCAGGGATCTTTGCACCCTTTTTCTCTCCACTCTTATGATTTAAAGAACAGGAGAAGGGCCTGATACACAGTCTTTAGACACACAAGCTTGTTCAGACTCGTTGACATTGCAACCAATGAACACATCCTTGCATTTGGCAGGGCCCCAGGACTGTGGCTCTGCATAAGAGTATGACCTGCTGGCTAATCTCTTTGCCAGAGTGGACCTTGTAGAGCCAAAATGGCACCACCGCCGCGGGGCTCAGGGTGAAAGACTTACTGCCTACGCCAGGCACAGAAGTTAATGAAAAATGACCAGTTTCCAAAACACCATCTGGCTTTCACAGATGTATATAGAGACACCACAGCCCAAAACCTCTGTGAACTCGACAACAGTGAGTTTTCATAGGGGCAACATGCTGTGGTGTGGTTTGGACCTTGCCCAGCAAGCCTCCAACCCACTGCACGGGCACAAGGTGCAGCCACCATCCTCACATCTAAGGGGAGCTCAGGGAAGGTTTTCGGCCACAGGGCAGCAGCCTCCCCAGAGCAGCTGAGCACAAAGCAAGGGTAACGTTTGGCTCTCACCTCTGTGCTGGCACACTGCCCGCAAGGAGGATGAAGAAGCTCGAGCACGTCCCACACGCTCCCTGAAGCACATTTCCCTCCATCGATCCCACCAGAGCCAAAATAAATTGGCACTGCCTCTTACTCAAGAGCTCCTACAACACACAAGGGCAGCCCTGAGAGCCCCTCTCAGGCACCCTGTCTGCATTGTGCCAGGTGTTCTTCTAACAACCCCATCAGGCACAGCTGAGGCTCCCATCCCATTTGCCCTTTTGCAGGGAAGAAGAGAGGCCATTTTAATAAAAGGAGCATGCAACATCCTCAGGGCAGGGATCTGTTGTTCCTTGTTTATGTAGAAAGCCCTGCACTGCCTGCAGCAGCTTTGGGACTGTGCAAGCATTGAGTGTTTTTTTTTTCCTGCAACAAATATCTTCCTGAGCTTTTCAGCTGACTTGCTTCCACTGTATCCATGCTCTTTTGTCTTAGCTTCCCACGGACTCTCATACAGCTGTGTTGCTGGAGCATACACTCCTGTGGAGAGTAGATTTTAAAAAACTTACGTGCAAATATGCATACAAAGCAAATTTTGAAAGCTTCCCATCCTGCAAGCATTCCCTCCAGAAAAACGGCTGCGGGCACTATGTTCAGCCAACAAAGCACCAGAAACAATGTCGTATGATTTGGGGCCAAGAGGAACTAAACCAAATACCAGGAACTAAAAAAGATGCTTGTGATACCTTTTGTTGAACAATTGCCCAAAGTACATTTAGAAAACTGGGAGATGATATTCACCCGTGTTCTACCTAAGGACCTGCAATTCATTTGTTCATTATTCTGTTTAAATTGTTCTCGTGGCCTAGGAACCGGAATACGTAACAACCTCTTAAACCGAGACTGACCACAGGAGCACCAAAATACACAGCAGCAGGTTTTTCCCTCAGGATGTTGTCAGTCTAACCAGAAACAGGAAGTCTCAGAAGATTTTGCAAGAGAGCTTTTTCCTTGCGGGATATCCCGTCCCAATCATAGACTTTGCACTGCAAAGTTTCTAGCCCAGGAGGTAACGGTTTAAACCAAGAGATTTGCAAGCCTTGGTCCGTAACATGCCAGCAGTAATACATCAAGTCATCTTTGTACATTAAAGAAGTCCAAGGGAATTGCGCCTCATACCATACCATTATTTACTGCCAAAGAAACTTTTGTTAACTCAGAGTTACACTGGCCTACTGCTGCTGTAACTTCTTGTGGCTGAGCAACTAAACTAAGACTACCAAGCCCAAGGTCTCTAAAAACCCACCCGTGGGCCAACCTGGGCTAAAACAACCAATGTGGTCCCCAATGCACTCTTCCCTGCCACTGCTCTCCCACTTTGTAAGGCATGCAAGGGGGGGTTGTGAGGAGACAGCCTGTCTTTGCCTGGGAAAAAGGAGTGATTTTGGAGACATAGAGGTGCCTCTCCAGCCCTGCGGCAGCCCGGGACAGGCTTGGCACAGCAGAGCGGGTCCTCCCTGGTGCGCCTGAGCTCTGCTCTGAGAGACATGAGGGTGGGTACTGGTCGGCTGACAAGAGTCAGCATGGATGGCAATATCTGCCCTGTTGGCACAGGGTTTAGCTCTGTTTTCTGCATGGGAAAACCAAGGCTGTGGAGAAAATTCTTTAAGTGCACACAGGGCATGTGCATCCGCTGAGGGCACAGCCCAAACATCCAAACCTGTGCTTCCACCTGAAGAGTGTCTTTCCTGCCCTGTCATCCATCATCCCTCCCACAGCCTGGGCAGAAGTAATAGGTTTTTTATTTTTTCTGTGCATGGTATCAGACTGTGAGGTTTCTGTGCTCCTGAGGTCATGCAATTCAGGAAGAGGCCGGGAAGCACTGGCAGGTAGATTTGTTGGGGTTTTAGTCAAGTGCGGTCATTCAGTAACAATGACAAGAAACTACAAAAATTCAGGTCTGCCCTAAATGGATTAGTTTTCTTAACTCAGGAAGTTTCCCCTCTGCATCACTGGGGAGGATGGGGACAAAGCAGGCTGCTCGCTTCATGGCCCCACCTGCAATGCTCCTTCCTCAGCAGGAGGCTCCAGCTGGCTTCCAAAGGGCCAACTCTGCTGGCCCTAGTCAGGTGGAAGGAGCTGTACCAGCAGCCTGGAAAATGCGGGGCTGCAAGTTGGTACTGAGGGCTTGGAGGCATCTGTATGCTGTTAGTTTTGAGGACAGAGCAGAACTTCAAAGAGTGAGGGGGCAGTGATTCCCCTGTCCTTCAACAGAGCAAAACTCCAAGCTGGAAGTCTCACACCCGAAGGGCTGGAAAGACCTCTGCAAACACCAGACACTGGGTTTGACTTTGCAATCTTTTAGAACCTCTCACTCTGTGCTCCTGTATCGTGTCACTACAAGATACAGAAAAGCTATATGTTCCAGACTGTAGGGATACAGAGCACCCATGATTCACATGCCAGTTTGTAGCACATACATTCACCTGTAATACTTCTTTGCACCAAGCAGAGAAGAGATCTGTGTGGATTCAGCTACTGGTACTGGGATATCTCTCAAAGAAAGGTCCTGTAGGTGTGTGTGTGTATGAGAGAGGGAAAAAACTGAACTTGCCTTTCAAATCTGCACAGGACCCTTGTGCACCCTTCAGATGAACCTGCCTCATTTTCCCCAACGGGAACTACACCAGCAGGGAGGACTGCTCTGTATCTGACNGGGGGGGGCGCAGTTAAGAAAAGTACCTGGAACAAAACTTCATTTATTTCTTGTCAGAGAATATAATGCACCCAGCAGGGAGCTCACATCTCTCCCTAATTATGCTATTTACTTCAGAAGATTCCAAGATGACTCCTATTAGCACAGGAAGTTATTTCACCTTCATTTCTTTAGGTCACTTAAACAGAACAAATCTTCACTGCAAACCCATGATGTGTTTCTGCTGAAATCGTTCCTGGAGCCATAAACCTCAATATCCAACCCATTAAATAAAAGCGCATGCATGTATGTATATATGCATAAATATGCAAGAACCCTCCTCTAAACTTACGCACACTGAGGCAGTAAGTTTCAAAAGAAAAGAAAACCAAGATAAAATCCTATTTACAAAACGCCCACATTCTTCTAATATTTTCTATGGTAGTTTTTTAGCCCATGGGAAAAGAAACTTTAATGGCAGATTGCAAATGAACGTCTCAAAAAGACACCATGGTAGCAGTGTAGAAATTAAGAGAATTGGGCACCAAGAAAAACAAGCAATTTAAGACATGCCGGGAATTACACACGGGCGCACAGTGTGTGTGTGGATTCCTGTTATCCCACTCGCATAATGCTGCAGAGAGGTCAAGAGAGTTTCTTTAAAACAAACAAGGACAAAAAAACCCCTTTAATAGACCTGAACTGCCTTCCCCACAATGGCGGTGAAATAACACTTGGGGTACCAGAATTAGTTGGGGAAGTGCCCAAAAATACAAGATTTGTATTAAATACCTTTTGCCAGCTGGGGGTATTGGGAAAAGTCTGTTATTCTTTTTCAAAGTAATTATTAATATCTTCAGAGCACTTTAAAATGTCTCGTTTGGACATGGCTACAAATTCAGCATCCCACTTTCTCCCCAACACATTTCCTATTTACAGTCACCGTCCAGAGGACCTGCCAAAATTGCAGTCCAAGCAGCGAGGCACATGTGCACAAATCCTACAGCATCCCACCGCCAAGCAGAAGATTACTTCTCCTGACCCAAATCACTCCTCATCCTCGCACCAGGGTTAAAAAGTCTACAGTCACACAAGAAGAGGTCAAAAATTTTACTCGCAGATTACCCACCCCTTCTTTTCTTTGCAACAGCAGCACCAGCCCCTTCACAGGGCACAAACTAAAATGCCTTTGCATCTGCAGGAGCTGCATCTTGCCTGCAAACTCCCATCAGCTTTTGACAAGAGTTGGAGCAACAGAGGATGAATGCGGGGTTTATTTTGCACAGCTTTTCCCTCTCCCTCTCTCCACCGTGCACCGTCCCTCCTCGACTAGCCAGTGGCGAGGATGGGGCGATGTTGCGGACCAAGCTTTTGGGGAAGTTTCAGGCAAGCACCGGTGCACCGCGATGTGTGTGCGTGCACTGGGCCCTCCATTAACGCCGCCCGACCAAAGAGGAAGAGCTGGAGGGAAACAGCCGAGCCCCCCACATCTCACCTGCCTGAGCAAAAACAAGCCCCGTACTGGTGGGGACCAGCGGGTCTCCACTCCTCCCTTGTCACCTCTCCCGTGTCCCTACGCAGACCCCCTTCCCCGCATCCCCATACCAACTTCCCAAACTCTGACACAAAGATTGGCCGCCGTCACCACCGGCTGAAGAAGGGGGTAAAGCCCTGCGCCCCGCCGCCCACCACAGCCGTCCTCCCGGCCTCTCGCCAGCACCGCCGGGCCCGGGCCCTCTTCGCTTCACTCACCGCGGTCTCCGGTGGAGCAGGCGGGGAAACACAAAGATGCCCCAAACGAAGGGAAGCAACAAAGAGGCTTAACTCCAGGAGCTGGGAACTTCCAGGCCGGATCTGCGGGGAATGCAGCACACACACACACAGAGAAAAAAAAAAAAAAAAAAAAAAAAAAGAAAA
>WAAD01023683.1:0-47257 GCA_013389945.1 Fregata magnificens | reverse complement strand
GGCCGTGCCCGTCCCCTGTGCCCCCCCCCACCCCAATAACACTAACTGGCATCATGGGGCCGGTGCCTCCCCCCAAAGGAGGCCGCCGGGCACCCGCAGGGCCGCTCCCCGCCGCCTGCCACACTCCCCCCGGCAGGCGNGGGCCGTGGTTCCCCCAGGCCCGGTGGGACGGCGGGGTGGTGGTGGGGTGGCAGCCACCAGGCCTCACTGACTGAAGCGGCTGCCCCGGCCGGGCCCGGCGGCTCACAGAGTCCCTTGGGTGCCCCCGCACCGGCGGCCATCCCGCCTCATCCTGCCTGTGAAAGCAGACGGCACCGATCACGGTGATGGGGCCTTGGGCAAACATTAGTTGTAACGAAATGGGCCGCTGATAAATATCACTTTGTGGCAGACCTCCTGGGAGACCTTCCTCTCTTCCCAGGAGGGACCAAGCCCAGAGAGTTGCGTAGAAATTGCTCCGACCACCTGTCGAGCTTCCTGGGAAAGACACCTTTTCTGTACCTCTGTCCCTACACCGCCAGGCACCTGCTGGAAGGACGTAGGAGAAACCATATGTGAGCACTGCCACGGGTCTGCCCAGCCCAGGGTCCTGCCCTCCTCCAGGCTCCGGTGGTGGCATGCTGCTGGGTGGGATTAGGCAAGTCCTGTCATTACTTACGTGCCTCAGTTTCCCCAGTTGTGCGGCTGAAGTTCAAGCATCTGCTTAGCTGCCTCACAGGCATAACCAATGTTTGTGAGGGGACCTCAGGTGCTTTCCCTGCCTGGCATCACCCATAGGCTCATTCCCTCCAGGAGAGGGTTCCCATCCTGTTTGCCCTGTTGTGGGACGCGGGACAGACCATCTGGATCAGGATTTCAAGATGCCTGAAACAAAAGTGAAGGCAGGGAAGGAGAGAAGGAGGAGGAGAAATGACTATGGAAAAGGCAAAACTTTGCATACATCCAGGTTAAATAAGATGCACCCAAATGTTTATTTCAAGTTGCAGTTTCCCCCAAAGCACAGGGGCTAATATTTTGCTAAATGAAGAGAGTCCCTTCCCATTGAGGTCAAACAGTCCATGTGTGATTTTAGCCAGTCAGTTTCAAGGAAGGTGACTGACTCCTTCTCTTAACCCATAAGGTATGCAGCTTCTCTGGAGGTGACGTGGAGAAAAACAAGACAAGAAAGTAAAGATCTTTTCTTCCAAGCATCCCTCCTGGCAAGTGCTTGCTCCGAAGGAAAGCGTCTCAGGCACAAATTTTCAGAAAAAGCAATGACACCACTCCCTGGGATTAAACCAAACCAGCTCCTGCTCGCTGCCTCTGCCCGCACCAAAGGATGAATACATGCCCCCAAACATAAATTTACCCAGAGGTGCAGAGAAATCCTCCACCTTTCAAAGCCCTTCAATAAAGACTAGCTTGAAACAAATCTGCTGTCACTGAAATGTCAGGATAGGTTTCTCACATCTTTGCCATGCACAGAGCATAGATGATAAACATGATCTGTAGTTTCCAGATCTGAAGTCCTTCAGTTAGAGAAGAAGGTGAAAGAGTTAAAGTTTATCCTCACATCATCATTAGGTTTCAGAGTTATTCCTGCTTAGCGGCACTGTAGGAGGGGCCTGTGCTCCTGGATTACCCATTTCTCATGCATAAGGATGATTTGAAGGATTTGGGATTTTTTATATTTGGGTTTGGGTTTCTTATTTCCTTGGTTTATGACAGGGGTAGTGAAAATGTCAAAACTGATTTTTTCTGCAGGGTTTCTGGAGTTCCAAGGGAATATGTATTGATGGCTCTTCAACTTGCGTTTGAATGGGTGGGCTTATCAGGTTGAACACCAACTTCCTTCCTCCGCAATGTTAACTTTGCTGTCTAATTATCTTTTAAAGAACTGTTTTCCAGCTTCTGAGTTTTTCTTTATGCTGCTCAGTAACACAGTCCTCAGGTGCTAAATCCATATGTAGACACCTCACTAAGTGGCCTAATTTTTACAAGTGCTGAGACCTCTAGCACCTGCCTCGTCTGAAAAACAGCGGTTTCCTAATTTAGAGCCGTCGTAAACTGTCCTAAATTAAAACAGGAATTGAATTAGCCCTGACTAGTTTTAGGCTTACAGAGGTGGGAAGAAAGAGGCGAGGGAGCAGAATTAGAGCTACCTTATGCAAAGAAGTGCCCCGGGGCTTGTTTAACGCTAGGGAAAAACGATTGCAGCCCCGCAGGATTACATTCCCTGTTTATCCCCAGGAAGGAGGAAATGCGAGGCGCAGCAGTGCCCTTCCTACTCTGCTCTTCCCACCTGCCCCTGTTGTTAACGCTGGAAGAAATGCCTTGGGGATGAAGCAGGATGCCGGTTCATGCAGCCAGTCCCCTCAGCATCCCTGGACAAGCCAGCAGTAGTCCTGCTTGCTGGCAGTTGCCCTGTTACTGTGCCGGGGACACCGGCTCTAGGCTGGCACCATTTATTTCAAACTACCCACCAGAACTGACTTCTGGGTGCCACTAGCCTAGCTGAAGCTCAAAGTAGTGTGAAAGCCGAAAACTTCTCCTTTAGCCCCATTCCCTCAGGCATAAGGAAGCTTTTACTGTGGGCAGTGACCAGGCACAAGCTGCATTTGGGAGGGGTACCCATCCCCTCAGGAGGTGCCAGAGCCTGCTGATCCTCAGCTACTGGCTTGCCCGGATCGGCCCCGTCCCTCTCTGATCCCGGGTGAAATTCCCACTGCCGCAGCCGTCGGATGCAAAGGCTGCTCCTCAGGGCTGCAGAAACTCCAGCTGTTTGATATTGTGCGGAGCAAGGCAGGGGGCACGGAGGGACTCCGCATGAAAGGGCGAGCTCAAAGGAAACTGGACCCTGGCATGTCGGCACGATACTCAGTGGGTAACAGGCTCAGTTAAATTTGCTCATTCAGCCAGCTAAGAGGGAGAGTTTTCTCATCCGTCCTGCTATGTTTAATTCATCCACACATGCCTCCCAATTACGGCGGGAGTAATAAACAGAAAGGGATGTTGGGGGTGGGGGGGAGCAGGCCAGGCCCCAGCCCTCAAACATAAGCGCCCCGAAAAAATGTGAGCTGCATGCTGCTGGGGTCTGTCGTCCTGGGGGGAGCTCATCAGCACCCCTGGCTCCAAGTCCTTCTGAATTTTAGCCCAGATTCAGGCCTGGGGCTTGTTGTTTTGTTTATTTTTCTCCAGAAATGCACATTGCAGGAGGTGTGTGCGCAGAGTGATGCTTTCAGGTGTCCATGCCTGGTGCCTGAGTTAGACAAAACCCACAACAAAAATCAGTGCAGCATCCCTACCTCCATGGAGGCTCCCGGGCTCACCCCCAGGTTTTTCTAGCTCTGAATCTTTGCAAAAATGGCAAACTGGGGGGTGGTGGGGGGAATTGGGCTATGGAGCCAAAGACAAGGTGGAGAAAAAGCTCCTTCGCAGGGCGAGTTCAAAGCTGCCTGGCCGTATTTTGGGTAATTCATGGGGAGTTTGGTGAAGGGAAGGATGAGGAGGCCGTGACTAGCTCAGCCGCAGCAGTGGGCTGGTCTGAGGGCAGCGGCCACAGTCCAAAGCAACTAGAAAGTCATCCCATGTGCAATGGGGAGGAGAGGGGAAAGACTCACATTAGGAAGGGACGTGAACGGGAAGCCCCTGGTTCAAAGGAGTTTCAGCATGAGTTTTACTTTGTTTACCCTCTTGTAAAGCTATTTGTTACTTCGATAATCCATAGGAAATGGGATCATTTCTCTCTAGGCATGTCAAATTAAATAAACAAATAAAACCTTGTTTGGCTGGTGAGAAGCTTAGAAAGAAAAGTGTATTTATACAGGGATTCAGGAACTAAGTATCTTTCAGGAGCAGAAGATTAGGAAAGAAATCAGAGAAACAAAGGGGGAAGTGATTCAGTCATCAAAACTCAGAGAGCCAAATGAAAAAGGGGGGTGGGACAGGAGGACAACAGAGAGGGCCTGTCTATATTAGGAAATCTGTGCTGGTGTAAACAAACCCAACTTGATGTCAGTTTAGTTTTACCACTAGGGTCCAAGTCAGGGACATAGACTTGGTTGTGACAAGCTCACCCTGATGTCAGACAGAAATGTCGTACATTCACTGAGATTTATTTGAGAATATATGCATGCATTTGCATACAAGGCATAATGTATATATTCTGAAATAAAATAAATCTTAGTGAATCGGTGCTAGCTCGGCCTTCTGTCAGAGAAGTGTTGGCAACAGGATGGTTTTACTGGTACAATTCCTATTTCAGACACAGTAAAAACAATATAAAAGAAACATATCCCCACAAAGGTATCATTCTCCTTTTGCACAGTGATAGGTATATTGGTATAAAATACGTTATATATGGGTACAGTTGTCCCTATGCTCTGTACTATGTATCTATAGGGGATGTTGTAAAGAACTACCATTCTGTTTGTAGTGGGTTCATTGATATGAATTATTTGGACAATCAGTGGACTTCCAGGTCTACGAAATTACTCAGTTCAGGTCCATTTGTTTCCTTGTCTTAAAATGTTCAGGGATCAGTAGTCAGAGAGATCCTCTTGCATTTGGGGAGTGGTTTACAATGTCAGTCAATGTTTTGGGCGGAGGACTGGGTCTTGAAGAAAGGGTTTTGTTCATTGGAAATTATCAAATGCAATGGGTAAAACCTTTTGCTTGAGTAAGGAGCTCAGACAAATGCCCTAAATAAATAGCCTGTTTTTCCCCTAGGATCCTGCTTTCTTCCTTGGAACTTAGCAACAACTCTCCTACAGTTTAAAACTTCTCATGCAGTGAAAGCCAATGCAACCACATTTGTGATCATGAACACACACCTCACTGCCAGTGCTGGATGTGGGAAATCCTGAGACTAGATGCAAGAGCACCATGAACCTGCCGTGTACAGAAAGAGGTAGTGCTGGTAGTACGTGCCCTCCTGCCTTTGCGTTCCTCACCAAAATCCGTCTCAAAGTAACGATAAGAAATACCCCCCTGATGGATAGGAGGTAAAAACAAGACCATGCATGTCATCCTTTGCTGTGACAATGTTGCTATGTGCTATTAAATAGGTGTTGTGTTTAGCTCGACAGAAGGTGACATTTCAGCAGCAGGCAAGCTTATTCAGGTCCTTGAATGGAAAACTGTTTGGAAACTTTAGGATGCATGTGCAGTGGATAGACAGGATAGGATGTTATAAAGTGGAGATGGGAACTTAGGCAATAGGTGCTGAAAATAGGGCTTTCATGGCTAAAATGCAATAGATGATAGAATGGATAATTTCAAATTAACGTTGTGAATCTCAAATTGGAGGAGATATATATGTATATATGCAATACAGATAATGTGTTAGCATATGCTTTCACATTATGTGTATGCACACACATCTGCAACATCCCCAGCTCATGGAAAATCAGGGGTTTTTTTGGTGCGCACCTTCAGCTAGGAATCATAGCAGGGAGTGTGAAATGTTTGTGCAGTATTGGGTTAGGTGGCTTTTATCAATCCATTTCCCCTGCTATCTGTTTCCAGGCTGCAGAGGTTTGTTGGAAAAAGCAGTTAGCTTCTTCTTATGTTAGGTGAACCACTTCTTTTCTCTGTGGAGACTCTGCATGGAAACCTGGTGCTACAGTAGTCAATAGCAGTCTTATTCCCATCAGTACAGACTTCACTGGGTTTAGGATTTCACACATTTTACTGCTTCCCTTAATCTGAAGTAAGTTATTGAGGGTTTACAGACATCAATAGTCAAGATAGAGAGGTATCTTAAAGGTGTTCCAGGTTAATGCTGAATGCTGAAAAGATCCCTTTAGCTGGGGTGCAGTCCCTGAGTAATTACACCTATGTGAAATAGCTACCTGTCACGTCTATCAACAAGGGAGCTTACTTTTTAAGGCACGCAGATCTCCCTTTACATCACATTCTCTCTTTGTTGTAGTCCATTTATTCACCTATTATTTACCTATAATCTCTTCTCCTTCACCCCTTTCCCACACACCTGTTGCCTTTCCTTCTTTTTCATTGCCTATGACTTGTTCTTCCCCTGTCCCCTGAAACAGCCCTCAAATGAGTCCTTAACTTCAGCAAGTGAAAAGGTGGGGGATCCCCAGTCTCTCAGGNACAGGCAGGCACCGAGGGGAGCGCGGGGAAGCCCCCACAGCACTGGCAGGTCCCTCTCTGGGCTCAGCTCACGGGGAAGCCCCCAGCCCTGGGCACGAGCTGGTGCTTCCTGGGGCCCTGGGGTCAGCCGAGAGCTCATGGGGCCAAATCAGGGCTTGCATGAGCCCCCAGCTCCTGAGGATACACCCTGGGATAACCCCCCTCTCCCCAGCTGGCCAGAGGACATTCCTGACCTCCCAAGCAATGTCAGAGGTGTCACCCTCCCTAAACCTACCTTCTCCAGCTATGCCCCAGCAGGTAGCCTAACCAGAGGAGCCTGCAGGAGACACTGCCCCAAGACAGGTCTGTCCCTTGCTGCGCTCTTGTCAAACTCGGAGTTAGACACACACATCTCCCAAAACATCATTATGTTACCAACCTGCAATCTCCCTCCAAGTCTCCGGTGTTAAGCCTTGCAGACACTGACTTCTGAACCGTTTTAAGTCCATCTCCTTTGGGTCAGTCTGGCTATGCATTGCATATCTCCAGTACCCTTTTAATACTCTCCTCTCTACTTTTACATGGTGTCTCCACCGAATACTGTCACCCTACTGCAATCTGGAGACTGTGTAAAAGGCAGAAAGAGCTGCTCTTACAGCTCTGTGCCTATATGCCCTGTTTTGTCTTCGCAATTAGGCTGTGCACACGTACACTTCTACTGCATTTTAAAGAGCAGGATAGCAAAGCACCTAGCAGTCATTTCTTTGAACCTTTAGGAACCAGGTCTCCTTTTAGAAAAAAGAATCACAGCTGATACCAAGGCCACAGTGCTCAGGAATTTACAGTCTCTGAGAACAAGGGTTAGATGAACTTTAAGAGGTTATATAGCTTGGTGTTTCCAACCCTTTTTTAATCCAAAGAACAAACTAACCTTTCAGGGAAGGAAAAAGAAATCCACAGATGCTTTCATGGAGTGATACCACACAGCAGCCTGCAGTTATAGCCAAATAAAAATCAGGATAAGCTTTGAAATTCTGCATTTTTCATTTCTGCCAGCTGCTTTTATTTGTCACCATTTCATTTGACTACATGTGTTAGATATTGCATGAGGCATGAGTGTATGGGCGGGAATTTGGAGAAGGATGCTGTAATCCACTTGTGGACCACCTTCTGAAGACTTGCAAGCCATCAGCGCTCAAAATACTCACGATCTAGTCTGCCTGCTGTGTGCCAGACAGTGCTAAACCCAAAAACCATTTAATCCCCTTTCCTGACTGATGTGAGCCATACCTAGAAGCTTCTTGTGGAAGGCAGAACAACAGCTTAGGGAATGGATGTTGGCTGCAATCTTTTCTCTACAACTTAAATTTTACTCTGATATAGTTCATCCCATTACTTCTGATTCTAATATTTTTGGACCACGCCTGCTTAGCATTTACAGGTCTTTGATCCTCTCTGTTGGTCAGACAGATATACTGGGTCTGGGCCCAATTCTCCCTCAGTTAGCCGGGTGTAAACGCCCCTGAATTCACACCAGCGTGGATGCAATGTAACATGAGAAGTGTGTGAGACCCTTTATTCTTTCAGCCTCCCCTTGTAAATCAGCTCCCGCAGCAGCACCTGAAGTCATTTTCTCAAGACCAAAGCATGCATGGAGAAGTTTTTGTCGAGAGTCTAGGGAGATCAAATGGTCTCAGAAGGTTTGCTGTTCCCTACAGCGCTGCAGGCAGCTCAGCTGGGGTCGCTGAGCATGAGGACCATGCATAGCACAGCTTGGCGCCAGGAGGACTCGCGGAGGGAGGACGTTAAGCCACCAAAGAAATCGTAGTTGCTTCTGCTTGTTGCACTGACTGAGCAGTTTGACCCCAGCTGAGGGATCAAGCATAATCATATCTCTGTTTCATCTCAGCAGAATACAGAGCCAGTTTATCTGCCCAAGAGGTTTCAAGTTATACTAGCTTTCTGGTAGTGAAACTTTCCCATGAGACTGAATTGCTAAGCAGCTTTTTTTTGGTGGCCCTTTCTACAGTGTCTCTCACATGAGCTGGAACAGCGAATTCCCCTCCCACCAGAGTGACTTGTGCAGCTCCTTGCCTCTCTCTTGGTTTGACAGACAAAGCTGGGAGATCCTTGGCAGCTCTTACAGTGTCTGTATGAGGGATGAGCCAAATATTGGTCCTGGCATGGTACTGTGACTCTAAACACACGATACTGAGCAGTACCAAAATTGCCATGTCCAGTCATGCTACAGTGCATACCACCCCCTCCCTCACCTGCCTCTGCCTCTGCCTCCACCTCAGCCCGTCCTTGTCCACTCTCCTTTCCCATGCAGGGACAGTGCTCTCCCTGCACAGGAGCAAGAGGAGGGACTGGAGGCAGGTCTCTGTGTGCCGTCACTGAGGTACTCCATCTGCAGGGTCATAGTACCTCCCAAAAATGTGTGAAATGGGGGGATAGAACCAGACTAGGGGTGCCTATAAAGATAAAGCAAACGGCAGCCCTGAGGCCCCCAGCATCACCTTATGCCACTGTTTCTTGGGTATGTGTTTCTTGTGGGCTACTTCACATTTTCTAACTTGGTGCCAAATTCTTCCTCCTAGAGTGCCTCTAAAGATTTTTACCAACCAAAGGCCCCAAACCCCTGCCTCCTGCTGAAAGCCTGCTAACTGCTGCTCAGAGGACAACAGCCTTCCCAGGCGTGAGTGGCTGGGCTCACCATAGGGGAAGCATGACATCCGTATAAAACACAGCACAGCTTGGCCGTTTTGCTCTTCCTACCACCCTTACAATCACTGCAAAAATAAATACACTTCTACCCAAGAGATATTCGTGTCAAAGATGGTTTTTTAATAACATATTTGGGGAAAACCCAGAAGCTACCTTGCTTTCTGAAAGACAAATCTGGCTGGTGTCCTATGACCTGCCAGAGCTGTGATTTTCTAAGGACCCTGAAGGAGCTGAATTTCCTTATTGAACCTCAGTGGGATTTGGGGGAGTGGTCCTCCCTCCCTCGAATATTCAAACAAGTACTCCTCAGACATCTCTCTTCTGCTTGTCACTTTGCCCTGTTTGTTTATTTTTTGCACTTCTCGCAGCCCGGACAAGGCAAACAGGCTAGTCTATTGTTGGTGTGCATCTCTTTCACTGCAAGATTTGTTTATGTCTTAGCACAGTGATGCAATATTTGGGTTGAACGCTTCAAGGGGGAATGTTTATAGAACTAAAAAAATATTTCCATTTGATTTGTTTATAGGAAGTTTTTTCTTGTGGTCTTGGGTTTTGAAAAGGCCTTTGCATGTTTTCTTTTCCGCCTCCCCCACTCCCCCTCTGCAGATTTAAAGTCTGGAGCCAAATTCAGTCATGATAATGCCATGACTGACTCTTTAGGTATTTCTACCATGCTCAGCACTATACCACTGGAGTATCTTCATCCTAGCCTCCCAACTCTTCTCAACAGTGTCATCCTTCCCGTGCACCAAGGTTCCCAAAGCCCGTCTGCAGGGCTGGGGGGATTCCAGCCCCAGAGTCTAACAACTCCCCCTTTTTCCTGAATTGCCTCTGACCTGGGCCAGCCCTCAGGCAGGGCAGGCTACATTATGGGGGAGAGTTGGAAGAGTTAAATGGGAACGTTGCTTAGAAGGAAAAACAAAAGAGTAATAGGAAAGGCATCTTTGTGTGACCGAGGGCTTAACCGAAACCAGGCCTTCTCCCTCCACCCCAGCCAGGAAAACAAGGGAGTACGTGCAGGCAGCCACCGGCAGAGCGTGCGCGGGTGTCCTCTGCCTCGAAGTCTGTAGGCAAGGCACAGCCACTTGCAACCAGAGGGAGGGCAGATGCTCGCTCCCGCGGCCCCCCGGGGCACAGAGCCTCCCTCGTCCCCTGCTCCTGCACAGCAGCACCTGGTATGGGGTGTGCTTCCTGCCGCTGAGGCACTGGTGCCCTTGGTTGCACACCTGCTCTCCCCTTTCTGCCCCTCTCCCATCTCCTTGGCGTTCCTCACCCAGAGGAGGCTCCTGCATGCTGTTTTACACCCTTCTTCTCCAGGCGTTGTTTGTCCAAATGCTCACGTGTTTGGAAACACAGAGTAGTGCAGGGGCACCTCCTTGTCATGTTGAGCGGATGAACAAGGATGCTGAAAGAATGAATGTCACAGTTTCTGCCCTCACAGAAAGTGTTTCAGCAGCTCTGGCTTTGGGGAATTTACAGTGTCTCTTGCCACAGCTTGCTAGTGAGAGGCATAGACGGGGTAAGAGAAGGTGCAGGCTTTTTCTCTTGCCTTGCATTTCTGCCTCCTTGTACCAAAAGCAGAGAGGGCAGTTGCACAGGGTCCTTGTGGCCATCTCACTGCCCTGCTAAGCTATCCCAACACCATCCATTGCCAGTCCTGTTTCTCTTGGCAGGATAAACCATCACCACCTTTGCCTTGCAAAACATGTATCTACCAGGGAGAAAACAAGAGAGAACACATAATATAACAACATGTCCCAAACTCTTTGAACCAACAAATATTATCGGCCCTTGATATTTCTCCCAGGCACCCCTGCATGTATGTCACCTCGGTTTTGGGGCTGGGAGCCTTCAGAAGGTGGCTGGCCCCTGAGCCCAGGTGCAGGTCTCTTTCCATGAGCTCACTAACCAGCAGGGCTTCACAGACCATCGTCTGGCAACAGCCAGTATAGGAAAAATTACTCTTAGAGATGTTTCCAGCTACTTCCAGCTGCTGCCTGCACAGGAATAACATGAGATCACTGGCTCAGAGGAAGCCTTGGCTTCCCCAGGCCCTGGCCATCAGCAGGTGGCCCTGGGAAGTGGAATGGCCTGTGTATGCTACAGGGAGGGGGATCTGGCATCTGGGTACTGGGATCATACCCAGATGAATAAATAAAAGCCAGGCCTCCTTGCTTTACTGGCTAGTGGGCTTTCCCACACGAGGAGACTGTGATCGGTGTTTGGTTTTTCCCCTGAACGTTCCTAGCTCGACATGCACCATTTCAGAGGCATGCCAGCCACCTGCTGCCAGTGGCCCCCCGTAGCCCTTGGGGTCCTGCTCTGGCCTGTTAGCTTGGGACTGTGGTTGCCCAAGCGTCACAGCCTCCTGTGCATCTGCGCACCCTGGCTGTAGATCAGAGCAAGCTGGCAAGGGAGCAGGGGATGGCTTGTGTCTCTGCTGGGAGCAATACCAAGGTTTTCCTCAAAGGTATCTACAAGGCTGGGTGAAGAAAACTAAGGCCAATATATTTTATACAGAGTCCTGGCTTGATGAGAACTGTATTATCTGGGTCTTGTGTCTACAACACACATATGGGCCATCATAACTAATACGTGCTAGTCTATCTTGGCTTTTCAAGTGTAAGACAGACACCACATCATCGTGTTATCAGGGATTTTAGTGCACTGGTAGCCAGATGGAGCAGAACACCAAAGGAAGAGGAGGGCAAGGTAGACCAAAGTGCACTTACAGACACCATAACCACAAGCCTTGGTTTGTGAGGGAAAACCAGGAGGGACATCACTCGCAAGCTGTGGCTAACTGCACACCTTCATGCCATCTCAGTACCTTCTTGGACCCAATAACCACATCTTCCTGGGAGGGAAGGTCTATGGGTCACACCGACTTGGTACAGTAACTGTGTCCCCTGCAGATGGCTATTGCACATCTGTTTGTATGTTGGTGTCAGATGCTAGATGGTGGTTCCTAAGAGTGGTAGAAATAGCTTATTTATTCTCTTTGGCATCTATATCCATTCCCTCTTATTTCTCCCTTCTCCTCCCAACCCATAACCCCCTCCCCCAAAAGCCAAGCTAATGGCTTCCAGATGAGGTGCTAGAAGCTGCTAATTGCACCCGGATCCGTCCTGATTTGTGCTTCAGTCAGCAAGGCACCTCGCTAATGGATCTGAGACTTGGCAGTGGGCCTGGGACCAGTGTCAAAGGAAATGGATGAGAGGGAAGGAGAGAGCAGAGGGTTAGAGGGAGAGCAGGGAGACCCAGAAAGGAAAACGATCCCTCCTCCTCACAGCAAGGGGCCGAATCCTGATAAGGGCTTGCGGTTGTCCCCCAGGGCATGGTGGTCGTGTGTGGGATGGCAGGCAGCAGAGGCATGTTGCCTTCTCCTGGTGAAGACCCCACGCCTGCCCCGGGGGCTGCTCCCCGCTCCTGGGGGGAGGCTCGTGCTTGCGGTGGGGCGGCAAGGCAGAGCTGCGGCACACCTGCGCTTTCCCAGCTCCCGGACCAGCCAGGGCTCAAGCTTTCCTGATGTGGAGCTGGGAGACAAGAGCTGGGAGCCAGGGCCCAAGCCTGAGCTGCTGTTCCCTGTTGATCTGTCACACGTCCCCGGTGGCCTCCAGGAGAAGAGGAGCCAGCTGGGATGATTGGATGTGGATTGGAGGTGGAGAGGAGAGGACAGAAAATAAGAGGGAAGGGGGATGGGGAAGTGAGAGCAGGCAGGATAAGAAAAGAAAGAGGCTCAGAGAGAAAACAGAGCGAATAGGAGGTACCGCAAAGGGAAAAAGCAAAGGGCAGAAGGGAAAAGGCAAGGAGGAGAAGTAAAGGCTGGAGAATAGGGAGATGGGGTAGGGTATGTCAGTCTTGCTCCTGTGCAGCCTGCAACAGCCACAGCGCTGCCTGGGGAGGCTGCAGCCTCCCCACATCCCCACACTCCAGGAGCCTCAAGGGGACCATGCATGCTGTTCTGCCTGGGAGCCCTGGGACCCCACTGCAGAGCCACAGGGATGAAGAGCTTCCTATCAACACGCAGACCTCTAGGGGCTCCTCTTCAGTGGCTTCCCAGGAACTGCCTGAGGTGCGGGTCTGTTTCTGGATGTGTGGACAACACCAACACAGAGAGACTTGACCAAAGTGCACGAGCAGCCAGGAGTCCAATTGGGCTTCTCCTGCAGGGCCATGGTGACACTCCATAGCACGTTCCTGGTGACCACGGAGAGGAGATGCTAAGGCTGACAGCACTGGGGCATTTCTCAGTAACTCTTCAAAATGATCTGCCTCCCCAGCTTGGTCTGGACTGAGAATCTGAAGACCTCCAGTGGTATAGCCCCCAGGACCTCTGCTTCAGCATCTCAGCCTGGGGCTGAGGACAAGATTGTTACTACGTCCTTGGAGGTTAGCTTGATGCTGGCATGAAGCAACCTCCTTTCTGTGTGCTGCAGGGTCCCAGGAGACCACACGGTGGTTCCTCTCCATCATGAGGTACCCTCCAGCACTAAATCCAGCATCTTCCCCAAAGCATTTACAAAAGGGAGTTTATTACACTCGTTTTACTGGTGGAGAAAATGAGGGTCAGAGACGCAAAATAACATTGCCTAGGGTTCCACAAAGAATCCAGGCCCCATCTGATAGAGGACTTGTGGTTGTCAGTCAGAGGCTACCTGCTCTGCTAGACTATGCAGGTCTAGCATGAAGAACCATCAGAGCTGTGAAGTCATGAGAGGGGGAAGTAAGGTTCAAGGGTAGAACTGCACCAGATAACTGGGAACAGAGAAGATGTTTAAACTCACACTGGTGATCTGGATAGATGGGCACTTGGTCTCAACAAGTCCTCTTCACTGCAAAAAAAAGCAAACAGGGAACACCTCGGTGGAAGGAAACGATCAACCAACCAGTGGCTGCCAGGAGGGCCCTGGAGGTGTGGTGCGGCATCTAGTAATCAACATGATAATCCTAGGAAAGATGCTCCAGGTGGGGGAGAGGCGCCAGGCTGAAAGCGGAAACAGGACAACCAGAAGCAACCAACGGGAATGGGAACCCAATTGGTTCGAACCAGTAAGGAACCGTCCTAAACTCCCTTTTGGCTGCGAGTCCCATTTTCATCAACTTTGCAATTCTTGGCAACGATCAGAGGGAGTTTCCACTAGACTGTGATTCATTTAGTGAAATCTGATCGTGGCCAGCAGGGGAGGGAAGTAGACAGACAGACAGACAGACAGGCAGAGAGATGGTGCACTTTGAGCAGAGGCAAGACTGTTAGGCCTCTGCAGAAGGGGCAGACAGAGACCTGTTCTGCCTGATAGGGATCTTGTTGGGCAATCTGCTGGGGGAAGAGGTAAGGAAGTAGAAGAGCAAACTAATTACAGATATTGTGTATGCTAGTATGTGTCTACAGACTGATTAGCTCATGTCTCCAAAGCACTTGGAGATGGAAACCAGTTAATTATCCTTATTAGTTTTTCCCCTTTTGTGGTCCTGGTTATTTTTGGAGACCATTTTAAACACAATGCACCACCCAGGTGTTGGCAGCCCCAGAGTCTGTTGGAATTCCTGACGTGTCTTTTCCTCCCCTTACACAAAGGACAAAATGGTCCCAATGAGAGTGATTCCTTCTTCCTGAAACGAGGACAAATCAAAGGGAAAAAAAAAAAGAAGACAGAAAAATGACATATCCCACACTGGCATGCCCAAATCACGTGATGCTTGTCTGCTTCTGTGCCTCTCAGGGGCCAAAGGCAAGGTGGCTGCCTGCCTCTGCACTCACTGGGGCCCTGGGATACTGGCAGATGGGTACCTGGGTGCACAGGAAACAAAAGCATAATTGCTATGCAGCTCGTTGCAGCACAGGTAAGCTTCTTGCCAATCTTGTTGCTGTAGGTACCCACCAGAGGACACTGAGAGAAACCACAGTGAATGTCCTGAGGCCATTTCTGACAACAGCAGCATTTCAGGCTTCTGCAGTGCAATAGGACAAGCTGTTTTCTGAGGCAAACCATAGAAAAACCTGGCTTTAAACTTCATCTGCCACCTACTTCCCTTGTTCCCAGACGGAGGGCATGGCTGCTGGGTGACGTGTGAGCTGCTTTCTTCTATCATCTGTGATCTTCTGGTTGCTAGGAACTAGGGAAGGAGCTGCAAAACCTTTGGATGTGGATGAGGACACTTTGGGATTGAGGATTTTGGGACTGACCATGCTCTTGCGTGTGTGGTTGGTGTGCAGGCAGAGCGGCAGCAGCACTGGGCAGTCCCTGCCCCAGGAGACGGGCACACAGCCTGACATGCCTCTGGACTCCCGTGGGACTGGGTCTGCCCAGCCCACAGCCCCACAGCCACCAGCCCCTCCTGGCTGGCTCTGTCCTTTGGACCCAAATGCTCGCCTCAGCCCTCGGCCGCTTGCTTCAGGGCATGGGGGCCGTCTGCAGTGGTCTTCGGGACTTTGGGTGCTGCAGTGCTGGGGCTTCCTGGGCAACTCAGTAAGGAGTCCCCCCCAAAAACTCTAGGAAAGGTCTGGCTGTGGAAAAACACCTGACCCTCTCCTTCCCCTCCTTCCAGTTTCTTGCTGCCCAGGGCCAGGGCACTCCCCGGACAGCCAGGTGGGAGCCACAGCCCAAGAGCTGGAGAATTAACAGTTTTTCAGTGCTATGCCAAAGCGTTAAGCGCTGGGAAACCAGACCATGCCTCACCATGTTAAAATAACGGGGTAGCTGAAGACTTCCAGACCATGACAGGTTTGATCTGTCTTGTTTATTTTTTGGCAGGAGGGACTGAGGGAGGCTGGGGCAGGGACCGAGCATGTGTTATATGTGCCAGAGTGAGTACATCTCCTGCAAGTCAGCTGTGTTCTGTCTGCTTTCACACGTGGCCTGTCAGTCCCATTATGGTGCTGCGCTTTGCCTGGTGGGCTGAATGCAGGAACATCTGTACCAGGTCCATTGCAATGTGATTTATGAATCCTCTCTGAGGTTCCATCTTTTCCTCCTCCTCTTCCTTTTGGGGACTTGGGGATTTGGTTGCTTTGGGGGTTGTAGGGTTTTTTTTTTCTATAAAGAGCACTTCAAGTTCATTTAAGGCAGAACCCCTTGATGTACTGTGCTTTGGTTTCAGGAACAAAATACTTTAGGAGGAAAAAGAAGCTATTTAGGTTTTTGAGTATTGTTTCCTGCTATACCTCTGCCTCCCTGTGCGGACAGAAAGCATGCCATGGTGCAAAGCCAGCACTTGCCTGGCACCGGGAGGACCCAAATCAGTTTGGGCCACATGTGCTCTCTCGGACAGTCCCATTTTCTCAGACAGGGAGTCAATCCATCAACAGGCAGATCTCTGTGCTGCGCTGCTTCTAGGCAACATGGTGTTTGCTGAGATCTTGGGACCCAGCAAAGTCAGAACATAGGATTTTGACGAAGATACAAGAAGTGGTGTTACAGATGTACAAACCAGAATTGAATGAAAGTGATGGACAGCTATCAGTATGGAAGAAGTTCTGTAACCCATAGCTTCTCAGGTGGCAGAAAGGCTGCAGAAGGGGTGCCTTTCAACACCTCTCTCCCAGTATCATACCCCATTATTTCCGAACCTCCAACAGCATAGTGATACATCTGTGTAAGTTTGCAGACCTGGGGACATCTACCCAGAAAGGCCCACTGCAGGCCAAAATAAGATATGTCAGGCAGAAAAAAAAAGGATTTCTTTATATCACCCTTGTAAAAGTGAGAAGAATAATGCAAGACTGCAAGTAAGAGCTGGTGAGAGGCATCCAGAGGAAGACTCTGCCCCCAAGGACTGCAGCTCGTGCATCTCTCCCTTTCGGCTAGTCAGTTCTAATGCCAGTTCCTAAAGTAATTAGGAACTGTACTTCCACGGCTGCTTGCCTTTCCCAAATCTAGAGGGCATGGTACTAATAGACTATCCTGTGTAGATGGGTTGAGTCACAGAGTTAAAAAAAAATTAGAAGCATGGCTGAGTTCCTACACTTTGAGGAGCTGAAACTGGCTTGTTTTTTCCAGAAGACCAGGTTTGGCTTAACTGAAAAGTAGACCTATTTGTTTCTTTCTGCTGCAGCGTGGCCTAGCCTAAAATCTGTCATCTGCACTCTGCACACCTTTCATAAGAGAATAATGAAGTGTTGTAGATGAGGTGGAGGGTCAGATACACACTAAATCTTCTAAAAAGCACACCCACACTTACATAATTTTATTTGGGCCTCTCAATATCCTGTTGACAGGAATTCAGAATGTCCAGGAAAGCATCACAGGAAAAATCTATGTGGACCTCTTGCTCTGTAAGAAAACCACCAGATAAACAAAACCTTCTGCTAAAGCTATCCAGTGATACAGCTCAGGGTGCCTTGCTGCGCTGGGAAATTGCAGAGCCAACTTTAACAGCTAGTGCCACCAAATGAGTCAAAACCTCAAGAGTAACTTTATACCTATGGTTCTGCAAGTTGTGCGTGCTTTACCAGCAGCCTAGCAATGATAGCTTCAGAGCAGAATGGGGCTGCTGGCTCCTTAGCAGCATTGAGAAATCACCCCAAGACAGGGCTGAACTCCACACAACACTCAAGGGTTGAAAACAGAATCCACTGGGAAAAGCAGTTTGTGCCGATAAAAATCCCCGCACTCAGACCTTCTTTGGCCACTGGGGCACCAGCAAAAACCCGAGCGCTGCTCGGCACCCTGCTCAGGGCACAGGTGATGGAGAACACTCTCCGGTTCTTGCCATCCGCAGTGGAAAGAGAAGTATTGAGAAGAAAAGGGATGCAGACAAAGGCTAGCAGGATGGTCAGGAGAGGAGAGTGCCTATCGTGGGGCAGGAGACTGTTGATTTATTTTGCCCAGCGAAACACAGGCTGAGAATGGATATGATTGTTCTTGGTAAACACATCAGAGGGATAAGCACCAGGGAGGGAGCAGAGCTATTTAAGCCTTGGAACAATGTTGGCGCAAGAACAAGTGGGCATACTTCAGCCAGGAATAAATTGAGACTGGAAATAAGAAGAATGGTTTAAGCCTCAGAGCTGTCAAGTTCTGGAAGAGCCTACTAATTAGGGTAGTGGGAGAATCTTAAAACTTGTTAGGATTGTTTGGAGCTTCACATTTGTGTGAAAGATTGCACGATGTGATTGCTGACAATAGCAAGGGACGAGACGTGGTAAAATAGGAGATCCCTTCCAGCACTACATCCCTACTGCGAAGCACTCAGGATTGATTTCTTTCTCATGTGTCCATGTTAAGGCAGGAGAGTTGCAGGATCCTTTGCCATCCAGCCCTGCGGGGAAGCTGTTCACAAGCCAGTTGCAAGCAAGGAGATGAGGAGGATACTTTCTCAGATGGCTGAAGATGATATGACAGTTCCTACTAATGAGCTGTGAAGAGAAACGTGTCTCTTGTCCCAGGAGGAATATTGCAGGCATCACACCAGGCCACAGCCAGGCAGCAGGGCAGAAACAAACAGCAGAGGCAAAGAGTTGAAATTCCAGAGGAGAAAACCAAGTGCAGGCATTTGCTCATTAAAGAGCAGGGGCCTTCATGTCTTCTTTGTCTTTTCAAAGGCAACAGAGGTTGAACAATTACCAGGGAAAATTTATATAACCCTTTCTGTCATTTTGGGCCATGGCAGCTCTGCAACAAGCCCTAGGATCACCTAAGCCATTCGGGCCAGGAGTCAGTCTCAGCAAAATGGTTGTTTGATGCAGTTATATACTCCCTTCTCTTCTTAAGGAGAACTCCCACCCTGACTACTAGCCACCCAAAAACATGTGCTTCCTTGTTAGTGCCCGCTGCTCATTTCAGCATCTCCCAACGGAAACAGTGCTGGCAGCCTGTGGCAAACTTCTTTGACGATCTCACCTGGTCCACCCCGGCCCAGGGGCTCAGATGTGAAATGAGGAGCCCCTGTCCTGACCCGGGGGAGGTCCCCACGGTGAGGGAGCTGCAGAGTGAGAAGTGGCAGCCCTGGGAGCTGAAGGCAATGCAGCAAGGAGGAGCCAGTTAGCAAGCAGCCGCCTCAGGCTTGAAATCACTCGTCTGTGCTCAACAAGAAGGAGAAAGCTTGCTGGGCAAAAGGATCCTTGCACAAGGCAGACGGGACAAGACTGGGGTGCCCTATGCAAAGACCAAGGCTTCCTTTGCATGTGGGATGCTTCACCTCTCAGCCCTGCTGGGCTTCCCCAGGGCTGTGTCTCCAAGCCGTCACAGGGCTTACATGTGTTAAACCCAGTGTTAGAAGCAGCCTTACAGCAAGGGACGGTCAGTCCCTCTGCCTCAGGGGAGCCAGCCAGCAGAGCTGGTGCAGCCTCTGCCAGGCCTTGTGAGCCAGGAGGCAGGTTAACGTGACTCAGGGGGGCTACGCACAGTGCCCGACCCTTGGTGAGACCCCCGCACTCAGCTTCCCCGGGCGCGTTTCACTGGAGGGGCGTGCACTGGGACCAGTCCCCATGCGGATGGGCTGACCTGTCCTCACTGGATTTAGGCAGAGCCCAGACACTGGTCTTATGTGTGTCACCAGACAGTGGTCTTACATGTGGCAGTCCAGGAGAGAGGATACTGACAAACTGTCCAGCCAGGTAGGGACAAGAGACAGTAGGACTCTTGTCCTCCCAAACCGGTGGCACCTGGGCAAAACCAGAATGCCACAGCTCTCAGCTGCTCCTATGAGTCCTCTCAGCCTCCCACCGTGGGTAACCTAACCCAGTTTAAATCTTGGCCTCACTTAGTTGCAGCTAAGCAGATGGAGGGGTTCGTGCTCAGAGAAACAGCGGCTTTTCTCGTCCTCAGGGACTCTACCTGAGACAGTGAGGGAATGAAAAGTTGAGGAATGATTCAGTGGGTACGTAAGAGGGAATAAATGTTACAGCAGCTGGCTAACACACAGCTTTCCTACATGGGCACGATAAGATCGAGCTCTAAATTCCCTTTCTTTAGTTCACTGCACAAACACACACAAACTCCCTCCCTTCTCCTTAGGAAACTGAAAGAAAGGAAAAGCAATAATAAAATATTTCAGATGAGAGAGAAAGAATTCTCCGTGATTGAGAACATTTAATGGGAACCAGCTGCCTGAGCTAGACCAAAGGCTGATCCTGCTGGGGTTTTGTTGACAGGGTCACTTTCCACAGGTACCTGCTGAGGAAAAGGGAGGGATGCTCAGGAGATTGCTCAGAGGAGGAGAAGGAGGAGGAGGAAGGTGAAGGCATGTGTTACATGGTGTTTTACCTCCATGCAACCCCGGCTCCCTCTTTTCCTCTTTCAAGAAACTCTCCAAGCTCTTGGAGAAGAGCCATGATGGGACAAAACAAGAAAGCGAGAGCAAGCGTGGTGCGGGTGTGTGGGTGGCTCTATCTGAGCAAAAGGAGGTGGGTGTAAGAAAGGAAAGAGGAGCCCGAAAGTTCAGCACATGAAACAAAAGCCAAGGCTGGCCCTCTGATCCCCTTCCTGTTCTTCCTTGCGACCAGACAGCCGCAATTAAGATGTAACTGATACACCAAGAGCTGCTCCCTCAGCCCAGTGCTCCCTCGCCTCCTCCTTGCCTGTCTGCCCACCGCCGGTGTGCCCACAGTGGCGACAACTGCCCAGGCATGAACCCACCTGCACAGAGCTGCTGCACAGCTACCAAACCTGGCCAGAGCAACCCCCAGGATGGGAAATATTTTAGTGGCATTAAATAGGGAGCACCGTCAAGTTGCCCTTTCTCCTGTGGGTATTAACTGGCTGCATGGACCTGCCCAGGCTGCCACCTACGTGTTCACGAGATGGTGGGACCTGACCGATGCCCTGCTGCCTCTGTGGCCCCAACCCGTCCAGGAGGAGCCCTTACTCCTGCAGAATCTGATGCACTGCTTGGTCCTGTGCTTGACCTGGCCCATGGCCATGTCCTTGACCCAAGCCCATCATTCAGTGTTCCAATCTTCAAGGGATGCGCTTAGCCCTGTCCCTGTACCCTTATCCACTCCCAGTTCAAAGGTTGGAGATCAACATCAGGAAAGCTTGCCCCTGAAAAGTGAGGCTTGTGTTGATCAGTGCTTCGAGTGTACAGAAGGCTGGAGCTACCATTTTCACATCGAAAAAGATAATAAAAGATTTTCAAAATGCTCCAAAATTTACTCTGAATTGGGTGATGTACTCTGAGGTAGATATTGGCATGGAAACATAATACTTCATTGGGCTAGCTAGCAATTCAGTGAGCTTTTCTACTCTGTTTTCCCTGGTTTCTGTTTACAGTCCTCAGTTTTACTGGTTCAAATAGGCAAGGACAGGCAGGGAAAACATCGGCGGAGGAGTCACGCGGGGAGTCTCTGTGCGTACCATGTCTTCTGCTTGCTGAGCACCAGGGATGCCAGGGTTTAACTGGGCAGTGCCCAGAGACCCTGCTCCCCTCCAGGAGGGCTCCGTCACCTCCGCAACTTTTCATCAGTGCTAATGCAATGATAGGGGATGTCATGCAAAACTCATCGTAGTTGATACTTTGACATGGACTGTAAGATCTCAGCACAGCAGTAGCTGTAGCAGCAGGCTGGCAACAGCACTACCTGTCGCAGAGCTCTGGGGAGGAGACGTCTGAACAGTCCGAGGCTGAGAAGAGGGAATACGCTGGCAAGCTGTGGCATGGATCTGATTTTCCATTCAATACCCCCACGGTAACTCAAGAAGATGGTAAATTCCAACTGAAACAGCTCACTAGCAGCCTAACATTTCCTCGTGGTGCTCCCGAGGTGTGGAAAGATCTCTGCAGAGTGAGGCCCATGAAGGGGGGAAGTGTGCAGCAAAAGTTTTGGAAAATTGCCCTGCAGCCTCCTCCGCCATTACCCTTCCCCTTAGCAGCATGTCACCCCCTTCTTTTCGGTTCAGCGCGCTCATGTGTCAGGGGGCCCACAGCCACAGAGGCAGGAGCTGCTCCCTCTTCACCTATAACTTCATCTGCTGCTTTTATTTCCAAAGGAAACTGCAAATGAACCCCAAGCTCCAGTGCAAGGATGGTTTCCAGGCTTGGGTGTCCCTCCCCAGGGGCAATCCAGCCTGAGCCCCAGGCTGTTGCCGCGGAGCCCCTGCTGTTCCCTAAAACTGAGTGGGACTGCTGCCAGTTTACATTAGCAGTGAAGTGACCATCTGTTACAAAGGCAAAATGTGATTATTATCTTTAGGTGCACCCAGTCTTTGATGTAGTGCCCGAAGGTAATAAAGTATTATTAAGTTTTTTCAATTACGTGGATTGTGACAATACTATGACAAGACTGTTGGAAACAACCTTCAAAATGAGGTGTTGGAGGCTAGCAACACCTAGCCACATGCTGCTTCTTAATCCTAGTCCCACTGACGTTCATAAAAGTTCAGCTGGCATAGGGGATACGTGCCCCAGCCACCGATGGTGTGGGATCCGACCCCACGGCAGCCTCAGCAAGAGGATTTGGGCAAAAGTTGGGAGACCAGGACTCTGCTCCCAGTGAGGCCATGCTTCTGCCCCGCACATCAGCCTCGAGCAAGTCCTTCCTCCTCCTCGCACCTCAGTTTCCCACTCCCAAAGGCAGCCACAGATCAGCTCCTCTCGCACGCCGCCGAGCATCCTCCCTCTCGCCGCTTCCTTCCTAACCTCCCTCCCTTTTAAATCGGGATTTGTACGTGGGTTTCCAGGCTTCCTGGCTGTCCCGTCTCCTCTTTCTCCTGCATTGCTTTGATGTTAATTGTCTCCGGGGCTGGAGCGCTCCTTGGCTGATTAAGTCCAAGAGTCCTCCCTGGTTTTGTTGACCCATGAATGGGGGCCTCTTCAGTGCTCACTGGAGTGCGGGCTCATTGCCCCTCCTCCTCCCCCCCATTCGGTTTGATGGATTAATCCCGCTGTGTAAAGGAAAGTGGGGTGGGAGGGGAAACTGAAGCAGCGGGAAAAGGGGGGAAGGAGGACGGGAGAAAGGGAGCAAGAAAGAGAAGGACCTTCGGCAAATGCTCGACTGCCCTTGCTTAAAATAACACCGTCTATTTAAGCAGGTCAGGCACACAATGGCATGAGAGGGACTGCTACTCAGATCATGGGACCTCGCGTATGCTGAGTAAGAGGCTGGAGAGGGTGTTAGCCAAACTCTGAAAGCTGGTCTGTTTTTACCCGACGTCTCCATCTCCCCCCAACACACACACACACACGCACACTTGCACCTCCTCTTTTCTTCCTCCCTCCCCTTCATACACTGGAGCCCTTCGCCTTTTCGGCAGCGGCATGGCTCAGAGCCAGGAATGGTGGGGGTCTGAGAGAAAAAGGGGGCTCCAGCCTGCTGCCCTGGACCTGCTGTCCTGGCATGCAGCCGGGAGAGGAGAGGCTGCTGGCCTGACGGCGCGGGCTTGCCCCAAGAGTCCGTGCAGTGAAACGGATGCCAACGATTCGGAAAGACTTGTCCCTCGGTCCCAGCTGCCACTGCTGCCTTGCTGGTGGCCCAAGTGCTCCCTGCTGCTGTGGCACAGGGTATCTGCAACGCTTTTGATAAAAAGGTGTGCCTCCTGCTCCTTTTTTTAAAAAATAATTGCTTTCATTCAGAGGTGAGATTCGAGTGGCTGGAGCAAAAATAGCAATATCAGTGTCAACCGGCTGAGCGGGCTGCCAAATGTGTTAGACTTGCTCTTTGCTCCATTGGGGATAAAGTGCCCCCCCTGCCATTATCCAGGTGCTGGGCTGCCCACAGCCTGTGCCCCTTGCTCTTGGTCTGCAGCACCCCATGGTATTGCAGTCCTTTGCCTCTTCATTTCTGACCCACCGAGGGACGCCTCGGTCCCTTCTCACCAGGGGTGGCCAAACCAGGGGTCAGGAGGCCAGGGGAGCCCCACAGGTATCCCAGCCCAGGCCAGCCGCGTTGTCACTTGCAAGTTGCTCTGGTCCCCAAGCCCGGCTGATGCCAGCAGTCTCCCTCCCCTGAGCAAGATCGACCCAGTCTCAAACACATGTACGAGAAATCCCGTGCGGGCTGCAGCCCGTGCCTCTCCCTTCCCCACCTCCCCCTGCTCCAGCCTCCGTGCTGTCGGAGTCGTGGGGCGCTGCCCCCCTCCCCAGTTGCATCCATACCAAATGCAGAGTGTCAGGCGCAGGAAATGAAAAGGCTCACCCCGAGGGGGACCTGTGCAATTTTCCAGCCTCTCCCTCTGCCGCTGCTTCCCCTTCTCCATCCCCCCTGCCCCAGCTTTCCCTGGCTGGTGGCGGCAAGGGGCCACTGGTGTTGGCAGGGTGCTGCCGGCTGCCTGGCAGGCTCTCCTGGTTGGCCTGCCAGGCTTTTCAGGGCTCACTCTCACTTTCCAGAGGCTGGAAATGCAGAGCAGGAGACGGGCTGCCTTGGCAGCCTCACTGTTTCCAAACATTGAAAGGCAGAGAGAGAAAAGTCTGCTTCTCCCAGCTCACCAAAGCCACCACCACCGTGGATGCTGGCCAAGCCCTCCTAAAAATAACCGCGGTGCTACCGGACACGCGTGCTTCTCGGGGACAAAGGGGGACAATACACCCCGGGGCAGCAGGGATGGAGTGGAGCAGGGCGGGGGGAAAACTTGGGGCTTTTTCCTTCATCCCCCCTCTCAACAAATAAAGCCGCCTGTGTTGTCCCAGCAGTGCTAGTCAATAGCGACCAGGGACGTCTCTCTCTGTTCGTTTCCACAAGCGGGATCCAACCAGTACGGCTCAGAATAGCTGCAAATTGCCTTTTCCCAGCTGGGAGCGCCTCGCTCCCTGTTGTGGTCACGCATGTGAAAGAGAGCATGGCGGGCATCGTGGTGCAGGTGACCCTGGCCCGGTCCTGCGGTTGCCTGAAGCCAAGACCTCCCCCACCTCCACCTCCATCTCCACCTCCATCTCCACGAGGTGTGAGCTCTGCCGAGCTGGGACTGCCTATTGCTCCGGCAGCTGTGATCCCGACCGGCCCACTCGGACGTGACTGCAACACATAATTAATGAGCGGACTAAGGAGTAAATGAAAAGTGCGTGACTGGCACAGGAGCGACTGTGGCCACGAGGGAACGCGTCTCGCTAGCTGTGCTGCCCGGCTTCAATGCAGTGATCCCAGAGTAGATGCAAATACATTGTGCTTTTAATCCACCGGCCCCTGGGCAACCACACTGATGTCTCCAGATCAGTACGGGGCACACCAGGTCCTTCCCACACTCCCATGTCCACTCTTGGTATAGACAGCAAGTCTGACTTCGAAAGCAACTTCTGGGCTCCCCTCCAAGTGCAATGCAGATGCACTTGGTATAATGCAGATATACTGTGCTTGTAAAGATACCTGCCATGTGTTTCTGCTTGAAACAGAAGTGAGAGGAGATGTAAAACCAGATGTGTGATCCAGGGCAGTCTCTTCCTTCCTGCTGGGACCAAGATATCTCCCAGCCCCAGCTGGAGGGTCAGCACAGACAAAACATCCAAGTTCTCCTCTTGGCAGGAGGGCCAGAGTAACTGGAAAAGCAAAGCTGTATTTTACCAGCAGGAAAAGGCAAAGTCCTGAACACGCTGAATGTTTCCGTGGGCTGGAAGAGGCTCCGTCAGCTCAGGCTGTCCGTGAAGCTGTAACACACCTTCTTTCCAGCTCCCACCCTCGCTAAGTGTTTCTGGCTGGGAGAAAGCCGATCACAACCAAAGGCTGAACACCAAACTTTCCCAAGTCTGATGGATCTACTGGGATACCTGCAGAAAAATGGCCAAGGTGTAAGCAAGAGGTTGGGTGTTTCTCACCCCTGCAGACAAGGCTTCTTTTCTTTTAGTCAAAATAATTCAGCAAAATTGATGTGAATTTGCTAAATGTTTCAGGTGACCCAAATTTTTGGGGTTTGGCACAAAAAAAACTACCATGAGAAAACTATGTTTCAGCTGAAACAATTTGCCTTGCTCTAAATCCGGGGTTTTTTTTAGCGGTTTTGGGTTTTGGATTTTTTTGTGGGAGGAAGAGAAGAGGGTTTAAAGAGGGTTTGGCACAGTGCATCTTAGTCCCAGCAGATACATATTTGTTTGTCTATTTACAATCAGGACAATCTGAACCCGTTAGCAGATGTAGCTGAGTTAAGGCATGAACACGAATTTAGAAAACAATATGACCCACCATTTGTAAGAAAGGCTTGGAGGCGAAATCCAAATAATTGATATCATAAATCCTTCAGGACATTGTTGCGGGACATTTGCCACCTCAGAAAAAATCAGGGTCACTTGCTTACATGCCTGTACCTACTATTGAGGCATAACTTTGGACACTCGTGCTTGCAAATGTCAATGTATCAGTTAAGGCAGACACTATTTGGCATTTGTTCTGCTCCCGAGGTATTTCAAACAGTATTTGCCAGATCTGTGAGAAACTGCTAAGTGCTGAAGCTCCAGTGAATGATGTTTTAATTTGGTCTGAGGGCTTGAAAGAACATCTTGAAAGACTTAGACAAGTCTTAAAGAGAGTATGAGAAAGACTTAAAACCAAACTATAAAAAAACCCTATATCTGATGTAATAAGTTATTTAAATGAGGCATAAATTGAGCAAAGATGTTTTAATTGGTAATGCGGATAAAATGTTGAAATGTTTAGCTCTGCAAAACAGAGTGGATCTGTAACAATTTATGGAGATGATAAGCTGGTTTTGACAAAATTCATTCCAAATGCTCAGGGAGGGTCTGATTTTGCAAGGTGGTGAGCATTTATTTTTTTCCCCTCATCCAGAACAACACAACCAGAGGAGTCCGTCAGGGAGCCCACACTTCACTCACCCTCCACCTTTGCTCAGTGGGTATAAAATAGGAATAGGCTTTTTGTCTTTTTTGGTTTTACAGCAGCTTTGTGAAACAAACATCTATGGGTGAGGAGGTTTGCCAGGATGTCACGAGAGAGGGGATCATCAGCCAGGGCCACATGGGATGCAGAACGGAGACGGCAAAGTTGCGTAGGGACTGCTGCCATCGCAGCCGGCAGGGCGGCACGGCCAGGAGGCGGGCACCTCACATGCTTGGGGCGCTGCTGGGCTCATCTGCTGGGTAAGCGTGCACAGCATCCAAGAGGAAAAGTGAACTCGGAAATCCAGGCTGAGACGAGGCTTACTGCTGCTGCCCTCCCTGAGGCGAGCCATCGCAGCCTCCCTCACGCTGATGAATGCCTAATATAGACCACATTAATACATTGCATGTCCCACTGCCACCGCCGCCACCTACTCCTCCCAAGTTCAGAGCTGGGATGGCTCCTGTCCTGTCAGAGTCCCTAAAGGTTACTTTTCACATAAAACCATCTGCACATACATATGATTACTATGAAGAAAAACTACTTTCAGGAATGAACCTGCAGAAAACGGGAAAAACCCCAAATCCCCATTCCTTATAGCATTACTTCTCGTGCAGGCACGTACTAGGGCAAGACAGCGTTTAAGAGCAGACAAGGTCTCGCTAACAGGAGCGATGCCTCCCTAGACCCAGGTTTTTCTGAGCTTGTTTTCCTCCAAGCAGCACATCACAAAGCCATCTTCTCCCTCTCTCCCCTCCTCCCCAGCCCAGGTTGTAAAATAACGAGTTTCTTGTTATTCTTGTTATTGCTGAATGGCAGAGGTCTGGAGCCCTGTGAAGAGAAGGGGGCAGCCTAATTAGGGAAACAAGAGCCATCCTTAATGAGCACTCCTGACTAGGTGGGGATTTAAAGAAAAAGGAGGGGGCAGGGGGGGAAAGAGGTCAATCCGTACAGCTTTCTCTTCCCTACCCCCACCTCCCACCCTTCCCCTCCTCCCCATAAACCTACCGCAGTTTGGGGTCTGAGCACGGGGGCTTCTCTACATCATTATCAATTATTAAACTATGTTTTCCTGTTTTGCCTGACTTCACAGGGGGTGAATTTTGTTTCACCTCCTTTGCTAATTTTATTCTGTGAGGATACACCAAGTGTTAGACTGTTCCTGTCCCTGGACCTTACGGTCTCCTTGTGAGTGCTCTGGAGTCCTTTCTGGTTGACACCTCATCAACAGGGTGGTGCCTGAGCAGGAGTGACAGCCAGTCATACCAAAACCTTTCCGCACCCCCCAGAATGGTCTGGCGGATGTGCAAAACACGCTACATCCGTGCGTTGAACTGCTCCCCATTCATGCTCCACAGATCACCAATGTGGCTCCATTTGTGGTTGCTCTGGGCAGTGTAGACAATATTGATGCCTGCACCTATCTAAGCAAAAACTGGGCTCTACTTGCATGGGTGGGATGTATGGGCGCAGCAGATGCATCTTTGCAGCTAGATCTGTCAGGACCTGTACCTACCACGGTTGGACATCTTTGTCACTAGGAACCACGCCGCCAGGGCAGACAGCACGGCCTGACCATCAACATTTAAGATGCCCCAGGTGTAGTTCTGGTACCCCATAATTCAACATTGGTTGCTTGCTACAGTCACCCTTAGTAGACATAAGCCTCTCTGAGTTCCCCCGAGTTCATCCAATCCTGTAAGTACATTGGCAGGAGCTGAAAGCCCTGTGTGTGGAAATTCAATTGCAGAAACTTTCTCATTCCCCACCCACCCTCTTGAATTTCTCTCCTGTTCTGCTTTCCCTCGCTTTGCCTGAGCTGTAACCAAACACCCCCGCTCTTCATGAGACTTCAGCTCTCGAGCCCTCTCTGCCATAGATCAGCCTCGCCTCTGTCTCCTCAAGGGAGAGGAGCAGAAAGAGCAGGTCGTGAGACGCACCCCATCTCGGCGGACAGCGAGGGGTATCTCCCGAGAGCCTGACGCTCAGAGGTGCTCTGGGAGAAGCTGTGGGCGCATGGGGTTGGCTGGGTTTCTGTTTGCCAGCCTTGTCCTCCTGAACGTGCCCCGGGTCGGCATTAGGCAGTCACCTCCAGCAACTCCTGTGATGTTATTTGCAAAGATCTGTCAGAATCCGTGCCCAGTTAAATCATCACATGCTGAAATGCTTAAACAGGCTTCCAAGGAGCGAGCTCGCAGCCAGAAGCGTGGGAGGAACGTAGTCTGACAGAAAGGAAATAAGCAGGGAACATTTTACCCATAAAAGCACTCTGCTTTCCCTTTGCTTCATAAATCAGCTTTCTCTGATCTCATCCAAAAAAAGGCAGTTAATTCCCCACTTCTCCCTGCCTGGGCGATGTATTCTTTTCTGTATTTGGATCTTGCCTTGGAGAAATTAAGAGACCTAATTGTTTCCACTGCTCCTTCCAAAATCAGGGAACAAAATAACATCAGAACGAAGGCCCTGGGCCACACCTCCCAAGGTGCCGAGCTCTTTCCTTCGGGAGGCAGCGGGAGCCCGATGCTCTCCCTACCTGTGAGAGCCAGGTTGCCCACACGGGTCCCTGAACATGGGGACCTCCCTGCCAGCACCCAGCGCCCAGCACCAGGCACTGAAACCTTTGGCCCGAGCATCGTTGCCGAAGGCCAGGTAGAGCCAGACAAGGAATGAGCACCCCACTCTTTTTAGAAGAAGTCACTAATGGGGTATTCCCACTGCCTGCAGTGGAACAGGTCAGGCGGATAATTATTCACCAGCAGGAGTGAAAGAATTAATCTGCCTCTAGAGCATCGGCCCCAGAGTAAAGACCTGTGCCCAGCCACGCCAATTCCTACTCCCATGTACTAAGCACATAGTGTTCCTCCAAGCCTACCAGAAATGTGGCTTTTTATCAGATCCATTTCTCTTCTCTGTTTATGGCTTGAGGATGCCAGGGCCCCTCTGGACTATAGTTTGAACTCATTTAGCATTTTTTGTGGGTGAATTTCTTGGATTACCAAGAAAGTTTTGGCACAAGAGCCAGTTCCTTTCTATTCCTGCCCTGACATGTAGGCTCCCTGGTGTTCTCTCCTAGCAGAAATGACCACATGTCTCCAAAGAAGATGGCCTTGACTTTACAGCCACCTCTGATGACCAAACAAGAACAGGGCCTGAATAGTAAAAATAAAGTAAATTTAACTTCCATTGCTGGGTCCAGAGGGTGTGCTCAACTTGCACTCGTGTTATTCTCCTGATTCATGTTTTTCTCCCCCTTGGCACATGCACTGTACCCTATGCATTTCTTGGTTATTCTATAGGGAAGCAAAACAATTCAAAGAAAATTGGGAGAGAAAGGGGACAGGGGCATTTCTGAAGCAGTGGTGTTTCACAGTGAGGCTGTAAAAGCCAGTGGCATTAGGTGAGCACTCCCAAACAGGTGAAAGGCTGAATTACAAGCCAAAGGAAATGTGCATCTGGAAGGTCTTGAAATAAAGGCATCCCTTCCTCCAGCTGTTCCCCAACAGCTGTTTAACTGGAGGTCTGGCTCTCTAAATCTCATCTGTCTTAAGTCAGAGGGACTCTACTGCCGCCAAATTATGGCAGGGGACAGCGTGCCCCTAGGCGTCCAAAAACATTCAGCTGTCCCACAGGAGGTCTGACATTAACACTGACACGGAGAGGATGCTCCCCTGGCATCCTCCTGACTCTGCCACGGTACTCAGATGCGAGGACATGCTCCTGCAGCAGTGGTGTGCACAAACCTACCTCTTCTGGTGGTTTGCCGAGTCCTCCAGCATGGAGCTGTGATTACTGTCGGTATGGGAGAGTCCCATCAACAATATATTACCCAGGGCCTTTGTACAGTGTTTGTCTAACGGGAGAAAGTTGGCACAGCATGTGGGGAGGGATTTTAATAGAAAATTAAACCGCTGTTGCTTCTTCATCCCAACATACAGTTGCCAGGTCTCTTGCCCTTTGGTTCCTTACCCTTTCTGGGCTCTGGCAACACCTATGAAAGTCTAAGAAATTCTCTGCTACAAGCCACTTTCTGTCCATTATAATGTTGAGTGCAATGTTCACTTTAAGGGATTTTTATGATTGTGGCTGATCCTCCCTGAGAATAAGCTGGCATATTGTGCTTTAGAAATGCAGTGATGGGCAGTGGATGTTGGCAGTAGCTCTACGTCCGCTTTGGCCCAAGAGCCCCAGGTTTGCCATCGCTTCGCTAGCAGGAGGCGTACCACTGTGTGGGAACCCCTGGCAAACATTCCCCCCATCTGCAAACCAAGCAGATGCAGCGCTCAGAAATCACCCCACTGCATCCAGAGAAATGCCACCACATTGATTTTGCCAGACTTAGGAGCAAGAACATAAAACTGAGTCCTTTATACCCTGGTAGTGCTGCAACTCCTAAGCTAGTGGCCCTACGCATAGCCTCATAGGGCTATAAATGACCAGGCTATAACTGACCACTACAATTGTCATTAAATCTGGGCCCCGCATTCATAGACCACCAAGTAGTATAAACCATTTCTTAAATGTGTGTCCGTGTTTCATTTTCTGGGGTGGAGCACTTGCTGGCTTCATTTTTCTGTCGGATTTTTTTCCCCCATGAAAAAAAAAAAAACCCAACATCTTAAAGGCTCATTTTCTCCCCAGCATGGAATGAACCCAAATGGCCAAACCTCAGCATTTTTCACAAAGTGTAAGCCTTGTTTTGCAGCCAGCCGAAGAGGGAGTGGAGCTTGAGCTGGATGTGTGGGTGGCTGTGGAGGCAGGTGAAGGTACGTGGAGAGTCGGCATATGCATAGCAGGTGCACAGAAGTGTGAAGAGAGGGAAAGCATGGATGTCACACGGTTGTATGTACAACACGTTTTCACGTATGTGTAGGGGTGCATACACACGTGCTCACACACGCATGCATGTATAGATACATATTCATTTTCATGAGTATCTGCCCGAGAGGAGCCTGGGCGTGCAGGTTTGTGCAGAATCGGGTATGCAGAAGTGCTCCCTGGCTCCTCCGTCAGTTTAAAGACTTGGCAGGAGAATGGGGACAGTCACTGAAAAGCCTCATTTTCTGTGCTAAGTTTGTCTGGGGGACTGGGCTGTATGCTGTTTCTGGGCCTCCCTCTTGTACCTGCTCTCAGATCCTGTTTTGCTTTATAACTTTCCTCATATTTGCTATTTTTTCCTTTCCCTCTTACTGGCTCCTTTTCTGTTATTCCTTCTTCTCATGTTTCCTCCCTCTGCCACTTTTAAAATGTTTTTCTCCCTCCCTTTCATTTCTCCCTTCTGTTCCTCCTCTCTGGGTCTCTCCTCTCATTCCTCCCATGCTGGCATCCTCTCCTTTCTCTGCCTCACTCCGCTCCCCCACCCTTGCTCTCCATCCTGCCTCTTTCCCTCGCTCTCCCATCTCACATGCCTTTGTTTTCCCTTCCCTTTCCCCCTCCGCTCGGCCTCTCTCCCCTCTTCTCTCCCTCCCGCTTCCTCACTCCCTTCTCCCTCTGAAATAAACTTCCCCGTGTGAAGCCCCTGGCTGCCTTCCAGCCTCTGGTGAGATGAAGGGGTCCCTGGCATACGCTCAGCTCTGCACTCCATAGGGCATTGTAACCACTGGTACCAAGGCTATAAAATCTTTAGTGTCTCTAGGAAAGATGACTGTAAATTCTTCAGAAGTCCCACCATGGGTGTAAAGATTCCCCCCCACCTCTCCCCTCCTTCCCGCGCCTCTGTGAAAGGGGCTATGTAGTAAAACAAGGGGCTCACTCCTCCCCTTTGCTGAAGCCCCGGCTCTGATCAGGATTTCAGCGGAGCATGGCTCTCTCCATTGACTTCAAGAGGAGATTTCAGTACCCTGCAGAGCAGAGAAGCAGTTCTCGCCACTCTTTTGGTCACTTAGGTATTTGACTTTATAAACATGATTTAAAAATGCTAAGAAAGCGCTGAAGAGAGGGAGGCCTCCCCTCTAAATGTTGAGCAAACAGAAACACACGAAGCATTGTTAGGGTTTGAAAGATGAACCAGCCTCGGGCCAGCAAGGGAGTGTGGGGAAAGCAGGCGGTGCATTAAAAATAGGTTAATTCTCACATATTATGGATTTGCTTGAAGATACCAAAGGGTGGTTTGGGGGGTTTTTTTTAACTGTTTTCCAACCTGATGAACGCCAGGCAGACCTTCTCAGGGGCATTCAGCAGGGAATTTAGTCAAGGCTCTGCAGAGACAGTACAGATTCCAGATTTTGGCCCTGGGGACGTGTGTTTAGCAAGAGTCAGACCTGGTTATTGTCAGGCTGGTGGGTAGATTGCACTCGGATGTGCACAAAGAGCAGAACAGGCCATAATGGCACTTTTTTATCTAACGCATAAATTTCCTGGCGCTTGGCATGGGAAGAGAGAGCACACGGATCCCATGTGAAGAGCCATATGGCAAAAGCTTTTCGGTACCACCACAAGCCTGAAGGGCCTCCCACGCCACGCACAAAACATATGATGGGCTCCCACCCCAATGCTCCCAGCCACCGCCAGCCCCGGAGCAGGACATCCCGCTGGGGCTGCCGTAAGGACCAGGAGGCAGCAGAGAACACGCTGACCGTGGAGAACCCACAAGGTGCAACAGCCCCAGCAGAAGGGAGCCTGAAGTGTCTGCATAATTCTCATTTTCAGTGTGAAAGACTTGACAGGCTTGCAAATACCGGGCCTGTCCTTCCTAATGGGTTGTACTTTGGCATGTGGCAGGGGTGGTAAATTCCCTGGGGCTTCCAAGTGGGTGCTGGAGCTAACAAACCTGCCTTTGCCTTCACTAGACTATGGCACAAGTTCATTTCGCAAGATACAGGATGAGGAATTTGGGGCATTCGTATTCTCATCAATTACTGTCCATAGTGCCAGGCTGCCACTGTTTAGCATGAAGGGGAGGCACCGAGGGGAAATGGGGGGGCTGTGCTGTTGGTCTGGCAGGATGGGTTGTGTAGGGGTGCCCGGGACTGTGGTGGAGGCAGAGGGAATGTGGGCTGCGGGAAGAAGCTTTGATGAAATTGCATCTGTGAAAACTAGCGGAGAATTTTGTAGATAAGGAGTGTTGTGAAGTTGGCAGAGCCTTGTGGAAGGCCGTCCAAAGCACCTGGCTCTTTGGTTATCATTCGAATAGCAGATTTGCCCAGAATGGAGGAAAGCATTGAGTGGAAGTTGCATGGCTCTTTTGTTCTGCTTCTCCCTTTCGCTTCCCCTTGCCAAGACCTGTTCCTCACTCTTCCTGCCGAAGAACTGCAAAGCCGTTTCCCACCTCCCCACTTCACTGCAAACAGTTACAGACAGCTCCTTTTGTCTTCTTTTGCAGCCTTCTCCTCCCGGGGTGCCTTAAGCGTAGCCAAGCTTCCTCTCCAGTTACTGCTACCTCCACAGCCTCTTTCTGAGCTTTTGGTGTTTCTGACCTATTGTTTCCATGGGATCGTGGGGATCAGCTCCATTGGGTCAGCTCTGGCACTCCATTGATATGCCAGTTCCTCCAGCCCTGCTGAAACCTGATGCGCTCAGCCCGCTGTATAGCAGCGGGCACAGACGTGCCCCATGTGTTCAGTTCTCTGGTGATCCGCTGTCTGGGTCCTGGTGGATGCAATAACAGAGTGGAGATCATAGGACCTAGACTTTATTTCCAGGTATGCCACTTTTTAAAGGGTGATGCTTTGGATTGAGCCACATCTTCATCTGTGCCTCAGTTTCCCCAGTCATAAAATAGGGTTACATACTCTGGCTGCTTTTGGCAACTGATCTCGTAGTTAGCTTTCTACTGATGCATATGATCTGATGGTCTCCTTCTCTAGATGACCTCCTGCAGTTTGAAGCTGAGTTGTCCAGGTCTGAAAAGCCCTAGGTGTGACAAGTCAAGACAAAGAGGGAAAGGCGTGTACCGGGATGTTAATACCAATTCCTGTCCTCTGTGACTTAGCAAAGCCGGGGGGTTTTATGTCCTCTTTCCCATGGGGTTTCATGGAGTGGTGTCCCCCACCCACTCCACGCTGCCTTCCATAGAGACTGCCAGTGTGACCTCTGGGAAGGGGAAACACCAGACACAAACCTCCAGCGCAGGGTGGTTGGCATGGGGGACATGCCAGCCAGTCTGAAGCCTTGGCTGGTTGGTAAGGCCCTGCACAAAGCCAGGACGACCGTCCCTCGGGTGGGGGCACTCGCGGCTGGGACCAGAGCATCAGCTAATCGGTGAGAAAAAGGGAGACGGCCATGGAGGAGTGAAGGGGTCACAGGGCCAGGAGAGGAGTGGGGTGACAGAGCCGGGGTGCCACGTGGAGTGACAGCCTCCAGGCTGGGTGCAGCCCCACGAGGGGATTGAAGTGAGGGGGGGATGAGAGACCCCCCTCTGTGGACCGGCTCTGCCGTGCCGTGCCGTTTAGCCCAGGACGTGTGCTGAGCTGGGCAGTGCTCATGGGGGAGGAAAAGAGGGGATGTGGGTTACACCCTTCTTCACCCTCACAGCAAATCCATCCCTCAGGTTTTCTCCAAACAGCTTCCCTCACCAGATATTTCAGCCATGCAGCCCATAGAGAGAAGGTGCAGGAGCGGGGGGGATTCAGGTGGCAGCATTTGTTCTGCGTCCTCCTGGTGGCCTTGAAACCCTCCAAACCTCATTTTTCAATAGGCCACCAAAACAACCACTAGATGTTTAATGACTTTCGATCTCTCCTGCCCCAGACTGGCTTTGAAACAGTGACTCAGATACCAAAGTCCCAGTAGCGAAGTGGCTTTTTAATGACACGACTTGAGCTCGAATTCCAGGCACAGGGGGAGGCTTTGACACCGCTGTTTGTTTTCTTATTGGAGAAGTTCAAGAGAAGCTCAAGGCTTAAAAGCAAACCCTTGAAAGCAAAGCATTCCTAATCACATAAAAGTGTCTGTGCAGGCCAGGGCTGAAGAGGGGGCTTGTGACTTTAATCTTTGCATATCCCTTTCTTTCTTCAAGCATCTCTCCCTCTCACAGACGGGGACGGACACACACACACACACGCACACACAAATCTCTCCCCAACGCCAGTAGTATAATGCTCCAGGAGAGGAGAGCGGAGGAAGAGGAGGAGGAGGAGGAAGCCGGACCGCCTGCCTGCCCCCATGCTGAGCCAGAGCAGACTTTGTGAGAAAGCTTCTCTCCATCTGCAGCCCAGCCCGGTGGGAGTCAATTAATTCTGAATAACCTAAACCGACAGAGGTATTTGCATTCACAACCTGACTGATGACCGTATAAAATTGATTTATGAATTGAAGTACTTTCCCTCCCCTTATCCCCGATTCAAGCCATAATTGATTATACGTGCTGCAGCGAAATTAAAGAAAAGAAAATTAAAAAAAAGAAAAGAAAAAAGGGAGGCCCCACAGACGCTGCTCTATATTCTCAAGGTTTCCCGGGATTAGCCGATCTATTCATCACTTATTTTTTTTTTATTTAAAAAGTTGCTTCCTTTCCCCTCTCCACCAACTTTCCCCCCCACCTTCACCCCTACCCCTCACCACCACCTCTCAGCCCAGGCGGCAGCACAGGGGCTTGTACCTCAGGAGACATGATGGGAGGCACAGCACCCCGTCAGCAACATTCCCACAGCGTGACAGCGAGAGGATCTCAAGCCTGACACCCTTCCTCCCAGGGCAGAACAGACCCCTCCTAAAAGAGAGGGAGCCTAAACTGGACGTCCTCAACCCGACGCTGCCCAAAGCTCGTGCTTAACTTGATGCCTTTTAACTGCCCCGTTGTAGACCTTTACGGGGTGGAGACTTCGCTTGGCCCTTCCAACCGGTCATCTCTAATAAGAGATGCTTTCTCATCATACTCATACAAAGCTCTTACAATGTTTTCTACTTACCTAGGGAGAAGTGCTGTGTGTAAGCAGGTACTATTGAGCAAGATCCGCTTGCCCAATGTCAACAGGAAGCGCAAGAAACCTAGCTGGAAGCAGCTGAATGATACAACTCCCCAGATTTCCTCCTGGCACTTAATATATAAATACTGAGCTGAATCCTGAAGCATGAGAATTGATGACCCTTTTAATCTTTTTTCCCTCATTACCCACCTACTCATCCCTATCTGTGATCCCATTTTCCTTATCTACTCATTGTTTTTCTTCCTTTTTTACATATGGAAACACAAGGGAGCAGACCAGTGGTGGGAACGGAACAAAACCATACAGCTAATCCATGGGACAATCTCAAGCAGAACATAGGTCACCTATTAGTCCTGTTCTCTTTTCTCTCTGCTTCTTTCTAAACCCTTAAATCTTCTTTTTTTTTTTTTTTTTTTTTTTTTTTTTAAGAAAAGAGTGTGTCCTCTTATTTCCTTTCGCTTGAGTGGGAAGAGGTAAACAAAAACCTGGATGAAGCTCAACTCACATATGATTTCATTAAAAACCATTTGCCCACAGTGCTCTGTAAGGCTCACCGACCTCCTGAGCATGTAGGTCCAACTTCATATCACTTTGCACAGTTGCAATGTTCATGGTTCCTTTTATGTTGAGGGATATACAGGAAAGTATTTAAACCAAATCTTTCAAGCAGCTGGACACAGAATGGCAATGTCATCTGCATGCCACCTCCAATGAAGCAAGAAAGGCCGTGATCTAAGTGAACCAAGGCGGGGATTTTTAGCTTGCCCATTCCTAGTGTCTACAGGTTCAATGGGGAGAGCTCATTTATTTCAACCTCCACAAAGTTGTCTTGCTCAATTTGGATAACGCCAAGCAGAGAAAAAGGGCTCAATGAATAAACATCAAACAAGACCACTTCCCTTAACTGTTCAGAGAGGCTTTCAGCAAGGAGCTTGTCCAGGGACTTTTGCCTGGCAGCAGCGGTGCTAGCTGCGGGGTTCAAGCAGAAACTACTTTGCTTGCTGCTAACAGGCCTTACAAGGATGAGGAAGGGGCAGGCAGGGAGGCAGCGCTGTGCAGGGATCCAGCTGTGCCCCCTCTGCTACAGCTGCTTGCCTGCCCCTCACGTGTCCCCCCCCCGCCTCACGCCTTTGTCCTGCACTGGGACAACTTCGCTAAAAGTTCAGTTTTGCAGGTGTCTGAACTCATTGTGCTGGGGATAAGTGGAAAGCTGGAGGAAGGGGGGGCTCCATCTGTGTAATTAAAGCCAAAAGCCCTATACGATGCTAGGAAGCTGAACGTTAACTGGCAGCTCACATCCCTGGTGGAGGCTCTGGGCTGAGCCTGGAGGTACGCAGAAGGCTTCAGAGCAGAATTTGGGAGATACTACCAACTATCACAGTGACCCAGGAGGCAGAGCTCCACATCCCAGGAGTCAGACTCTGTGCGGAATAAAGCCCGCTTCAGAGCAAATAATGCCTTCGTGCTGTAGCCTGGGACATCATTTGGGAAAGACCTGTGTGTCTCCTTCAAAAGTCTACAGGGCCCTGCTCCTGGCAAATGGTGCTGTGGCCACCCTACCTGTCAGGTCTGGTCTGAGGCGCACAGCCGGGCTCTGCGATGGTCTCTGGCCCCCTCCCAGCTGCAAGGCTTGTCAGAGACTTGCTGTGCAGGGAGGACCTGTTTCACCCTGAGGCGACATTAGGAGCAAAGGCATTGTCCTGGCTCTGGAGGTGTCCTCCAAACCCTCCACCTTCCTGCTGAGATGAACAAGCCTCCCATTTCAAACAGCAGCGGCTCCAGCAGTCAATGAAGGGCACTGTATGTGGGCTGGGCCCATACGCAAGCTTCTGCTTTCTCACCAAGAATGCCTGTCCAAATTATGCTAATGAATAAAGACTGTCTGTGGCTTGAGGAGGTGATAGCAGGCAGTCCATCAGCAGCTCAGGAGCTCTTGAGCCAGCAGACACCAGAGGGTGTAGGTTACATCTACACTCATGTGTCACCTGGTAGCTGGAGACTGAAATCTGTGATTTTTTTTCATCCCAGGCTAAGGCGCTGAGCTTTGGGACAGGGAGCTGGCGGTGCAGGGTGGAGGGGAGCAGCAGCCCTGGCAGAGGAGGGCACTGCCCAGTACCCCCATCCACCGGGCTCCCTCCCGCCTCCGCTGTAAGGAATCTCGCAGATGTCAGCCCCGACAAAAGCACGCAAGCGGGAGGGACATCAGCGCAGATTTACATCCAAAGGTCGCCATGGCCTGAGTGGTAAACGGACGGACAAAGAAGTTAATCGAGGAGTCAAAAAGGGCAACCTGAAGAGGAGAGGCAGCTGGGAGTGTGGAAGCAGAAATCAAGGCAATTAGCAGGAAAAAAGACGGAGAGTTCTGCATGCCTTTCCGATTTTTCCACATGGAAAGAACAGCGCCATATTATCTGAAACTGTATTATTTTTACTGTCAGCTGAGAGAGCAAACAGGAGGCTTGAACTGATGCCTCCGCATGCAATCACAGCCTGTCTTTCTTCCCACGCAAACCAGCAACACCTCCACGGACAAAACGGCTGCCCGTGCAGCTCCCTGACATTACAGAGCTCGGAGGGTCAAAGAGGTGCCATCCTGACTCGCACCCGCACAGAGAGGCTCTGCTATTAAATATCTGCTGTGACAACGCGTAGGAGCGCCCATCAGAAAATTTTAATATCGATCCCACACAGGGTGCACTACAAACATGGAGCTTAATGGCTGTTGGTACTGCCTGGAGCTCGCAGCGCAACTCTCACAAGCGGCAACAGGTCACTGCAGCCTGCAGCCAGGCAGGCATTTCTGAACTATTGTTCAGGGTACAGACTAAGGTCATGTTCCCTTTTAAGCTGAGTCAATCTTTTTACTGAGTTCATTGGGAGCTTGGGCCAAAGCCGATGGCTGCTAGATGGACCAAGCGTCATGTTTCAGAGCTTGGACAGAGCTGCATTAGCCCATGGGTGTTTGGGGCATGGAGAAAGGAACACTGCTATCCATGTACCTAAAAACAAAGCAGAAAAAATGTTTCAAAAATATTGATAAACAAGTATACTTTTTTATGCCTTTCTCTACTTCTTTTTTTAAAAAACATGAGGAACTGCTTTTCAAAGTGGCAGGATCTGTTAGATAACACATTCTCCTTTTTTAACAGTACAAACTGATCAGCTGCCTTCTAATAGCATTAACTCATACCAGCAGAGGCACTAGTCAGCTACCGGATGGGTACCAGGGAGGCTGGCTGCTCTGAGCTATGCCCACAGGTCCAAACACCCACCCAGGGCTTGCCCTGCCCTCTGAATTTAACATGCCTACTCCGGCTTCATGGAGAAACCTTAACAGACACTCGCTGCACGGCATCTGGATTGCCACAACGACCTATTGCCACGCAAAAACCTGGTTATTGTCTCCGGGAAAGCCAGCTCCCCTTTTGCAGTAATGTAAAACTCTCAGGCAACAGAAAGGCTGAGGACTCACTGCTTCGCCTGCGGCGTGAGCAGCGCTGGCGATGGGGGTTATCCCAAGGGCCTCTGGACTTGAACTGGGAGACAGCTAAGTACCTCTCTCTGTTAGTCCGGTGGGGCAATTAGCCTTGCTCGACAAGCAAACCTGTGAGGATCTGGACTTCAGTGCTTTATTGCCACACATAGGAGGTGGCAAAAATACAGCATCTACTTAAGTGAGGCAAATACAGAATAATAAATGCATTTTGCTAAATGCCTAGGGGCCCTCGACTGGCTGAGCCCATCCTTTTTTTGCATAGGGTCTACTTGAAATCATCCCGGGCTCTTTATAACATAAAAGATTGGGCTAGCTGGTCTGATGATCTCTTTTGGCCTTCAAAACTATGAACCATCTTTCAAACACTCATTTTCTCTCTCAAAAGCTGGGTACAGATTAGGTCTAAAATATCAGCATCCCACATATTGGCAGTACCATCATGCTGGACATGTTTGGTAGTTGCACCCTTGCCCAGCTGCCTCGGGAGCTGTTTTTTCTACACTTGTCCCCATTTGGTTGTTTCTGTTATTAAATTCCACAGTGACAGACCCTGGAGAAATGCAAGAAGTTTTTTTTTTTATTTCTTTGCAGCTGTAAATGTGTGAATACTTTTATCAACAGATTGTCTCTGCAAATGTCACAGACAATGAGACTTTTTTGCATGAGTCAAGCCAAAAGCATAAAAATGTCTCCCGGACAATATTTTGTCTGCGATGCTGGTACGTGGTTGTGCAACTGGCTTCGGGACAATGACAGAGATCCAGCCCTTCCTCCAGTGATTACCTGAGCATCCTCAGGAAGGAGGAAGGTGACTGTAAGGACAAAACTGCCAGGTTACACCTGGGAGGGGAGATTTTCTTTGCCCATTTCCCAAGCCCAGAAAAAACACAGCGAGGGTTTTGTTTGTTGAAGCTGCAGCTCGTCAGCGGTGCCGGCAGGTCGTATTTTACAATTGGGGCCAGGGCAGGATGAAAACCAGAGAGCTAGTTTCTCGATGGCCCTGGCGTTACACCAAAATCCCACCCTGCTCCCTCCTCGCGGCGCCGACAGCCTCCGAGTGCGCAGGGACCTCGTTCCTCAGGCCGTTTACGGCTTCCCCCCTCTTTTCTTTGGGAGAAACTTACTTCTCCGTGGCGGCTTCTCCCTCCATCTCTCCCCCTGCCCGCCCCGCTCGGCATCCCCTTACCTCCGCCACAAAACCGCCACACACACACACACGCACGCACTCGCGGGCAGGCACAAAGGCTTTAAAAGCCGCCCTTTATGTCCCCCCACAGCTGCCCGCGCAGCCCCTGCTCCAGCGCTCGCCCGGCAAGGACGCGTATTCTTCGGCTCCCAAAGGCCCCCATTGCTGTCAATTAGTTACGGGACGCCACCGGGATTCAAGGCTGACAGCTCCGGCAAAGCAGGAGAAATGGGCTCAGTGGGGAGCGAGGGGGCTTGCCCTCTTTCTTCCCCCCCACGTCTTTCTCCCCACAAGAAATACCTTTCTCAGTGAGGCTTTTTAAGGGCCCCCCCTCCATCCCGCCGCCTGCACATGCACGCAGGGACATGCACGTACAGGGATGCACGGCACCGAGAGATGCAAAACGTGCTGCGAAACGGGCGCTGGGGAGAGCTGACCCGCCGAGATAGGGGGTCATCAATATCTCTGCATGTTTCTCTCTCCCCCGCCTCCATCCTAGTCTCTGGTTACAAATCCCGCTGTCTCTCAGCTCCCCAGGATAAGCGTAACGTCTTATTTCTCCCCGCCTTTCCCACCCAGGCTGGCTTTTTGGAAGGGGAGGGATGGGGCAAGGTTAAAACACTACTCCGCAACAAGTGTGGGTTTCTTGCGGCAACATTTTATCTGCCGCCGCTGGGCGTTCACAGCGTCTCTCTGTGTGCAACCTGGAGTGGAACATGGCAAGCTTGGGGGGGCGGGTAGTAAAGCGGGCAGTGGGGCACTGACCCAGTGATTTCACGGCAAACGTCGGTGCTATGAGATTTAGGAAAGAAACAAAGGCTGTAATGGTTTGGGAGTGAAGGACCTCTTTAGCCAGACCGTGGAAATCAGATATATTTCAAGAGAAGGCATTCCCACGCTTTCAGCCCTGATATTGGGTATAGAAGAAAATCCACTCCAGGCATTGGCTTTGGTGATCTGAAACAGGATGTGTTTCACACAAACCCCAGCTTTGGCTCCTGTTGTAAATGCCATTTAGAAATGGGACTCACTCACACCTAACTCTATATTTGTATCTTTGCTAGACATTTGGATAGTATGGCAGCTCTTACGCCAGCTGTGGATTTGGCCCACACAAATTAGTCTCTGTGGATCAAAGAGGGATAACAGAACAGTATTTAGGTATTTTTTTCCTTGTCTCTTCTATAGGCTGTTTGTGTGTCCCTTGTCAAGTCAGTTCATCAAGTCCCCACGTAGCCATGAGCAGCTTCACTTACTGGCCCATCACTTTGTCTCCCGCCTGGAGGCAAAACAAAGTCAGGGTGACTGCATTTCACATGCCTTCTTGGACTAAACCGATCCTTTCATCTGAAAAACTTTAAGATAAGAGCAGCTCAGATTCAATTTATTGGACCAAAATCCTCCCCTGAAGTTTGGATTCTGGCTGGACCCAACCCATAAAAAGAGCAATCTTTTGGTTTGGCTGCATCTGAAGCCTCCAGCTCAAGCCCACACGGCAGAGTCTTGCACAAACAGCTCGTCTTGAGAGACTTCTGCTTCCTAGAGAGATGAAATCTTTCAGAAACAGCATAAGAAGAGATTTCAAATCCGTAGGAAAAAAATTCCTCCCCTCTGCTCCCACCCACAGCTTGGCATTGACATGGAACCATGGACCCCTGCCTAATTCAAAATCAGATTTAGACAACAAGCTCTGGGCTATTACAGTGGGAATGAGAAACCTTCACTGGGACTGGAAAAACCCATGGACATCCATGAAGGCTGGCGGAGGATGCTGGGGGAGTTGTGCGTGTCTTAAATTGGATGTGCACTATTATTTTCACTCTGTGGGTGCTGGGGAGTGAGCAAGGCAGCAAAAAGACTCGGTATTACAAAGGGCAGATGTGGTAAATAGTTCACAAGAGAGGCTGACAGCCTTCGCAGGCCACCAGAGGAATAAGCTGTCCAAGGAACGGCTTCTAAATGAAACAGCCTCCGTGCAGTTTCTGCATCTGGACAAAGGATAGGTTTATTTTGGATGTGCTAGTAAAATTGCTGTCTGCAAGCCGTAAGGTCATACAGCTAAGGTCTGGCTGATGTCTGGTGAGGAAGCATTCCTCTGGGCCTCCTCTCTCAGCAAGCAAATGAAGGCCTTGTAAAAAGGAATAATATATTCACCATTTCCCTACAGAGCAGTACTGCAATGAGTGAACTCACTGCAATGAGTTCAAACCTACTTGTCCTGCAGCATAAAGCGTTCTTCGCATAAGGAGGACCCTTAGTAACAAAATGATCTGGATCTTGAGCAAAGGATTGGCGATAGTCAAGGATTTGTCAGATGATGGCACATGCGAAATGCACTGATTGTGTCTCATTATTTCCTTGTGCACAGCAAGGCAGAAGAAACCTGTTATCACGATGGGCACCAGCTGGCTGCCTCGTTGGTAGACCATCAAAAAAAAGATAGTATTGCACCTGAAAAGAGGAACTGTCTTTTCCCTCTTTTGACGGGATTCTGGTCGATGTTACTGCTGCCAGTGCGTTACACATTTTACAGCCAACCTGAGAAGTCACTGGCTTCCATGGCCATTAATCCATAACTTCTCACTTTTGTTCTGTTCGTACAACCATGTACAATGATCACATATTGCTCTTTTAAAATGTCTCTGAAAACAAACCTTGCTGGAAAGGAAAAGTTCAAGGGATCTGTGTTTGATACCAGAGTGTTAAACCATATTGACTTCTGGGCCATGGACCTCAACATGCCAAGCAAAAAGCAGTAAGAGAGAGAATGAGAAAGGCTGAACTGGAAACGCCAAGGGATGTCTCATAAATAATGGAAATGCATTAGCAGCACCGAGGCGGGAGGGGGGCGGGAGATGATGAAGAAGGGGGGATGGTGAAGAGTGGCCAACGAGGACAGGGGATCTCACACAGCGCTTGCTGGGAGGCCAGTTGGGTCATGTGCATTCTCATCGGGCTGTAGAAAAGTTGACAAAGAATGTCAGGGCATGAAAAAGTCAAAATAGCCGCTTTAATTAACACCTCTTCACTGGGTGAGACAAGAAGCCACCTCCCCTCCCCACGCCTCCTTCACTACCCGCCCCATAGAGCACCACGTACCTGAGCTGCTGAAAACAGCCGCTGGTGAGAGATGCTTGTCACCGTTTCTAAGTGCATCACTGACAGGGTCAAGAGATCCAGCTCACCACCTCGAGGAGTGAGCGGGTAACAAACTGATGGGGGTTTCCTGCTGCAGACAATCTTGGGGAAACAGTCAGGAAAAGGGAAAAGTGATCTCCAGGATGAAATCCTCCCAAAGTAGCCCCACAGAACTGCTGGCACTCTTCCATCTTGCATGCTAATGCAGAAACATGAGTTTCTCAGGCAGGGATGAAAGGAAAACACATGTCTCGTATCACACAGGACTGGGATGGGGGTAGGAGGATTTGAGGCAAGAAAGAAGATCTGTCTTCTCCTTTCCATTCCCATTAGCACTGAGCACCGCACAGGAAGAAAGAGGTTTGATGTCCAAAGAGCCGACTGCTCTCCCTAGTTTTGCTGATAGAGATACAGGCCTACGGGAAATATCCCACCAGTCGGCACCCCGGTGGGATGGATTACCTCACTTGTCCTGCTTGGGCAGGTTAAAGAGACTTTTACAATTTGCTTTAGTTTGCATCGGGTAGAGGCAGAACTGGAGACTGCACTGAGTCTGTAAAGAAAGGAAATCTTTCTGAAAGGTGAATTTTAATCCAGCTTTTGATAAAAGTTTTGCGGACTGCATTGGACTAGACTGTTGTGGTGCTCCCTCCTGGGACGTCCTATGGATTTACTTCCTGGGCTCAGGAGGTGGGGAGTAGAGGTCTGCTTTGCAGTAAAGGTCTGCTTTGCCCTCACCTTAAGATTTGTAGCTCTGCATTAAAACGCACAACTGCGAGAGATAAATCCCTTGGTTTAGAAATGCAGTTTAGTGGGAAGGGCTGCCCAGACAGCTCTTCCTGATCTGAAGCAGCTGAGGATCGGCTCTACCTGGGAGATGGTTCAGTGATGAGGAGGCAGAGTTAAAAGAGCAGGGTTCAGGTCCTGGCCTGCCACCAATGCCCTGGGTGACCTTTTGCAAATTACTTAGCCAACTACGTTGTTTCATGTTCCCCAGCTGTTGTAACCAGCGCTGGCTATACCCAACTGGCTGTCACCTCAGCTGGTTATAACCCCAGATGGTTGCAAGCATGGTAGAGTAGCAATGCTTCAGCTTCTTAGACCATGCATGTTACAGACTGTGGTACTCCAACAACCAAGCGGAGATGCATGTGACAGTGGAAATGCCATTCTGCATGTGTCTTTGGCCTTAATAAACGCAGCAGCAATGCTGGGCTGCAGAGCTTACAAAGAAACAAATGAAAGCTATAAAATGTAATAGCATGGGGATATAACACGGCTGTCCTTTCCATTTCAGACAAGATGAACTTCTGCAGGGCCCTCTCTCTGACACAGACATCTGTTTATTGCAAAGCTGGGCAAGAAGGTATTTTTCACACTTTATGAGCTCGAGGCTTCATGAAAAACCTTTCCCCCTGTTGTGCCATACTACCACGAAAAGTCAAAATCTGAAAAAATGTTGTAAACCAACAATCAAAAAATTTTTTTTTCTTAAAAATATACCTTTTTTTCCATATATAAACTATTGTGGCTAAACACCCTTTGGTCCAAGAGATTAATCTCTTTCTCCAAGACTGCTGGTACACAATGTGCTGGCCAGTTTGAAATCTCCCTCCCACCCTCGCACTAGCGAGCAGCCTCAATTGCCGTGAGCCACTCAGCAGCAAAAATGGCACTAAATTTCATTTTATTCGTCCTTTTACACTTGAGGAGCATCCCCTCCATGGCCAAACATGGCCATCAGGTCTCCCGCAACGTCTCTGCTCCTCCGGCAGTCCACGCGTGGCCATGTCTGCCATCTTGAAGGCATCGAGCATCCCGGGCTGGCAGGCAGCCCCTCCACAGTGCAGGTGAGGGATGCAGGAACAGGTGCGGATGCCACAGGATATTTAATGCTGCATGGCTTAATCTGAAAAGGTTTCAGCAGGATGGGGGGTTGAAGTCTGGACGACCCGCCCTACGGTGTGCAATTTAAAAAGGCACGATCTCCCTGGTTCTTCTGAGGAGCGATTTGATCTGCAAGCACTTCAAGGGAGAGAGAGATTCCCGATATCAAAGGGCTCTTTAATCTGGCAGAAAAGGGCATTTATGAGAACCAGCTGCCAGCAGCTGAGGCCGGACAAATTCAGACTGAAAATCAAGGTGCAGGTTTTAAACTGTGAAAGTAATTAATCCGTAGGGCACGTTACCTAGAAGGGCAGCGGCGGCTCGGTCGCCGGCAGGCCTGAAATCAGGACCAGATGTTTTCCTGGAAGAAATGATATCACCTAGCCAGGGACGGCAGGCTTGGGGCAGGAACCATGCGGGGCCAGGCTGGAGAGTTGCAGCCGCTGCCGCCACCGGCCTTACAGCCCACGCTCCGTGCAGGAATGTGGGTTTTTTATATATATCTCTATATATATATACACACACGTATGTATATGTGTAGCTTCACACGTACAGACCCAGTTGGCATAGACCAGCATCCCCCCAGCCAAAGGTCTGCTCTGCACACTCTATTTATTTACGCATTTCAGCCTTAAAGCACTGCACAAGCGCCTGTCCTGAGCTCAGGGGCCAAAATCTCCACAGCATCCCCAATGTTTGACCTGGCAACGGGACTGGGGTGGGGGGGAGAGCGGCCGGTCGCCCGCTCACCTGGCGGGGAGGGATGCCTGCCGTTGCCCACCTTCCCGCCGCAGCCCCTGAGGGTCCCTTTCTTCAGGCTGGTGCTGCCTCGCAGCCCCTCGAGTGTCGCCTGGAGCCTCCATTGAGAATCAGTGGATTGGGCAAAATCCCGTATTCACCCCTCCTTCCCCGCCCCCAGCCCTCCTTGGCTGAGCTGCAGCCCAGACCTCACCNAAAAAAAAAAAAAAAAAAAAAAAAAAAGGAAAAAAAGAAAACCCCAACCCTCCACGCCGCCGACAACAGCAACAACCAGGCCCCGGGCCCTATAATTGATGGCCTCAGCGGAGGGACCCTACTTGTCTGGCTGCCTCCCTCACCCCCAGCCCCCTTCCCGCCCAAGCCCCTGCTGTTGCTACGTCTATCCTCCTCCATCTCCTCCTCCTCCTCCTCCTGCTCCCTACCCCCCT
>WAAD01023681.1:32099-55100 GCA_013389945.1 Fregata magnificens | reverse complement strand
GTTAAACCACGACAGTTCTATTGGTAAAAGAACAAAAAAATATTGACACACTACTGGCTAGAGTATTACTAACAAGGAAATTGGAAATCTTCATGGGGCTGGTTTAAGATAACATTAGGAGTACTTTATGTTGTTGAAATAGAGTTAAAAGTCTGAATTGTGATATTTATATAAATACTTACCACACTTTTTTTTAATTGAGTACTGCACATGGAAAACATCAGTTTTTAGCTTAGTAATATCTAGAGTAGAATGGATTGTCTTTTTTTTAAACTGTTGTACAGTGTTTGCTAGGTTGGAAATCTAACCTTTTTTGATTAATACTGAAGGGAGTGAGATCTCTAGGATTTGAAAATTTTGGCACATTTATGGTATTTTACTTTTTTAAAGGACATCTAGTTGGAAAATTTCTCTCTTAAAATTACAAAATCTAGCTCTTAGTGATGTGAGAGAAAAGCCTAGATAACAAAACATATAATAATTCTTTCTGAATGTGCAAGAAATATTTTATAATCACAACCATAAAGCATTTATTTCATTTTTAAATCACTATAAGACTGCAATCACAGTACATAGAAGATGAAGAATTAGCTGCTAACATCTCTCTGACCCAAAGGGAGGTTAAGCAAAAGCTACTTGTTTTCTAGCTTCCATTTCCACAGTGCGTGTATTGGCTACATGTTAAAACAGGGCTCAGCATTGCCTAGAGGTCCATGTGGCATGTCAGCACGTGCACTGATTCTCATCCAAGATTTTATAAGCATCTTCAGGGTTTGCAGTGACTTTTTCATTGCTGAAATGAGCATATTCTCTTTGTTTCAGAAGCAACTTTGTCAGTTTCTCCCCACAAATGCATGCTCTTAGAACAATACAAAGGACTGCTGCAAGTTGATTAAGGAAAAAAAGTATAAATAAAATGTGGTTACACTATACTTCCTCCTACAGACAGCTGCATAAATTCACCTTTCAAAATTGTATGGAAGTGCATAAGAATATTACGTATAGTACAAGTAGGTAGTATATATTAATGCTGTGTAGTGCTTTCTAACAGACTATTTTACTGATGTGATCCCCATATTTGGAGTAATTTTTAGTTTCTCTCCTTTAAATTATGAGATCAGAAGCTTGTCACAACACCTTTTAGTAGAAAAGAAAATGAAAAATGTCAAAATGAACTAAATATTTTTTTTTTAATGCAGCCATATATTTATTATGAAACAGTGATTCAGAGGCAGTTTCTTTTCCCGCACCTTTTCTCAGGAGCTAGTACTTCTCTCAGGAATAGTGCTATCGTCCTTTATAGGAAACTGCATGCTCTAACTCCTAATCTGATTGTTTGTCCATATCTAGGTTCAGCCCCAAAGGCTAATAAAACCATTTGGCTCCCATTAACACCATGTCTGCTATTGTGTGGTTTCTATGCCCCATCACATCAATACAGAAGTAGGTTGATTACAATGTTGTTTTCCAGAATCTGTGCAATCAGTATTGGAGCTACTAAATGAAGCAGTTGCCTAGCAAACAATGAAGCAAAATCAATGCAAACCTGTTAAGTTTTCATGTTACCAATCTGTGCATTCCTCTGAAAAGACATGCTTGCAAAAATATTTCAGTCAGTCAGATACTTGCCTTTGATGTCAAATGTCTTAAAATGACCGTCACACAAGGACACCTTCTAGATTGTATTTAAAGAATAATTACATCTTTTCATTCTTTATATCTAACCTTAAGTTTCTTGTAATCAAAATGAGATTTTTCTTTTTGGTTAAGAGAATTAAGACTTTAATATTTACAAATTAATTTCAAAGAGGTTTCCTAGAATTCTTTGTTTTACAAGTACTTCTGTCTGTACAGAAGGTAAACATATGTTTGTGGAGGAGCACTCAGCTTTTGTATCCTTTGTATCCATACTGTTTCTTTCAAATACCTTTGGAGAAGAGTATCTTCACATTCTTTAAAAAAAGAGACTTTCTGCTCTTTGAGAACAAGTTCCTGTTGGGTGTATGCTTTTTTACCTAATCAGTTCCCTAAATAATAGTCTTATTTTCATAATTCTTGTAAGTTGTCAGTTAACAACCCTTACTACATCGTTAAGAGAAAAGAAACACAATAGTAGGCATCTGGGTCTGCCTTTCTAATCTGGTATATATTGTAAAAGGAATACAGAAGTCCAAGTATTATACTAAAAGTGATACATGCTAGAATTTTTGTGGTAAGATATAATTATCCATGGTACTTTTAATAACTGACACTTACAGAAGGAAGGCAAAGGTAATGTAGAAGTTCCACTAATTAGCCTGAGCATCTAATTTAATAAAATTAGCTATGAAAAAAAGGATGTGCATATCAGCTATATAGCTCTCAAAGCATCCTGTATAGCAAAGANTCCTTTTTTTGAACACAAATCTAGCAAAATACTTACACATGGGAGATGAAGCCAAAAGAAGCCCGCATGTGTTGGAAGTGCTTTGCTGGATCACGACCAGAGAGGCTGGCCAACCTTTGCTTGCTACATTGATTTAATGCTAAATGTCCATATGTTTATAGAGAACTATTCTTCCTGGAATGCCTCAAAACTGTTTTACATTACGAGCTATATAGAAAGAAATTGCTTCAGCTACTTCTGCAGTACATTTGTGGTGTAGTATGCTGCAGTGGTTAATAGAGCAAAGCCGCACTGTAAAATGGCTTAGGACAAAAGCAGAAGAATGCTGAATCTAATTAAAAATGCAAGGGAAAATGAAGCAGGCAGAGTGTCATTACCTGAGCTGAAATTTAGCCAGGGCATCAGAATTAAAAATCTTATTCTTAGGAAGTTTTCTTGACTTTCTTAGTAAACATTAGAGGTGCAGGGTATTTCTGAAATATTTGCCTATACATGTCCACTTGAATTTACATTGAATTCACATAATTCCCTCTCAGCATTAACATACTGATAAGATACAAGTTAAGGGTTACTTAACTGCATAATCTTTATCTGGCAAGGAGTTATGCCTGCAGACAAGTTATTCACACCTAAAGTACTATATTTCCCATGGGGAATAGAATGCAGCTGGAATGCAGGCTACTCAAACCCAGTTATTAGAGTCTTGGCACAGAAATTATAGAAAATGTGGACAAATATAGCATATAATCTTCAAAGACAATCCCATGTATGTACCCATATTTGTATTTTCTGCATGGAGTGGAGACAATGGCTCTGGTCCAGACCAGTGAGATTAACAAACCCGGTACACTTTGTTATGGATGGGTGGGTGGGTGCTGACGTGGTGATACCAGAGTGCTTGATCCTTCTTCCATCCAGGTGCTCCCTAGCTGGCTTTCTCATGATCGAGGAAGCAGATTTAACTTTTGTGTTATCGTCAGAACAACGGGTTTGTTTTATTGTCCTGCACCAGCTTCGGTGACCACATGCTGGGCTTCCTAACAAGTACAGCCCTGCTTATGCCCTTTGGGTAACTTATTATCCATTTTCCTGTTTTCTGACTTTTCTTTTTGGTACTCTTGTACTTCCCTTTCTCCACCCCAGTCTCCTCCCAGACAACCTGCCCAATTATGTTTTCCCCAGTGGTTCTAGTTTTGCTACACCTGTGCTGAAATCTCCACCGTATATGGTATAAATGAGATTTAAGCACTGTTAGCCCTGCAAGATTTTAGTCTCCTAAACATCCCCAAGACTCCCCTTTAAGCATCTGTGAAGCCTGGCACAGACTGGCTCACTACTCCCCATATAATCACCTATGAAATCCAGCCATCCTTCTCGGATCTGTCTGTAACTTCTGTCAGCTTCTCACAGTGTTACCTGTCAGGTACAGCAATTTCTCATGTCTTGTCTAGTAGTCTTCCATGTCCTGTCCAGTTAGCATAACCTTGAGGGCCTAGCCAGCAGCCTACTGAGTTGCCCGCAGCCATAACACACTTTCCGTGGGACAAACACTACTTGGCCCATTGGAGAAGTAGAATTTATGAAGCTGATTGTAAGAGCTTCTAGTGCAAGGAGATCATCTGGCAAAGATCGAATTAACGCTTCAGCAATATGACCACAGACGTGAAGTTCACAATTACTTCGTATGAATGAAAATATTGAATGTAACTTTAATCTGTGTCTCTAGATAAATTTTATGGTGGTCTAATGGTAGAGAAAGAATGCAAAAAATATTTGGGGGGGAAGAAAAGATGCGACATCTGCAGTAATTACTCCATCTCATTCATATTCATAAGCCCAGTGTGAACAGATTTTTGGTGAGTGCCACCTTCATCTGGGCTTCTGAACTTCACCTAAAATAGTGGGAGTGTGTGTCTTCAGAGAAGTTTAAGGAGAGGACTCAAACAGACAGAGCAACCTGTAGGATGCTTGCAGAGGGTGACAACAGCCAGAGGGGATTCAGAAAATCTGATGGGGTTTACGTTAGAGATTTGAGGCATGGGGGAGAAAAGTGGATTGAAAGTAGTATGAGGCCATGAGATGGACTGTGGTCATAAGCTAGAAATTTGGTTTAGAAAGCGTTGAAAGGTTCTGGGTAGGAGAAGTTAAAAGCTATGTGTTAACGGCCAGGAGTCAGAGGTGGGTTAGTTTTTGAAAGCATGAAGAATTTGGGATCCTTATGCAGCAGATCTTTACTTAGATACGTATAAATATAATCCTAGTTTGGCATTTAGGATGTCCACACAAGACCATCTCATCCCCTTCTCTCTCTAACACATGGGACCTCTAGGCAGCCTGTTCCTCTTCACTCTCCTCTCCACTGTCAGGTATGTGGTAACCTCAGGTACCCATCAACTTCAGTGGGAGATGAACATTTAGATATGTTTGCAAACCTTGAAGCCCCGGAACTAACTACTGTGACTTTCAAGATGAAAGAGAGTTAATGATGTAATAGCTCCTGTGACTAGGAATAATTAAATGTGGATTTTAAACATCAGATCACAAATACAGCCAATGAGACATTCATAATCAATTTACAGATTAAAAAGAAGAAAAATTCCCCTGTCCTGGTCTATTAACTGAAAAAGAAGTTTCTTCAGGGGACTTGAAATCAGTATACAGACCATCCAAAAGTACAAAAAAAGAGTCAGTGATTCATTGTGACTTGTTCTCTTAAGAATTGAATAGAACAAATGAATCTGCTTATTTACTTTTATGTGGGTTTAATTTTTTCAACAAAACTCTGTTTAGCGAATGAATAAACTGCCACTCCACAAGAAAAATGACGTATTTAAACTTAAAATGTATACTGAATCTGTCAAGAAATATATGTTGTTCCTCTGATATGTACAAGATTTACAGGGATAATTTAAATAAGTAAGTATTCACTTAGGCAGAAGTATCTCTAGATGTTCATAGTTAGATTTTTTAAAAAAACAAATAGAATGAGTCAAAAGTATCTGAGGTACCTAAACTGACTTTTAATTTGTTTGTGGATTTTTTGAGAGTGGCTCATAGAGAAATTTGAAGCTGCTATAAAACTGTATGTTCTTGTTGCTAGCAACACCTTTAGCCTCTGTTTTACTCTGACAGTCCACGGCATTGGGAATAGATGAGCATTTTGTGATATGAAACTCCCTCCTGTGTCCAGCCAGCAGAAAAGACTAGATCAACCAACTGTGACTTCCATCCACTGCCAAGGTCACTGATTTCAACCAATATGAAGGAGACAAGTAATTATCTTCAAATGTGAGTCTATTGCGTGCAGAAAGGGTAAACTCACCAAGAGTCAGTGGAGCAGTGCTATTTCCATTCATACTCCAGCAGCTCACATATGAGGAACTCAGCAGAAAGATGCTATAAAATTAAAAAAAAATCAGTATTGCAGTAGAACAGCAGAGTGATACTCCTTTAGCTACAAGTGAGGGTCACATTGCTGCTCAGCTGCATTCACTTGATTTATATATTTTTCTTTTGTCATGCATTGTTTTGCTTTAGGATTTGTACAGTCATAAGTAGAAGGAAAGAGACCATGGTTCACTCACTGATATTTTATGACAAGTGATCTATTTTCATTAATAGTCAAAGAAAACTTGTTGGTTTTATTTACTTTTTAATTAAACTAAATCTTTCATGGGAATATTTTTTAAATTATTCAAATGAATGTCAGCAAAATAATTTTCTCACTCTATCTGCATGTGTAACAATTTTCTGTTGTCAATGCTCTTGTAAACATTGCAATCATTATTTTGTATTCCTATTTGTACTTATTAAGTGAACATTTGGATAAGAGTAGATGAATTAAGGAACTTGAGCTGCACTTTTTTTTTAATATGTGATTTTCCTGTTGACTATCTTTCTAGAAATTATCTTTTTTAGGTAGCTAATTCAGACTTTGACTTCTACGTCCAGATTATATGGCAATTGATATGTCCAGTAATTTATTAGAAATGTGTGTGGAGCCTTTTTTACTATTTTTTCCCCTACAGTGTTCCTATAGTGTATGTGATCTTGTGTCTCTGATTAATACTCTCAAGATAGAAGTGTACTCTCTGCTATAAGAGAAGAACGTAGTGGCAATTTCACTTCTAATATTGTGATTTTCTTGGAAATGTGGCTTTCCAAGAAAATGATGAATAGCTATGAAATAAATAGAAAGAATTCTTTAAATATTTGATTCCTGGGCTGAGATGCCAGCTGGTTTGAAACAGTGCAGAACTCCTGACTTGGTTAGAGAGGCAGTGATTTAGATCGATGGTGGAGTAGGTTCATTGTCCTTAACTGAGAGAAACATCTATAGGGCAATTATGCTATTAAAGATCTGTTGTTAGTGGCAGGATGTAGGAAAGCTGTGCAAGTACTGTTCAGAAATAGTCAAGACATTGGTGTGTTATCATGACTGTTTCAGCCACAAATCTGAAGCACAGCACCATACAGGCTGCTAGGAAAAAAATTCCCAGCCAGACCTAGTACAAGGAGATATGGTGTTACTTCAGGAATAGGAAGAGAGTGACCTAATGCAGAAGTTCTCAAGTTTATCACATTCCGCACAATCAGGCTATTATGTAAAATTCAAGGTCATTTTTCTCTTCCTCTCAGGGTTGTGTTTTAATGGTTGAGATCTCTTCCGTTCATTATAGGGCACCACAGTATTCTACATGGTGGTCGGATTCTTAAGTGGCTGGAAGTGCACTTTCATCTCTAGCTTTGACTCTGGCATTTAAACTTCACAGAGCACTTGGCTAGCATGAGACACTTCTTTCCTTCCCCCCTCCCCTCCCTCTTCTCTCTTCCTCCCCCCTCCTTTTTTTTCCAATTTACCCTTTGGGTAAATCCAACTCCATTTTCGATTCAACATTAAGGCAAAGATACTTAAAAGGGAATACTCTCCTCAATCTCTGTTTATGACTTTAGATGGGAGGAGGGCCAACTGCTCAGAAGCTGCTGATCTACAGCTACTTGTGGTCTGAAAGTTCATGGCACATATTGCAACTTAAGAAAATAAATCAGTTCTATGAACCTATTATGGATTTTATAAAAGAAAAGCATAAGCAAGCAAATATTCACTTAATGAGACATATTTCTAAGCTAATATGCTGCAGTTTTATTAGCTAATTAAAGATGAACAGTACAATGATCAAATAATGGGTACATTTAAAATTGAATCAATAAATCAGTCTGTTACAATTATTCAGTCACTAAGTTATTGCATCAGCTCAAGTTATGAGTTTGACATGGGAAGGTACTGTTCAGTGCTACTTTGTCTTGGGAGAATTTAAGAGGGATCTAGTTTCCTTTCTGTCCTAGAACCCATACAAATTCTTGTCAATACAATCCATATTCATTGTATTTTTGGGACTTAACCTTAGGTGAACACCTAAACTGGGACAAAGCAGAAACTTCTTACATTCACAGATGTAATCAAGTAAAACCTTCTGCCACAGTTAAAGGAGCATCTGGATGATGCTCTTAGTCATATAATTTAGTTTTAGGTAGTCCTGCGAGGAGCAGGGAGTTGGACTCAATGATCCTAATGGGTCCCTTCCAGCTCAAGATATTCTATGATTCTAGATTATTTTATCTCCTGTGTGCCTGAAAGTCTGTAGGTAGCTGGTTTTGCATTGAAAGCCCTATAGAAACATTGGAAAATATTATGTATGTGCAGAAAGGATATTCTATGTAGAGGACTGAGCACTTAACCTTCCAACCCACATCTAAGTATTCTATAGGATTAAAAACATAGGTTTTCCTATGCCTGTGGAAGAGTTAAATGCATGTCTTGCATCCGTCATGAAAATGCTTTTAGGACTGGGATCTCAACAAGGCAGATGTCCTTGCTTCCTGTTTAGGCCATGAAACTGTAAAAAAGAATGCAAAATTCATAGAAGAAAAGGAAAAGTCACAAAACGGTAGATCTGTGTAGCCCAGTAAATATGGTTTTGCTATTGCCTGGGGCAGGGAACCCTGTGTTGTGGCCAGCTGTGGAAGGTCCCAAGGGGTGGCTGAGCTGCCCTTGGCCTGAGCGGGGCTGAGATGAGTTTACCAGGCACCCCACGGCCAAGTGCCTGTTGCCCAGCCTGTCTGGGCTACAGCTCTGTGAGTGCCGCCAGGGAAGGCACTGACAGCCCCAGGCAGTCCCTGCAGGACAAACAGCTCTTCGGGGCATGAGGGCAGTGGGGCAGCTTTCACCCCTTCCCTGGGAACAGGCAGAAGGGAGCAGATGGGGATAGGAAAACAAGCCCTAAATCAGAAGAGGAAGGGACCCCCTCTAGGAACATCACACTCTTCCAATGAATGCCTTGGGATGCTGGTGGCTCTCTGTGACACTCCCCACCCCAAAGTCTACTGAAAGAAGTTTTAAGGCTGAAGCTGTCGATCTTAAGATCTGGGGTGAGCATAACCACCATAGCTACCCCAGAAAAGGGTAGGCAATAGGACAGCATTGTGCAACAGGTTTAAGAATATTATCATTGAGGTTTTTCTGTATTAGATAACTTGGACTATTGGACTGCTGAAACACTAATTAGACTTTATGATAAATTCTTATATGTAATATCTTCTCTTTTATCCAGAAAAAGGTTTTTGGTGTAACGTTGTGCTGCTTTTGGCTGGGGTAGAGTTAATTCTCTTTATAGTAGCTAGTATGGGGCTCTGTTTTGGATTTGTGCTGAAAACTGTGTTGGTAATGCAGAGATGTTTTAGTTGTTGCTAAGTAGTGCTTACACTAGTCAAGGACTTTTCTAGCCTCCCATGCTCTGCCAGGTGCACAAGAAGCTGGGAGGGGAGGGAACACAGCTAAAATTATTGATCCAAACTGGCCAAAGGGCTATTCCATACCATATGACGTCATGCTCAGTATATTAATGGTAGGGAGCTGGCCAGGGGGAACCACTGCTCAGGGACTGGCTGGGTGTCAGTCGGCAGGTGGTGAGCGGGTGTATCACCTGGTTTTGTTTGGGTTTGTTTTGTTTTCTTTTTCTCTCTCTCTCATTGTTTTCCTTTTCATTACAATATTATTATTACTATTATCAATACTATTATTATTATTTCTATTATTTTACTTTAGTTATTAAACTGTTCTTATCTCAACCCATGAGTTTTCTTGCTTTTGCCCTTCCGATTCTCTCCCCCATCCCACTGGGGGCTGGCGGGGTGAGTGAGCGGCTGTGTGGTGTTTAGCTGCCTGCCAGGTTAAACAACAACAAACATCAGCAATGAGGGAATGGGCTTTGAGTTCCTGACCTTATTATTGCTCACATACTTTTGCATTAAGCCACTGTTAGGTGTCGTATAGAAATACCATCTTTCCTATAAATATTTTGAATAATATTGCCTTTAACCCAGAGGAATCTAATGATCCATTCAGTGACAGTTTGTTATATAAAAGTAGTAAAAGTGACATTTCTTCCCTCATACACACATCTCAGGAGATAATACTTACTTAATTTCCTTCAACATGTAGATCTTTTAAATAACTCATTCGGAAAATAAATGCAGCATTCATTTTTTGTAAACCACAAGAAGCTTTCAGAGACTTGATTGAAATTGCCGCAAAATTATAAAAATATTGAGGCACAATAACCATTGTTATGCCAGCAATGTCATTTTGTAAGTTTGTTTGTTTGTTTTGTTCTTCAGTGAGATTGCAACATGATAAGATCATATGCATGTTTAGTACTGTTACAACAGAAAAATAAATGTGTGTGTGTGTGTGCTCAGACCTTAAATAATAACTAAAAATGATCCTAACCAGAAGGTTAACTGTACGATTGAATTTCATGCTACTATTCCTTTGATAAGATGATGGTCTTCATACTAAAATCCAGTTATATTTGCTGTATTGAATTTACACTGCAGTTATTATCATTTGTATACTGAACTACCCAGTAAAACAAATCCTTGAAAATTACACTATGGTGTTTTTTTTTTTTTTTTTAATACTTGTTACTGTATTATAATTTCTGTATAAGTACCCCTATGGAAAATGTAAAGGTTAAATTTGTCTCATCTCATATACTGTGGAATATTTGCCTCTAAACATCTAAGTGATGTGATTTGTCTGGTTTTTTCTGGGGCTTTGATTTTTTTCCGATGATGTCTGATCCAGCATTTCCCTGGAACAGCATACTGTTCCTAGTTTCTTGGGATAGCATGCATGCTGAGCATTTAAGAGTCATATCCTTAATCAATGCTTTAAGCAGCATGAAATTTTAAAAATTATAAGTGTTTGGCTCAGGCTTATTTGGTCGAGGTCCTTTGTGTTCTGGGATGTATGACAAGCAGAGAGTTTTAAAAAACAGAACAACAGGATTCTGGCTATGGAACCTTTGTGAGTGGAACAAATTGTCATAATTGTCTTAGATTGTTCAGCTTTCCTGGTATTTTTTTTCCCCCTGTTCATTATCATGCAACACATATTCTGAGGTAATACTGTGTCTTCATACTGAGTTTTCTTGATTTTTTTTCTGTTTGGATAACAATCTATAGAACCATCCAGATTTGTACACATTTATCCTGATTGCTACATTTTTTTAATGCTTCCAATTAACTGGTCTTAGCTCGGTGACATACTTCATGCTTTCTGACAATTCCAGTTAGCATGGATCAGTAAAAAGAAAGGTGTTGGATCAGGCAGGTGATGCATTAACAGTTGAATATTAAATTTTGGTAGGTTTATTCATAAAAGAAATAGAGATCTAATGGCAGATGCCACTTGCAAAAGGACCAATCATTCATGACTCAGCTGAGCACCCGGGACAGTTTTTGGTACAATTTGTTTGGTGGGAAGTTCATTTACAGATTTTTCATGCTCATCTAATTGATTTACAGGAGGGCTAACAACCCTATTTCCTGCACCTGGTTTGACAACTGATACCATCTGGTTCATTGGATCAGCAGCTGTAGTTCACAACTTCTATCAATCCAGACATGTTTGACAAGAGTTCTGCATCTTTGGTCTCTTCCAATTCATTTCCCTCCTTATATGCTGAAATCTGCAGAGCTTTTTCATTGCAAAGCAAGGTGTTCTTAATTTATAGCACAGGGATAATAGGATGATGATAATTATTATTCTAGTCTAGTTAGAGCTGAAAAAAGCATGCATCATGCCTACAGCAAACATAAGGGGATGAATTAACATTGAGGGTCACATCTGCATTTTATTTACTTCGGTAGAGATGGAGGGTGCTCAGTATCTCAGAGGAGTAGAACATTCATCCTGAAGAAAGTAAATATAATTATCACATTTTAGAAATTAGTATCAGGTCTACATGATTCCTTGTTCAATGTCTCACCTGCCATAACACAATGACTCCCTGACACCTCAATAAATATTTCAATGTGTCTCTTGTAATGTGAGAAACTAGGGTAAATGTAAACTTGTGGTTTCCTTTGTATATACATCATTTTAGAAGTAAGAGGAATTGCTCAAGGGACACGCTGCCCTGCTCTGGGGACATACCTAACTAGCAGGAGACCTCACTTCTGTTCTCCATGTGCAAGGTTGATGTCAGTTAACTTGTTCTTAGACTTCCCAACCCCACAGTATGATGAGATACGACCATGCAATGGTGGCCAATTAAATTGTGTTTCTGGAGTAGTAAAAGTAAACTAATTAAAGGTTTTTGGGAGATTACCATAGAATGGTGCTAATTGGGGTTGATTACTCACCGGCATAATTTGTGGTGAACCGCGGCTGATTATCCAAGAGTTGGAAAGAGTGTAATAGAAGGGAGTATCATTGTAATTGTGCCCTGTTCTCATATCCTCTTTGCTAAACCTTCCACCTTTTCAGTCCCAAGAGAAAAAAACCCAAGAAAAACCCCGTGAAAAAACAGACTGTTGTTTTAACTAGACTATTCTCACATTCTGACGTTAGCAGATTTTGCCAAAAATCTGTATTTTCACTGGCTGAACACGACCACATAGAGCTTTTTTGGTCAAAGGACTGCTAAGTTTTGTCTCACCTGCTGAGATCCTGCTTCTCTCAGTGTATAATGTTATAATGGCTATATAAATGCTGATGAACTAGAGTCCTTTACAAAATGGAGGGAGTTTCTGGCATATTATCCTGCGTGAAGGTTCCTGAAGAGAGCAAATGTATATGCATGAAGGGCATATAGATTGCTATTTCAAGATGTAGCTTTAACAAAGAAAATGAATCTACATCTCATTCATATTTATGTTCATGATTTTTCAAGTCTTGAAAACATCTCAGCCTATTTTACAAACTCAATATGTTCTTTAGTTGTCTCTATGATGATAAGGTATAACAAGAATTCCACCATTTGGTACCATGTGTACATGTACACAAAATTCCAATGCTCTAATATAGAAATACGTACTTCTATTTGTATATAAATATAAGTATATGGAATATTTAATGGACTTTGCCTCGGGAAGAGGCTAGGCTGAAAATACACCAACAGAAGGTGTGATTGAGAAAACAATGAGAAAGCTGGAATAAATGTTTCAACTCCATCCATTTAGCTGGGATTACTATCATCTGTGTGCTAATACTACTGATCAGTTTTCGATGTACAAAGTGTAGCTCAAATATTAACCAATTGAACCTACAACGTTTGATTAAAAAATGATTTTGCTAAAGTATAAGGTATTTTACATGACCCATTAGTTCATTAAAAAGATTTAAATTAATGTTTTCCAGTCACTGAAGAATAAATTTCTTAGCAGGGAAAGTTGCCAGTGCTGAAAGTTTTGCAATATATTCTCTCCCAAAGAATAAAAAATTCAGGCCTTGTGAGTGCAGGTACCTAGCAACCTTTTTCTGCTCTTGCAGCTCACTGTCAACAGTCTGGTTTTTGAAAACATGTTAATTAGTAGTACTGCTATTTCCTGGGAGAGAAGGCTATCTTAACTGCCAGCTACTATCCAGAAAGCTATTGTTTCAGAACTATTTCAATTAGAAAAAATAAGACAAATGGAAACTCAGGTTTTCCCATGGTGTCTAGATATTTTTCTATTGCAGAATTTTATAAATAGCAGCAGAAACATCTCTATTACAATTTGCATAGCTTATTAATAGCACTTTCTACAAATGCAGATGTTTATTTTCCATATAATTTATACCCAATTAGGAGAGGGAGCATAGCATCTCAGAGTTATGCGATTGACACATGGAAGCATTTTTATATATGTGTATGCATATATGCATGATAGAGAAACATTTATTTATATGTGTGCATATATATGCATTTTACATATATGGAGAAACAGAAACTGATGTTTAGCTTTTATTTGTAATGTAATTGGGTAAAAAATAAGATTTGTTACAATTTTGATTTTACATTTGCTGTATACTTACAGCAAAAATTGACCCACTAGATTTAATGATGAATTATGAAAGTTTTTCTCAGAAGAAAAAAAGAAGTTGGTCTAAAGATTAGCATTTAAAATCGTTGTAGCACTCCTTACTATAACTTTACCTCTACTGTACCTTCTAAATTCATGGTTATCAAAATTGACAATAACAATAAGATGTTGCTGAAGCCAGCAGGCCTAGAGGAAAAGTAGTATTTACTATGAAATCACTATTCATTTAATATATTTTGAAATGCAGAGATACCTATTCACAAAGAGAGCAGACATTCTGGTATATTTGCAAATCCAATGGGATTTTAACAACATTGAAATAAAAAGTTTCTTCCTCATATGAGATTAAGGATGAAATTTGGTTGACAGTGTTTCTTGCAGGGAAGTACTGCTACTGTACCCATTCTACAAACGTGTGAAAGTGGTACAAAGGAGTCCAAGATTTGTGCTGAAGCACGTTATTCAATCCGGGATTAGTGTCCTAATCAAAACAGAAGGTTTGCTTTCAGTCAGATGCTTGCTACATTCTGTAATTGGAAGGACATATACCGGTATCTGCCCAGAGTATAAATATACTCTAAGCACACCAGTAGGATTAAAATATATGGGAGAAGTCAGTAGAATAAAAATGGATGGACAAATTCAGAACACATAGTTTAGCCAAAGAACTCATAACTACTGCGCACGACAGAAATTGAGTGCAATGGGGAATTTTGTGATAAAATTTTCTGGTGTTTTCTGAAAAATCCAAGTAGTCTCTCTTTTCATTTGTGAGAATTTCAGAGTCTTATCAAGTGTATTTTTTGGACAAAATTATTTCTGGACTAATTTACAGAAAGCCACTGTGTAGCTGGTTTGCAGTCCATTGACGGATACCTGCTTTTTACAGTCAAGATATATTGTCTAGTTTTGATTGGACATATTTCAATTCCTGGACTGCAATAATTTAACTTATAGAATCATTTGCCCTGTATAAAATCAGAATACATTAATCTAACATTCATTTCCCATGCACATTCTGTAATATTCATATAAAATATATTCTAGCATAAATATTCTTTTCTGAAAACTTAGTGTGCAGTATACCTTCTGAAAGTGAATATAAGAATACATGAACAAACAAGTTATATCCAGGTGAATTTTCCTGTCTTTTTTAAAAGCTTCCCTTAGCTCTGGTAATAAATCTCTGTGTATAGTGATATCCTATCAGAACTTAATTCATGCATGGTTTGTTTTGAAATTATTAAGACATTTTATTTTCTCCCTTTTTAAAATAAAAATCTTTGGAACATTGCAAGGCAAATGTACTTTACTGCAATGTAATTAAAACATATTAAGTTATCAAATTAATAACTAAACCAGCAGAATTGGTATGGGAGCTGTGGATAAGTGTGCTGTACAATATCCTACTGAAATAATTTGAAAACTTTCAGTTAAATGAGATTACCAGGAAGCAGCAAAGTAATTTTATTTATTGTTTTGTCACATTCACGTTACTGTTATCTAGTAGTTTTATTTAATTGTGTTCAAGATGCATTTGTAGAATTACATTTAAATAGGGGAAATAACACCACAGAGCTACAAACTGTCATTTGTTTTCTACCTCCTTATTCTGTCTAGAGGGTAAATCTAGAGAATTGTACAAAATGTTCAGACAGTAGCTGGACATTAAGAGAACTCCTGAAAACGGCAAAGAAGATATTGTACAGTAAAAAAGTTCACTTTTCCTTTAACATTGACAGACCAATTGAAAACAAAAGAATAGGAACATATTAGGATATAAATTTCTTTAACAATTTCCAAAACATTTATTTTTAAAATGTTCTGAATGAACATAAAGTTTGGCGTCAAAAAAAGCTTTCCAGGGTCCAATTACATTATAGACAGGATAGATCTGCTGTTACAGTGATTTACCAAGCAGAATTTCTGGGACTGCACAAAGAATGAAATTATAATGAAGTTAGAGGTAGAGACCTGAGCTTCAACGTGTCTTATTTTATGTTACTGTATGGTGGGAGTAATTGTATTAAGTCTGATCTATAATATAGGGCCAATGTTTTATTTCTGGCCTTTTTTCATGCGCTATGATCACAGATGACAACTAAATCTTTTCTCTCCTCCCTCCTAGCACATATATTTCACCAGAAAATATTTTTTTAAAAAAGAGCCCTGTAAAGATGTCAGTCCCCCAAGGGGCAGCAGAGGATACTGGAGCACATTCTCACCTGCTTCTATTTCCTTTTCTTTGCTGAAGGATCCAAGTGCTTCAGTAATACACAGCCTTGAAAATACTCCCACAAGTACTTTATTGCCACAAGTTGTCCTAGTAAAATCAGTGGACCTAGTTGTGTTGGAAATGTTAAGCAAATGTTTGCTGGATTGGTTCCCAAACAGTGTGGCTGATATTTGTTGTATAAGGGTCATCTTTTCTAGAGAAAACTCTCTGTCTGTGTGTGTGCATAAAAGGGGGAGAGAGGGGGAGAGAGAGACTGAGATAATGACATAGATACATGCTCAGCGCAATCAAAAATGTGCTTTTTTGCAGCATTGGACCACTGGACTTACCAATTTAGATCCTTCAGATTTTATGCTCCCTCTCATAGATATAATATAACTTTAATAGTAATTAGGAATACAAGCTTAAGGCTTGTCTGTGTTTGCAGGGGTGTGGATCTTTTAATGAGACAAACGTCAGTTCAGTTTAGGAAAGAGCAAATACATATATAATCTGTATCATACACAATTGCCTTTTTTTCAGGGATCAGACCTGAACAATGGACAAAAAAGAAAGAAATCATCACACCCATTTGAAGGCTAAACTAATTTTGATTTGAATATTTTCTGTTTAAAGGGAAAAGAGAACAACTGGAGGTAACAAGTGTTCAATCAAATACTAAGAGCACAAAGTGTCATTGTTATCTCTGCTGAGTAAACCACTTCCGGCCATATGTTCACACATCAGCTGTGCAAAAGCGCTTAATAGCAAAAGCATAAGCAAATCTGTTAAAACATTGCTAATAAAGTCTAAAAGAGACAGTGGTGATGATACAATTGGATTTTAGAATCAGTGCTGTTTGGCACACCTCTGGCTTTCTGTACAGTTCTGTCTTCCCCAAGGGTGATGAGAGACTGTTTCAAATATTGTTTTTGCCAGCTGTGCACTCTGTGAGCCTGAGTCAAAACCCACTGACACCAGTATGCATTGGTTTAAACCAAAGCCTGCACTGTTATTTCAAACACTCAGAAATCATAAACGGATTCAATTTCTCCTCCAAATTATAAACTCTAATATAATATAAATATTAAATATCAACTCTACTCACTAGGATTTTTAGAAAAATAGTTCTGGCTCCTCAGTCTCTAAGATATACTTTCGACTGTGAAACAAAGTGATTTAGAACTGGTTGAAATAAAAAGGAGTTTTTTGCATGTTCATAAACTGCATAAGCATTTCTGAGTTTGAGTTTCAGGTAAAACACCAAGCTGTGAAGGAGTCTCAATAAACCTCAGGTTTTTGACAATACTATTTTTTGCAAAGTGACTTCTAACATGTATTGCATTTTCATTATGCAGGTGCAGTTCATAAGGATGTTTCCAAAATGCAGTGTCCCTTGGACCTAGACAGGCTGGAGGAGTGAACCTTCTGAAATTCAACAAGGACAAATGAAAAATTCTCTAGCTGGAAAGGAATAAATATATTTTTTTAACAACACAGGCTGGGGACTAACCCATTGGGAAGCAGCTCTGCTGAAAAGGCCCTGGGGCTCTGGGCTAACACCAAGCTGGGCATGAGTCACGCAAGACAGCCAGCTCTGTACGAACAGCCAGTAAATTGAGGGAAGGCATTATCCCTGTCTACTCAGCACACTGCATGCTTCACATCCGGGCTCCCCAGTACAAGAATGATGTTGGTAAACTGGGACAAGTTCAATGGAAGGCCACCAAGATGTTTGGGGCTGGAGCACTTGCCCTATGAGCAGAGGCTAAGGGCCTGGGACTTGTTAAGCCTGGAGAAGAGAGAACTTTGGGAAGTCCAACAGCTCCCTGCCTGCCTGTACCTACAAAGGCGGTACCAAGGAGACCCAGAGAGCCTCTTTACAGTGATACCTGGTGGGAGGACAAAAGAAAATGGGCGTAAATTGAACCAGGGGACATTCTGACTGGTTATAAGGAAAAGCTTTTCTACCCTGAGGGCAGCGAAGCATTTGAGCTGCCTGCCCAGAGAGGTCTTCCAAGCCCATCTTTTCAAGCTCTGACCAGCCTGGTTTAATGCTAGAGCTGGCCCTACTTTGGGCAGGAGGTTGGGCTTAGAGGCCTCCTGAGGGCCCTTCCAGCTGAAGCAGCTCTCAGGGTCTGGATTTGAGCAGAATGCTGCACAAGTGAAACTCCCAGCATTGCCAAAAATATGGGTAGATGTGCAATTTTTCAAAATTACTATTTGTTTGACTTTGTTAGAGAAAAAACATAGACACCTAGGAATTTTCTACTCAATCCATTATGTTCAAGATATTTCTAAAGTGCTGCTTCATTACATGTTCAAATATTTGGGCTGAGTGGTGGAGAACTATAAGGTATTTTGCTGGGACCAGGGGGAGCACTGAGGTGGAATAGACTGCAATTTCCCATAGAAAACGCATCTAAATCTTATTAAAATCTTAAAAAAATTAATGAGAAATGAGGACTGAGCTGATAGTTAGGGTTCAGTTGACACTTATTCAGTTGACACCCATTATTATATTTATTTCAGTTTGGACTTTTTTTTACTGAAATTTCAGAGTCGTCCCATCTGATTCAGACTGAGATAATGCAGTTCATCCAATTGTATGGTACTGCAAGGCTGAATCTCTGTTTCTTGTAAACCTAATGCGACCTGCTATACTACATCTGCCATTTGTGAGGAATTCTCTGCAGGAGCCTTTAATGGTGTAAATATATACTGAGGTAAAACAGAAACTACAGAACAAATGATTGTATATATATTATTTTATCCAGGGTAAATAGCAGAGGAAGCAAAGAATAATAATCTCTATATATATTTCTCCTTATCTACAGTTCTTCATTTCAGTATTTCCTTGCATGGTTTTGTGAGTTTGCCTTGGCTGCTCTACTTCCCCTCCCTTATTGCTTCTGGAGAAAACAGACTGTCTCAGCACACTCTCAGCATGTTCCTTCTATCTCCCTATGCCTTTTTGTGTGCCTGACAGCTTTCACTGATACTTTGTGGGTGGTCTGATCTCCTCCAGTGTCTTTAAAGTTTAGGAGTTTTGACGACATGCCAGGCTCATGGGAGGCATGCAGTTCTCCTCCCCAACCTTGTTCCCTTGAGCATTTCTTCCTCACTGATTGAGTTCCTTTTTGTTTCTTCGATATCAATCTCATTTAACACCTTACAGTCAGACAGATTAGTGTCATGAAGATAGCCTTACTTCCTTCCTGGAATTAATGCCAAACTAAATGTTTGTACAATATTTGATACTGTAAGGTCCAGACTCTTATCAGGACACAGAACATAAAAGATTAGAGAATAACTATTCCCTCCATATGCATCTCATCAAATGGCAGAAGGATATTGGTGGTATTTATGCACCTGTAAGCTTCAGAAATGTTCTCTGCAGTGCAGAAGCTATACATCACACTGAGGTATTGTTGTGAAAGCACTCGGTGTCTGTCCAGAGTCCAGCTGTATCAATTTCTGTTGAAAACAAGTGTTCACCAACTTTTACTTTATTCAGTCAGGAAGGGGAAGAAAAATGAGTTCTAAGCTGAGCACTAAGAGAAATCATTGTGGCAACATGATGCACAGCAGGACAGCATACAAAAATATCTTGGTATGTATCTAAAATAGTCAAGGTGGAAACATTTAAAATGAACATTTTCACACTATCAAGTTGTTTCTTAAGCTAGGCCAAGTGCCTACCATATTCACACGAGAGAGACAATGTGTCTGACCTTTGAGTAGAGGGAGCAGCAGGTCCTACGTAAAAAACCTATGCTGACCCCTTGATCTGAAGTCAGACTTAGTGAGTATGAATCTGGAATCCAGAGAGAAGGTGCCTTCACTCGCAGGAACTGCTGTGGGATAGCTATGGGTCCTCCCATATGGTACCTGGGACTCACCTTGCTGAGTCACAGATAGGCTGCTCTACTTCAGACAGCAGCAGCAATGCAGCTTTGAAAGAACTCTGCTCCTTTAGGGAAGGGGGACAGACCACGTTTAATTAATGGAGAATTCTGGAGAATGTATTTCTGGATGGTTTTGCCTCCACCTTCCCTAAGCACGACAATCACTGCATTACAGACAAAACCTCTTTACTCATCAGATGTTCTTCTCTACCATTATGATCATCTTCAGATCTTGTCAGATTGGTGTGAAGCTGACATAGATGTGAGCAAAGGTCTAGCCTGCTCATTTTCACTACAAAGTGTAATTATGGACTTTGTCTTACTAGGCTAAGAGGTCTTGAAGAATGAAGTATTGTATGAAAAACACAAATACTAGCACTGTAAGATGAGAAATAATTTGAATTGTAGGTGGGACTGAGATGTTGGAGTCAGACATCAGGATATCAAGTGAACCAAAGTCTTCTGATAGCTGGTTCATAACAATGTCCCTAAGTGGCTTTCTGGGGCCCATCAAAATTAAATAGCAAGATTTATCCATCAAAGAGAAAAAAATCTACAACGGCAGTAGAGGGACATCTATTTTTATCAGAAAAACCCACAAAAACCTGGCAGTACAGATGCCAAGAAATCTTCACCCACAAGGAAATGTTTTAGCACCACAAACAAAAAAGTCAAATTTACTTAGTTGTAATGTTAAGATATAAAATGGAGTTATATTTGGTGCAGAATTCCATGGACTAACACTTAGGAATTCCTGTTCAAACACCACGTTTTGTTAATTTTGTTTTAGGCCAACTCAGATTAGAAAAAGTTGAGTTACTGAGTCCAATCCTGGACCCATTAAGGACAGTGCCAGATTCAATGCTCTAGGCCATCCCCTTTCTTGGGATACAGGAATCCAAGTTTGGTTGTCTTAGATGAAGGCTGGACTTCATAAGCAACCTTAGACTCATGGGTTGCCTGCCTATATTTTTTCTTAAAGCAGTCACACGTAGCTCTGTTTTATATCTAACACTCCTAAAGAAAACATGGAAGAAAAACAAGAAGTAAAAAGTTTAGCAAAGAATAATACTTTCCCCTTAAGCTTCACAGAGGAAATAAATAGAAATCTTTTCAAGACACCTCTTTTCTGGAGTAGTCCTTGTAGCCACAAAGGCCTGGGCTCTGCTACTGTCTCTGTACATCCATTTCACCCACCCCACATGCCTCACCTGTTCCTGCACTTCTGCTGTTTAATTTTCTCCTTTCACTGGGTAGTCACCTCTTTATGCCAGTGTAGCAATATGAAAATTGAAACTATAATATGTACATATACCAATACCTCCTCTCCCTACCCTAACTCAGCACACATTTGATCCATCTTTTTATAAATCATTCTGGTAAAAATGATGTCTGTTAAAATAGATGTTTCATCTAGTAAAAACCGTTCTGAACTGTGAGCAGTCAGTACTCCAAGTAGCTCACTAAAAGCATGTAGTTTTCCCAGTACCTGCAAATAAACATTGTTAGCAATTGTGGTTTTTTTCCCCATAAGTATTCTGACTGTATTGGCTAGGCTTATTTTCTGCCTTTCTTGTAAAAATGCAGAGGCAACAGCTGTGTACGTGTAAGAGGCTGAGGCAGATATAAGGGTTGAGGTACGAGGGTTATATCTCATGCATTTTCAAAAGTGCTTTGTGTTGCTATTAATTTCTTCTTGTTCAAAAAAAAAAAAAAAAAAAAGAACCTGGGAATCCTCCAAGTTTTAATGCTTTCAAAATAACAGGGTCAAGCAAAAATAGTGATTAACATAAAGTTTTCAATTGACAAGCTGTAAATTTTTTCATCTAAAAATTCCAAAGGTGTTGTCACTGTCATTGACTTATTTTATGATGGTGTGAAAATGGATAAAGACAATACATGAGGATCAAGAGCATCATAAATCTTAATTCAGAAATCTCTTCTATCTCCCAGTATAACAAGAAAAGTGAAATGAACAGATTGCGTACAACTAGGCAACTACTACAACTAGAGATGTATTACTGCACAAAATTAAATGATCAGCATGGTATTATGTCAGTTCGTGTTGCAATTCACAGAACACTTTCAAAATGAACAGGTGTGTCATCAATAAAATACTGTGTTAAATTTCCCTATGCTTATAAGGATGTCTATGCAAAGATCAAATTAGGTACCTTGCATCCTTTTCATGAAAACGGAAGCTGTTTTATGACCTCTTTTTCCCCCAATAAAAGTGAAGAAACTGCTAGAACGGACTAAGCAATTAGTCTGGTTGGGTTAAGTGTGTTCTGTAGTGGCATTTCATCATGGAGAGCTCTCTAATTGAATAAAGTCCTATTCATTTCACTGCATCATTCAAAAAATAAATAGGTCCTGTAGTGACTATAGAACCTAACCATGTACTACATTTATTTTATTAACAGGACTACTCATATAAGAAAGCAAAAGAAAGCAGCAGCCCACACACAAGCTATGTCTAACAAAAAGTAACCTTTTCCTGAATTCTGCAAGTGTGGGGGGTGTCTTCAGGAAACAAAGGCATCATATGCTGATTTGAGATCAGTTCTTAATTTAGGGGTTTTCCAAGCTGCTTTTATTATGTATTATATGTATTACGTAGATTTAAAATGGAACAATTTGATGAATTATAAAATTACAGTTTGTTGGAGGAGATTTGATCAATGGCTTCAACTCTTGCGTTGTTTTTATCACACCAGAAAAGCTAATCGCAAAGGTCTCTACCAGCTGATTCCACTGACCCCAATGNACCATAATGAAGGTAATTGAAAGCAAGAGGCCTCACAGAGAAGAAAAGACTAACACAAGTAAAGAATACTATAAAATGTACAAGAATGGATACATACACTGTCTCACCTCAAAATAAGGAATGTCGTAGTTAAAACATTCAGAACTTTCACTTTAAAATCACTACATGATATTAGAGGAGGAAGAGTTCATAAAAGCATACATATATGAATCTAGTCAATAAAAAAATCTAAAGGAAGTATTTCATTTCACAAAACCAGTGAAGAAACTTATGGATCAGATTATAGACACCACTGATTTTTTCACTGACTCTGGAAACTTCTTCTTAATCCTTTAATTCCTTTAAAGCACTTCTA
>WAAD01023681.1:9189-22955 GCA_013389945.1 Fregata magnificens | reverse complement strand
TACAAGTTGCACTGGGAGAGGTTTCATCTCAACACAGGAAAGAAATTTTTTACAGTAAGATCAATCATTCGCTGGAACAACCTCCCCAGGAATGTGGTAGAGTCCCCATCACTGGAGGCTTTCAAGATGTGATTGGAGTGGGTGTTGGACAATCTTATCATGGCTCCCTTTCCCACAAAAAGTTGGACCAGATGATCTTTCAAGGTTCCTTTCCAGCTTGGGCTATTCTATGATTCAATGGTCCTCTGAAGATTTACTTCTTCGTTTCAGCTGAGGATGGGAAAAATTTGTGTGAAGTTCTTACATAGCTAACAATAAAATCTTGCCTTTCACTTTCAAATTTACTGTAGGTTCAATATTTCACTTGTGATCTTGCATTAAACTGTAATACAAACAAGAAGGTAAAGAATAACCAGCAGAAATAGTATGTAATTTCCACTTTGACTGAGCTAATCTGTTAGCAACATGGTAAATGTTATAAATTTTGTAAAAATAAATCATTTAGTGTCATATTTTTCAGATTGTAGATTCATAAGAAACCATTCAAATTGTAAATTCATTTGAACAGGGGAGGGATTAAATAAATTTTTCAGTTTCAGAACAGACTGGGGAGTGTTGCTTGGAATCGCATATACTGGCTGAAAAGCAAAGAAAATGGGCATGGAATTGTGGCGCAGAATAGTGGCAAACTCCATATTTTAAAATTGCTCACATAGCGTGTATCAGGTTCTATTATTTAAAATTAAGATTAATGCTGAAAACATTTACACTTTCTCAAGATATGAAAAAAAGCTCTATGTTAAGAGAAAATAATAGTAATAAAATATTTGGCACATATCGTTCATGAATTTATATAATTGAACTGAAGAAAATTTTGTCCTCTGTTAACCATTAGATACTCATTTGATCTCTGACATCCCACTTATTTCAGGTAATTTATGCATACAGAGGCACTAAATCTGGATTTCTGGATTTTTACTCTGAGTCTCAGAGGACAGACCAGATCGAGTTAGAGATATTTTTTTTTGCACTATCATCTCATTTAGTTGCTTCAAATGAAAAAAGGGTAAAAAAAAATTGTGCACCATGTGTTTTTTTTACCTGGTTAGTCTAAAAGACCATGTGGTCTTTTTACCTGGTTAGTCTACAAGAAGCATTCATCACACCACTTATGCCTCACTGATGTAATGTTGTTTCCAGGGATATATACGTGAAGAGAAATTCGATCCAACATATAAGAGGCTGTGATGTATTAGACGTTTAGATTAGAGCTTTGTACAAATTTTGGAAAGCCTATTTTCCATGAAAAATGAAGATTCAGGTTGAGAATGATATGTTCAGATTCAATGAAACTTTTCATTAAGTTGTTTCACTGGGAAAAAGCAAAGGACATTTCATTTTGGCATTTCTTGAATTAAATGTTTCACTTAGAAATGTACAGTATTTTTAAATGCTAACTAGACTGAAGAAATTTGACTGAATGAACCTTTTCACACTGTCCTGGCAAAACTCTAGTTTGACTCAAACCACATTTGTTTTCAGCTGTATGGTTTGGTAAAACTTATACACACACACATATATATGTACATACTTATATATGTATATACACACACTGATATCTGCTGCATATATCATAGAATTATAGAATTATTTAGGTTGGAAAAGACCTTTGAGATCATCAAGTCCAACTGTTAACCTAGCACTGCCATGTCCCTAAGCACCACATCTACACATCTTTCAAATACCTGCAGGGATGGTGACTCAACCACTTCCCTGGGCAGCCTGTTCCAATGCTTGACAACCCTTTCGGAGAAGAAATTTTTCCTCATATCCAACCTAAACCTCCCCTGGTGCAACCTGAGGCTGTTTCCTCTCATCCTATCACTTGTTACTTGGGAGAAGAAACTGACACCCGCCTCGCTACAACCTCCTTTCAGGTAGTTGTAGAGAGCGATAAGGTCTCCCCTCAGCCTCCTCTTCTCCAGACTAAACAACCCCAGTTCCCTCAGCCGCTCCTCATAAGACTTGTTCTCTAGACCCTTCACCAGCTTTGTTGCTCTTCTTTGGACACACTATATATCTGTTACTGGTGTCAGAATTTGATACTCAGGTAAGAGAGTGGAAGTCACTAATTTGAGTGCTGGAGCTTTCGTTTGAAGTGTGTCCGATGGGAAGTTTTCAGTTTTTTAAGTACTCTAAAAGATAACCTTGCACACCTCAATCTTGTCCCTTCTGCTTGTAAGTAACCATTGACTTTGAGGGTAGCTCTTGAAAGCAAGAAAGGAATGGTTTAGATTTATCACCAGCTCTACTGTTTAACACAATTTGACAGCATAAAACTATGAAATGGATAGAATGATTAAAATTTAAATCCAGCCGTACTTACAGTAGGTATTAAAGTCAATGCACTTTCTAAGACAAAAGTCATTGGAAAGAGTTAAGGCAGAAGCACTGAACCTTTTGCGGTCCATCAATTTCAATTCATTTGCTCTGATTTTATGGATCAGTACTTGGTCTCTTCACTCTAGTGTCTATGAAATGTCAGTCCTTCTAGTGACAGCTCCTGAATAGAATGACCTGCATATGTAACTATAATTTCAACACGTTTCCAGCATTCAAATATTTAATCACACAATGTGTGTCTGTTAGAATTAGGTTGATGCAGCGGTAGAGTAGAGCTTGCTTTGTTTTGCCTTGGCATTGCAAGTGGCATAAAATCCAGTCGACTACACTTCCATGGTGCATTTCTATGTAGTCTGAATAGTTCCAGTTGTGCAAAACAGCTGTGGTTTACCTCTTGCCATATATGTTTTTAAGAAGTATATATTTATACACTATGCAAACAGCTAAATTATGTAAAATACATAATAATTATATTTTTAAAGCAGCTGCAATTACCGTACTAACAATGTAACTGATAGAAACCACAAAAAACATTGACATGAAAATCTAATTACCAGGTTATACATTATATTTGTTCATCACAACCAGAATACAAAATATACATTATCTACAACAACTCTGAATTTGACACTTTCATTACACAGGAAAGAATGCCTAATTTTCTGTACAGAACATACTTTTAATAATGACTAAAAGTGACATGATTTTTTCCATAGACTGAAACAGAGGTAGGCTATAGCTGTTCTACTACATTTAATGAGAATAAAATATTTTAAATAGCAATCAATTAAAAGTCAGACTTTGAATGATAACTTTATTTGTAACCTTAACAATTTTCTCTTACAAATATAAATATATGTGCAGGTGCACCAGTGGTGCATGTGCATACAAGTGTTTTTATTTATATGCAAAGTGTGGTACTTAGGGAGATTGATAAAAATACACTGATGTTTCAAATATTTTGATCATCAAACTTTAGAGACACAGAAATGAGAATGGAATATTTTAAAATTCACTGATTTTTATAGGTAAGACAATTAGAATATATGCACAGTAAAGGCATTTCTCCCAATTTCCTAGTAAGGCAGACATTTTCAGGATAACTTGTGGAAGAGATGTTAAGCAACAATCATTACTGGTGAACAGCTTTGCACATAGCATGCTTAAAAATTTTGTGGTTCTTCTTTTAGTTCTAAAATTAGTTATCTGTTTTATAATGCTGAAACCACAATATAACACTTGAGACAAAGTTAAAATTTACATCTCATTTGACATGCTGAAATATACATGGAAAACATAATAAAATGATGTCGTAAGAAAAAAAAGCTTATTTTAGCAAAGCATGGTCATTAAAAAAAGGAAAACTTCTATAATATAACCAATATTTTGTTATTAATAAGAAAAACCCATTAACAATTTGCAAAAAGGAAAAGTGACTCATCCTTATCTTAAAGGTCAAGCCACCCCATCAGGAAAGAAGAAAATTTGATATGTGACATTGGTGATCTGTCACATTTTACAAATAACAAGGATGAAATGCCAGATCAGTGTGCAGGAGAGAAAAATGTGGGGTAAAATTTATCCAAACTATATCAAAGTCTAGTGGTTACAAACTCAAAAGTTCATAGCAACGACTGTGTACTTGCAATAGATCAAAGAAAATTCACCAGCTAGATTATGCACTGGGTGTAATTGCATCTTTAATATAATCCAAAATTATATTTCCTTTTGCAATCCAGACAAGTTTTACCTTAGATTTTTCTGACATGGAGAAATACCGCAGCCACGGATAGACAGCATTCCCATTTATCTTAAAAATAACTAGCTATGTGTCCTGGTTTCGGCTGGGATAGAGGATTTGGTTCTTTTTTTTTTTTCCTAGTAGCTGGTATAGTGCTCTGTTTTGGATTTAGGATAAGAATAATGTGATAACACACTGATGTTTTAATTGTTGCTAAGTAGTGCTTACACTAGTCAAGGACTTTTCAGCTTCTCATGCCCTGCCAGCAAGAAGCTGGGAGGGGGCACAGCCCGGGCAGCTGACCCAAACTGGCCAAAGGGATATTTGATACCATATGATGCCATGCTCAGTATATAAATTGGGAGGAGTTGGCTGGGGGGCTGTGACCGCTCCTTCAGAACTGGCTGGTCATCAGTTGGCGGGTGGTGAGCAATTGCATTGTGCATAACATATATTCTTTTATCATTATTATTATTATTATTTTCCCTTCCTTTTCTGTCCTATTAAACTGTCTTTATCTCAACCCATGAATTTTACTTTTTTTTCCCGATTCTCTCTCCCATCCCACTGCAGGAGGGCAATGAGCGAACGGCTGTGTGGTGTTTAGCTGCCTGCCAGGTTAAACCACAACACTGTGGCATATCTAAATTTGTAATATGTATACAATACTCTACTAAATTTAATGCAAATATGATGAAAGTTTCTAAAACTGTTTTTCAAATAAGGGAAAAATTCTAACAGAAGGAAGCTCTAGGCCTGTAGAACAGTAATGCACCTGCTAAGTTAAATAAAAATAAGATTATGTTCTCCTTAGCAGAATCAGAGGTAGGCATAATAACCATGTAAGGATTTACTGTACTGAGCTTTTATCCTGATGATGTCACTTGCCTCTTTTATCTCTATCCTTTTTCTCCGTTGCATTTATTTAAAAATACTAACAAGTAATTCATCCCTATATTCTCTGTTTCCACTGAATTATCAATAAAATTAGTGGAAACTCTTGGAACACGTATCCCGTGGGATGCACAAATATTGCATAAATAAAGTAATACTGCTATTACAGGCCCAGAAAATAGGTAATAAAAAAATTCCTACAAGCGAAATGGGGATGAAACTTCATCTTTAATTAATTTGTGACTTGAGTCCCAGACCCAGTATGTTGTCCTTGATTGCCAAATATGTCCTGTGCAGCTTAACAGATATCGCTACAGGGTTGATTCAACAGGATTCCACCAATGCGTGGAATCTGTGTCTCTGTCTCACTGACAGATACCGAGGGACAAAATCTTGGCTGCTTTTAAGGCAATAAGAGTCTTGCCATGGCTTTTCTGGTGGCTAAGGTTTTGTGCAATGTCTCTTGAAACCTGGTGGATTAACATGGCATTATTGAAAGTGTAGCCTCTGAAATTTGTCATTGCACCTGTAAAGATCCTAAAAATCCATGGGCAAAAGGGACTGGGGAGTAAAACCTCATCTACTATTTATCCTTGCCCATCTTATTGGAATTTAATGTCCCTGTCCTAATGCCTTTTTTCGTACAAAGATAGGTATATTTAGCAGCAGTGGTGAATGTCATATACTTTTAGCAAATTTGAATATAATTTGATATTTGTATGAAAACAGAAAAAAAAAGAAACAATTAATTTTAAGATTTTCAAGAATACAACTATTTTAGACTAATTGAGACAGTTAGTTTTTGGGTTTTTTAAAGAAAAAAAAAAAAAGAACATTGTGGGCAGAACTAAAATCCTGCAGTTTTCTGTATTCCTTTTTTGTGACAGCCTCCAGAATCCAGGTCTTAAGTGGAAGAGCAAAAAGGAAGCCTACTTGGCCCTTCTTCTGCCTCCAGTCCACTCAACATTTGATATTTAATATTTACGTCATCTGTCAAAGCATTGTTATCAATGAACAATTCCTGAAGCATAGTTATTAGCAGCAATGTATGGAACCTTAATTTTAAGGTTTCACATGTTAAGTACATTGCTTTTGTGCTTCAATGATATTTTCCAGGAGTCGTTTTCATGTTCCCTGCATCCTATGCAGTTCAAGAGGCGAAGAAGGCATCCTAAGACTACTAAGATCCTTAGAAGGGCAACAAAGAGACAGGAAGGTTTTAGGACAAAACAGTTTGTTTCATTTGGCATTGAAGGGGGAAATCTTCCCAGTCCTGTCGATGATCAAGATTACTCATCATAGCACTCAAGAATCAAGCCTGGAAGAGTTCCAGGGAAGCATGAATCATCATTGTGCTTGGGGGGTAACGGGGGAAAGAGGAATCCCTCTTTTTTTTTTTTTAATGTCTTTTAATTGCAGTTACTATTAATAATGTATCAAAATATTTGGCATTGTGTGTTGATTTGGTCCAAAATTTTAGAGGATATACTCTTTAAAGTGCACATTCATGCTTTGTCAATATTTTTAACCATCATTTATATAATAGGAAGTAAAGAAAACACGCAAAGCAGTACAGAAGCTTATCCACCCATTATGCTCATTCTGCCATTAAAGTTCATTGACTAATGGATTTCTGATGCAGATGGAAGTTTTTGCGCCATTGAGATATTGCTTTGACAGATCAGGCACAATAGCTGTGACTGTTAGTCTTTCAAGTCTGAAGAGTTTTCTTTCATGGCTTCGAGTGAAGCCTTTCCAGAGCAGCAAGATGTTCACAGCAGCCAAATTTTTAATACAGAAAAAAAAAAAAGAAAATAAAAAGTTGCTTTCTTTTTTCAATTACTAAGGACATAACAGGCATGCTTCAATGCTGCAAGAATAAAACATGTTAAATAGACAAAGGTAAAGAGAAGTTCTTAAAGGACAAATGAAGATCCACCAGGTCCACATAATGAAAAGTCATCTTCGAAATAAAATATTCCAGTAACTGGAATTATAGTTCCAAAAATATTAAAAAGGACTAGTAAAGGTTAATAAATAATGCCATGAGCTTTCTGAGTTTATAAGCTGTCACATACCTTAACTTGTTAGAAAGGAGTAGACAGGTATCTGAACATACTATTCTTAAGAGGAATAAATACAACAATTAAACACATATGAATGACCCCTAAGATATATATCTATAAACATGAAAATTTAAATTCTACTGTCTGCAATCCTTCTACTGCCTTCAGTGGACACTGAATTGTGTTGTGAAGACCTTCCTCTGATTACCAGCATCTTCTCTTACTCTTTTCCCTACTCTTTCCTGCTATTTATTTTAGAGAATTTAATGGTATTTATTATACAATAGAGTTCGAAACCTAAAGAGAAATCACCTTTTATTATTACTTTAATCTTCTCTTTGAAAAATGTTTTTAATTTCTATGGACAACATTGAAATATATTGAATAAATAATACATTTCATTCCAAAAGAAAGGCATATAGATGCGCTGGTAGTAGAAATCTACGTAAACTGCACNTAATATAATATATATAAAAAACTATCATTAATGCCATAGATGATGGCACAGAAACAGTGGAACACGTTCATGGGACTGGTAAAACATAGAAAAATCTAGTATAATTTGTAAGACTGGTGACACACTTTATTTAAGATTGTAACAAGCGTCTGTCTTGGGAGCAAGATATAATACTTATGTAAAATCCCTACATAGTAAACGAAGAAAGGCAAGCGCCTCTAAATGGTTACTCTGAGTACGAAGCCAAATGCATTAATACCAATAGGCCCTGTAAGCCTCAGTGTCTCACTGCCTTGGAGGTAGAAAGGGGCACCAGCACCTCCTTCTTCACAGGGCCCACCTCAAGGAAAGCACACTTAAGGTCTGGAGGGCATGTGGGAGTCTAAAGCAGAGATCTTGACCTGTCTTACGCAAGATATGCAGATGGGGGAACTGAAGGTGTTTGTGTGCTCTGGGGTACACTGCTGTAGGACAGACTGCCTGTTGTCTACACAGCACAGGAGCCTGGACGTCATGGCACTGTCAGGAAAGCACCTGAGAGTTTCTCAGGCTCAGAACTGTGTAATTAATGAATGTTGCCCTTTTTCAACAGTTATTCTCTGTTAGTCTTTGACCCCATTACTATCTCCTTTTTGTCTTTCTCAGTTCATTTCAGATGTCACTCACAACACTTGAGTCACTTAAAATAATGAATACTGTAATTATTTCTTTTAATTAAGAGTATAGTTTTTATATACCGACCGCTTGTACTGCAACCCCTTTTCACTGAGCAGGCCAAGCAAGTTTTTTTGTTTTTATTTAAAATATTCATGCGAGGCAAAACATTGCTGCTGGTTCTTACTGTCTTCTTAACACTTAATAAAATGCAGCTTTCTTTTATTCCATACAATTCATGTTTATAAGGCTACACATACTGGCCTCTGCATCTATTGTAGTTGTTTCTTCAATGGTACACTCACCCCTTGTCCTAATATCTTGCTTTCTGAAGCCCTACATTCTTTATCTGCTTTAGCTGAGTTATTGTTGCCTTTTGTGAATGATCATGGGAAATATCTCAGTGCTCTGTCTAAGCTTCTTCATTATTATTTATTACCATGAATCTTCCTTATCTATATCTGACCAAAATGTCTGTCCCTTTTTGTATCTGAGATACACTTTATGGAGACCATGATCAGATTCGGATATTAAAATTCCACGTTATATTTTATAAGAAAAACTACAATTAAATATGCTGTTATTACATTCACTCCAAAATGTTACTTACTGAAACTTTATATGTATGATTTTTTGTGCAATAAACTAAATTAGTCTACTGTCAGCCCAGACTCCCAACTACAACTGCTCTACATGCTTGGTATGGCCTTTGCTTTTGCTGGAAATGTACCTTTAATAACAGGTGTTAAGTTATTATTTTTAGGCTAGTTTAATTGTGTTCAGATTTAAAGGACTATCCTTTAAGTAGATAGTGAAAAGTAGCTTGCACTTATATGGTATCTTTTTTTTGTTAGTACTAATATTTTTACTATTTGCTCTTTCAGTCCTGTTTTGATCTCTAGACCAAATCAATTTGCTTGTGCTAAATACAGGGTGGATTACCCTTTTGCTAGGTGTGCACTATTCTGCTTTTTGTCTAAATTCAGGTGTTCCTCCCCCCACCCCAAATTAACTTTCACTGTTTTAAACAACTTCTATGTAAATAACTATTCATTAAAATTAAGCCAAAATTCATTTGCGAACAGATAATTGGATGAGAAATTAATGGAAAAGAAATTAAGAATTCAGGATTTTATCTGAACAATTACATTTTAAACTCTTATTTTAGGTTGCCTTGTAATTTTGCTTTAGTTCAGAGTAAGTCTTGTTTGTTTCCATGGAAAAGCATTACATCACCTTCTTTAAGTGCTGTTATTTAGAATTGGGCCTTATATAATCCTTATTCTGTATTCAAAGTGTTCAAGTCTCCCTGAAAATCACTCCACTTGCTTTGGTAAACTCAAACAAACCTTTAACTTACTTTAACAGATGAAAATATACAGTCCTAAGAGCAAGCTCATTCACTTGCAATAAATAGTGGGACTAATCAAAGATATTGGGTTGTCTATGCTCTTAGCTTCAAGTTCAACCTTGAAGAGGTAAAAATTTCTGCAAGCAGGAGTATTATTGTGGAAAGTGGGTCCAGGAAAGTCCTCTCAGGCTAAAGAGCTGTTGGCCATTATTGCTTTCTCCACAGACCGCTGCTACTGCTCCTGGCTCTCTGCTGTCAAACATGCCAAGGGCAGCAATGGCAAGACAATTTCTCTGTGCTATGCCTGCAGCCCATGGTCCGTCGTACGGAAGTCACTGGATCCTTGAGTGAAAGATTCATGGAGAGAGGGCTAGGATCTTGACGATAACCACCTCCCCCCTCAAAACTGAAGAACAGAAATGGGGGAAATCACAAACAAATTTTAACAAACAATATAAGCACCAACCAGAACAATGTCTGCATTCATGATCTGGCTCAATGTTGGCCTATTTCTGTCCTGTTAATTCAGAGCTAGACATCCAGCTCTATAGCTTGTGCAGACTTCAGTAAGACTACCTGTTTGGTCACAGGACTTGTGAGCAGAACAGCTTCAGCCGTGTCATTCAAGGAATGATCTCCTGAATTAGGTGGTTTTAATCCTAACAATAATATGAATAGTCTTATTTTGTCAGGCCCACACTAACCATCTACCCTGCAACAGAGAAATTCAGCTTTAATGCATTTACTTAACGCACCTTCATGACATCGACATGGAAAGCAAGTGCAATCAACTCTATTGCGGTTTATCAGGTCAATGATCCTTGATCTAAAAGAGATTTATGTAGAGCCTGTAATGAAGTAGTAGCAGCTGTGTGGGGGTTTTTTAGAGTACTTTTTCATCTCCTGTTTTTAGCAATAAAATATTAAGACCTTGAATTTAATTGAATATAGTCACTGACAAAGCATAATGTGCCCAAAGGACTCTTCAGAATATAGGGAGTAAATAATGTGTGTTTGCCAGCTATGCAATGATGTAGAATAATGGTTTGACCGAGAATTTCTTTGAGGGCCACAAATATCACAAGAACATGCTCTAGTCAAACTTTTGGAATATGTTAGTTTATATGGTTACTTGTTTTATGGAAAGGTCAAAAGAAACACCTCATTAGAATTGCACAGGCTTGCTACATTTTAAAGCTCATTACCAAAGATAGACACCTGCACTGAAAAAGTCCCAAATCCAAAACAGTGAAAGCAGGGTAAGAGAAAGGGGATTCCAAATTCCTTAGTGCTCAAATGAATTTATAATTCTAAGATAGAAGATATATAATTAGGGCTGAAGTATAAAACCACTGTTGACCCTGTAACATTTTAAAAGGTATGTAAATTGCCACAGCACCAAAGGGAGGAAAAGGTCAGATTATTAATGTTTACCTTTCTTTATGTAACAATACTATCATTGAATAAAAGTACTAAAATAAAAAACTTCCATCCATCTGTAGTATGCACTTAGATTAAAAAGTCTTTGTGACCTGTTCCCATTAACTCTGATGCTTTGTCTGCTCTGTTTTACTGGTGAACAACCTGCATGCATCAAATTCCTTATAATCACTCAGAAGACCTGAATCAAATCCATATATATGTATATTCATATACCTCCAAATGACGTTGTTTTTTTTCTCTAACAGTCAGAATACCTTCGTGTTTGTGTGCTGTTCAAGGTAGGCAGCAAAAGGCTACACCCCTGTATTACAATATCAACTTTATTGCAAATTCACCTGTATTTTTATCTTTTCTGATTACAGGATCAGTTCCAGAGCTCTTGTAAATTGAATTCTTGTGTTGAATCACAAGCATAGCAGTACCAATATGACCAAATTTAAATATGATGATGTGTATCTAAGCTAAGGAGAAGTTTTATATCTTTGAGATTTTGCTGCTATTGTTTGTGTCTTTATGGGCATTTTGGTATAGGTTTCATATTTTCTATTTTTTCTTCAGTTGAATGAAGATAAGAAAATAGAGATTCTGATGTGATAACATAACTCCCAGTTGTCTTTGAGAAGATTCAAAGTATAATGGAACAGGCAGAAAAATTGCAAGATTTAGCAATACTGCTGGGGTAGATCCTCCTGCAACATGTCACATGCAGTCACTGAATGGGCCTTCTGGACAATTTTATAACCTTGCCTCCAATTCAGTTCCATTTGTCTCATTGACCCTCAGCCTTCAGAAACCTGTCAAAAACTTCCTGTCAAAACCAGCACCCCAAACTGTTGCCACTTTAGGTCCTTCAACTTACTGCTTAATATAGATGTGTTTCTGAGTAGTTATTTTTCTCCAAAATAAGGTGTCACAAATGGAGACTTGTAAATATAAGCCATCTCTACAGTGGTGACAAATTTTGTTTTCTTGCTGGCAGGACATTTAAATTGTACAGCTTGGTTGCGGATTCTCACACTGTGTTGCTGTGTTCAGAAGCCATTATCACTGTAGGAAATAATAGTAAGTGGACACATTAATTGGGAGTTTTGCACAATAATGACGAAGATAAGGTGTATCTACATCTCTGTGATTCACAGCTATGTGAATCAGAATAGCTAAAGAATAACATAGTAATTCAAGTAATTGCATTTTATTGTAAATAAATTCATCTGCTAAATAATGTGGGCTAGCAAGAGATATGTAGAAAGATAAATTTGAATGAGGTTATTTGACACTGCAGTTCATATGAGAGACTTACCACCTCATAGGCCTTGGACATGTCACTGGACTTCATTTCTGCATCTCCAAAGCAATATTGGGGATAACAGTTAATAGTTTCTCAGAGGATGATGATTAATGAAGGCAAAGCTGTTGTGGTGTCTAACCACTTAGCATCATTATCACTAAAGTTTGTAGACTGAATTTAGAAAGATAAATGGTGTCATTTAAAAGAAAATCTAATGGTCTAAGGCTATTAAACATTAACAGTTGACCTGCTTCTATCAATTTTAACAAGCTATTGCTAAAGAAATTAGAAGATACACCAAGAGGAGGGGGGTGTAAATCCAAAAAGCATTACTAGACTAAGTCTGAGAAAATTCAGAAAACTTCAGATTTTTTTCTTTCCTCAAAGCTGTGACTCTTTGCATGCAACTTCCTGAAATACCTACCTTAGCCTTGGTACTGGGTGACTTTTTTACAATGTAGCCAACAAATAGCATATATATCACCATAAATACTCACCCACACCTTTTGTAATAAATATTGCTGCAATGAGAATTGAAAACTAAAATCTTCCCTCATATGTGAAGACTAAATAAAGTCAATACAATTCTGCTTATATTTCATTTGAATCTGGCCAGCATTTTGTATCTAATACAGAAAAGAGAGTTTCAGCAGTGTGGAACGAAACAGGATAAGCATAAACTCTCAAATATATCTTGGGAGAAACTTCTTTAGAATTTTACAAAATATTTTAGGTTCTGTAATGGAAGTAGGAGAAGAACAAGCCTCTTCAAGAGACTAGTTATTGAAATATTGTCAGAGATAAAGTCAACTTGAAATATTGTCAAAGTCACTGGTCTTGTAAATACATATATATGTAAGTACGCCTGTGTGTTTTTTGTTTGTGTGTGTGTGCAGGAGTCTTCCTCAGTTACATCATCTCTGTATACATAGCAAAATCCAGGCATACCTTTTCTTTCTCATCCCTGGTTCACCGTATGTTTAGTATAGAAAAATCAGGTATGACTAATTTGAGAGACACAGAATGTCCGGCATGTTGCCACTCTGGATAAACAACAGATTAGGACAACAGGAACACCACAGCAGCACTCTGTGAAAGCCTGGTGATGAACAAGGAAGGAAATAATGTAATTGCAGATGACTGATGGACTGTGATTGGAATGAGCATTGCAGGAGAAAGGTAAGAAAGCATAAAGCTGAGCATGAACACAAGACTGGAAGGAGGAGAGTGGGGTCGAATGCTCTATTGAAGTGATCTTTGTGAATACCACTTTTTAACAGCACACATATAACTCATAAAACCTACCCCAGAATTTAGGAATACCTGATTTGTCTGTTTTCTTTCCTTTAAATCTGGAATGTTATAAAATTAAATAGTTGTAATGGTTTTCCCATAACAGTAATGAAAAGTAGTAGTTCTCCCTAAGAACACCAGACTTTAGGACATAAAATACATTCTTATTTGGTGAT
>WAAD01023679.1:93767-129981 GCA_013389945.1 Fregata magnificens | reverse complement strand
TTGTTTTGTTTTGTTTAAATAATGCTCTCACATACAAACTGCATATCTTCTTTAGGCCTTGAAACATCAGGTTTATACTTAAAGGTTAAAAATTTGGAATTTATGTAGTCTCTTATGCTGCCTGTGTGTTAACTTCAGTTAAGAAATACTGTATTTTCATTCCTTTTCATATTAAAACTCCTGAACCATCTCAGATAGGTCTTTCCATAAGGAGCTCTCCTTCTTCTAGGGATCTTAATTCTTTCAAATTCATGACTACTTTGTATTTTCTAGAATTCATGACTGGCATTCTGTATGTGATATTACACATAGACATATTTGCTTATGAGACCTCAGTTTGGCTGTTTTCAGTTCCCAATCACAGAAGTGCTTTGCAATCTGGATACAATGTAGAGCATGGTCTGTTCCTGCTCCATGGCATTTACAGCTATACTGTAAGAATAAATTTTACCTAAGGTTTGTCCACATAAGGTTGGGGTGTGGGGGTTGTTTCTGTTTCTTGAGACTTGCTACTGAGCATCTAGGAAGAATCCCATTAGATGTTGTGCCAGAGGACCTTCTAGATTGCTCAGATATCACCTTTTTTCTGATCAGGCATTATTTTAAAATGTAAAACATTTTATAGCCTTTATAAAGATGAAATAGCTAGAAAGTTTTAAAATTACTCTTGTTCAAGTGTCATCTTAGACTAGGACTTCTGTCTTCAAATTCAAGCTTCAAACCACTACGTATTAAAGTAAAACGTGCTTGGATCAACATTTGCACTTTTTTTTTTGTTTTTTCTTAAATCTTAGAATAGTTTTCTTATTTGAGCTATCTTACCCTGTCTGCTTGCTTTTCCTGCTTATTCATGTAAGAGTTTTACTGGCAAAGGAGTTGAGTGGAGATTGAAATGACTAAATTTCTCTATATTCTCTGCTGGGATGGTTAGGAGGGATTTGGGAACTGTCCCAGCAGATGCTGCTGTTCAGAAAGAACCTGATGATACATGAAATGCATGAGCATTTAGAGTGGAATCTTAAAGAGCTGCAGCTGCTATAGAGTAAACAGACGTTTTTGATCACTTTTAAAGTTACTCTGCTAAAAATAGTGAAACTTAATGAATTGATTCTTTAGACATCTCAAAGAATTGCGCTCTTTTTTTATTGTTAATTTTTTAGTAAACCAAGCTGGAGAGACAGCTCTGGACACAGCNGATGTTTACCTCTTTAAAGATGTGATCTACTTACGATATCATTACCACCGTATCGCAAACTTGGTATCACTGCCAGCTGGCTGTATGCTGATCTGAAGGCCCTACCATAGATGAATATTTTCTAACGTCAAAACACAACAGTCTTTTTAACAGTTTAAGTAAAAGATCTTACTTTTATTGGAAGTACTTAGCTATTTTGACCAGCATATTTGAAGACCTTAAATACTGGAGGGTCAGGTATTTGAATACCAAATAACGCATCATTCTAGGACATTTGTGCTTCATCACCTCCAAAGTTCTTCTTAGAGACATTTCTATCAGGAGTACAGAACAACCCCTGAAATACGAAATCTGTCAGGACCTTTTAGGTCTGGATCTTTTGTTTGACTTTTCCTGCTTTGGCTTCTTCCAGTTTATTTAACTGGACAGATAGTTCAGAGGGGGTGAAAGTCTTCTTACAAGGAGAATTGGAACAACTTGAAATTAAACCTCCTCAAAGGAGAAGGAAACAGAAGTATAATGTCTGGAAGTTAGGGTATCAAAAAATGTAAAACACCAGCTTTTGTGGGACTTTGTCCCTCTACTGAACATGATCAGAGCAAAAACTTTTTAGAATTTTGAGAATGTATGAGTGATGTTAACAGACACCACTCAAGAAAATTATTGGAGTTCAAGAAATAAAGGTGTTAGATTTAAAGGATTTTCCCAGGTACTCTTCTGAAGCAGTTAGCCAGGAATAAGGATTCTACATGAGACTAACAAGCCTGTTTGCTCTTAGCGCTCTAAGGTGCCTCTCACCAGCATGCGTGTAGTAGGCAAGTGAATTCATGTACTATCAAGGGATTAAAAAGTCTAAGTAGTGTGGCAGTTTCACATTCAAGACAAAACCAGAAGAATTTAAAACACAGTTGTCACTTGCTGCTTAATTCTGTTTCTCAGAAGGTTTTTGCCTCATTTTGATGATCCAAGGAGGATATCTACTTTTTCTCTGCAGCTGGTAATTTTAATACCTTTTCTTTGACAATTGAAAGTTGTTCTCATGCATTAATTAATTATTGCATAATCAAGAGAGCTTGTCCTTCAAAATCAGAATAATTTTCCATATTTCTGGGGATGCAAGTCAACATTTTGCTATGGTTGATAAGGTGGTACTCTCACTGACTTCTCAATTACTCCCATGTCTGCTGTGTAAGTACTGTTTCCAGTGTTTTGAGTATTCTGTCAGCTGGAAAACGGATCAGCTATACAACACACAATTTGGTATGGATTGCTTTTTTCTTTGCAGTATATATTTAATAAAGTAACATCTGCCTTTAATGTGGACCAACTGATTGTGTTGTAGAACAAACAAAAACAAGTGGATGTTATCAGCGAGCTTATCTAGCAGTTAATCGTTTCAATTATTGTAATCGAAATGCCGCTAATACCTCACTGGTTATTTCAGTTAATGATAATAGAGCATTTATGCTTTTTCTCTTTTTTTTTTATTCTTGAAGAGGAAAATTATTTCCACATTTCTCTTAAAAGTGGCAATGAGATAAGGTTAAGAGTAAAAAAGAAATATGAGTGAGCATATTGTTTACCATGGGCAGTAAAAAAGAACAAAATAAATATCTAGATGTTTGCAATATGGTAGATGTACTAAGCTAATTTCTGTTGCATAGCTGGAATCTTAACTGTGGTGTTAAATTCAATTTCAACTCAAGTGGGTTCATTAATACTTACATAACAAATTGAAAATACTTTCTTTCTTCCAAATTTTATTTTGAGAAGGTGGTTAAAGGCTCTCCTGAATCAACTAGTACTAAGTAGACTACATTTCAAAGGATGTGAAGGAATGAATAATGATGAGAAATCTAAGCACTGAAAAGGAGAATTCTTCTCCTCAGAATAACCATGAACTGCAATTTTCTTTTTTTGCTAATCATTGGAATAGTAGATTTTTAAAGAATGTGAATACATTATTTGGGCTGGCAGAATAGAGGAATTTTGTGCGTAAGACACATTGGCCTCATCCAGTGAGAGGGAGGGAAATAGTTGAATAAATGATAAATACCTTTTATTTTGATTCCAACACAAGGACTGTGATTTTGGAGGGGTAATAGTTGTATGTACCAGAATTTATAAATAGATTTTGCCTTTCTTTTTTTGGAAAGGAGGGCTCCAGAGGCATTCTGCTGTTGTGCATATACCTTCTCTTCATGTCATCTTTCCAAATCCTTGTCAAACATGGCAACTTCTACCTATTTTGAGAAAATCTTCCATTTTTGCCTTTTAGCTGATTTTCTATACCTCAAATGAAGGACGTTTGTGTGATTGCCCTGAAACTGTTTCTTTTTAACACCTGGAAAAGTTTTAAACCTCTAAATATTTCAGTTTATTGCTTGCTGTTACAAAACTTTGTTGACACCAAAGGAACAACAAGTATTTTAGCAAGAATTGTTATTTCTTTCAGCTTTCTCAAGCCAAGGCAGGAAAGCTAAACCCACACGTCCATGTAGAGTATGAATGGAATCTTCGGCAGGAAGAAATTGATGAAAGCGATGATGACTTAGATGATAAGGTAAGCATGAATTACTGATATGGCTTTGCACAAAAACCATCAAAATTTTTGTTCGGTGGAAATGAATGGAAATTAGAGACCCACTTTAATCTTTGTTTTTCTTACAGATTTTTTTTGGCGGGAGCTAGCTTTGAGGCCTGTATTAAAGACTGCCAAAGTGCTTTTTGAATACATTTGTCAATCTAGTTACTATGGACTTGAGTTTCAGAAGTTTTGCTTTGACAAGATGTACAATATAATATAAATCAGTAAATGTAGATTACTTTGTCATTTTATCCCCTTCTGAGTTCTAGGCTGTTCATTTTTAGCTGGAGGAAATCCAAAGCTTACATATTTATTTTTTCCATAAATTAATTAAAAACTTAGTTGTTGAATCAATTAACTCTATTTTTCAAAAACTGTGCTTTGCACTTTATTCCCGATTTAAAAAAAGAAGTAATGGGAAGACAAAACTTGAGGGCATAGGATAATTGCCATCCTAGAACATGTGAAAACTTAGCTTCAGCGTCCTACTTTAGCAAGTCAGTAAATTACTGTGTGCTCTGTTTCTGTAGTAAATGGGAATACGCCTCTCCTATTTTATATGGGTGCTGTAGAAAGAAATGTGGTGAACTTTTCATTTTCTGTGACACTTGGGACTGAAAAATTTAGAAACCCAAATAATTTACGTATCCACACGGACAGTAGAGAACAAAATTATTATCTGTGCAAGGAGCCTCAGGAGGATGACTAATGCTGTATTGGAGATAATAGCCTGCCTGAACCAGAGCCGCAGTGAAACAGATCGTGCTCCATATGCAGCTATTAATATACAGCAGTTAAAAATTGCTGTGTAAAGTTTCTTCAAAGAGCAATTATATATGTTTAAAAGAGCCATACCACTGAATATATTGCTAGTTCAGTCAATAAATGAATCTGATGTGTCAGAAGTGGTTATTTTATTTTAATATCCATCAATGGGGTAATATACTTGATCTTTGAGGATAACCATCTGGTCTGAGTGAAGAGCTATTTGAACTGTAAATGAGTCTTATATTCTAAAAACTTTACTAGGCTTTTATTAGTATTTTATTTATAGAATCATAGAATCATTAAGGTTGGAAAGGACCTCTAAGATCATAAAGTCCAACCGTCAACCCAACACCACCAGGACTCCTAAACCAGGCCCTGAAGTGCCACGTCTACATGTTTTTTGAACGCCTCCAGGGTTGACGACTCCACCACTTCCCTGGGCAGCCTGTTCCAATGCCTAACCACTCTTTCAGTAAAGAAATTCTTCCTGATGTCCAATCTAAACCTCCCCTGACGCAACTTGAGGCCATTCCCTCTTGTCCTATCGCTAGTTTCTTGGGAGAAGAGTCCAACACCTGCTTCACTACAACTTCCTTTCAGGTAGTTGTAGAGAGCCATAAGGTCTCCCCTCAGCCTCCTCTTCTTCAGACTGAACAATCCCAGTTCCCTCAGCCGCTCCTCAGAAGACTTGTTTTCTAGTCCCTTCACCAGCCTCGTTGCCCTTCTCTGGACATGCTCCAGCACCTCAGTGTCTTTCTTGTACTGAGGGGCCCAAAACTGAACACAGTACTCGAGGTGCGGCCTCACCAGTGCCGAGTACAGGGGCACGATCACTTCCCTACTCCTGCTGGTCACACTATTCCTGATACAAGCCAGGATGCCGTTGGCCTTCTTGGCCACCTGGGCACACTGCCGGCTCATGTTCAGCCGGCTGTCGACCAGCACCCCCAGGTCCTTTTCTGCCGGGCAGCTTTCCAGCCACTCTTCCCCAAGCCTGTAGTGTTGCATGGGGTTGTTGTGACCCAAGTGCAGGACCTGGCATGTGGCCTTGTTAAACCTCATACAATTGGCCTTGGCCCATCGATCCAGCCTATCCAGATCCCTCTGCAGGGCCTTCCTTCCCTCGAGCAGATCGACACTCCCACTCAGCTTGGTATCATCTGCAAACTTGCTGAGGGTGCACTCGATTCCCTCATCCAGATCATTGATAAAGATGTTAAACAGAACCAGCCCCAAAACTGAGCCCTGGGGAACACCACTTGTGACCAGCTGCCAACTGGATTTCACTCCATTCACCACCACTCTCTGGGTTCGGCCATCCAGCCAGTTTTTTACCCAGCGAAGAGTACACCTGTCTAAGCCATTAGCTGCCGGCTTCTCCAAGAGAATGCTGTGGGAGGCCTTACTAAAGTCTAGGAAGACAACACCCACAGCCTTGCCCTCATCCACTAGGCAGGTCACGTTGTCATAGAAGGAGATCAGGTTGGTCAGGCAGGACCTGCCTTTCATGAACCCATGCTGGCTGGGCCTGATCCCCTGGTTGTCTTGCACCTGCCTGGTGAGCACTCTCAAGATGAACTGCTCCGTAATTTAGTATATTATTATTGTGTATCTACTGCTTTAAGAATAAATCTAACTTTGTGCACATGATGATTTGTTTATGCTACAGTCTTTTTTTTTGCAGTTAGAGGGGAGGATCTTTCAGGTTGGAACGTTGAGAAAGGGAGGAATGTGGGCTTATTCGTCCAATAAAGAAAGAAATTATGCGCATGTTCACTAGAATATGTTCTGTTATATTCTTTCCCAAACATATTAACTATATTTAGTATTTAGACAGCTGTATATTTGTTTTTCTATTCACAGCCTAGTCCTATAAAAAAAGAAAGATCTCCAAGACCCCAAAGCTTTTGTCACTCTTCAAGCATTTCTCCCCAAGACAAAATGACTCATCCTGCATTTAGCACTCCTAGAGACAAGCAAAGACTCTCCTATGGAGCTTTTACCAATCAGATCTTTGCTTCTACAAGCACAGATTCACCCACCTCTCCAACTGCAGATGCTCCTCCTCTTCCTCCTAGAAATGCTGGCAAAGGTAAGTCTGTCTTCAAACTATGCTTGCAAGCAGTAGTTTTTCCACAGTTGTCCTTCCTTTAACCAGGTGCATTACAACATTTCAAGATGTAGTATGTTTTTCTTATTACATTGATGTGGTAATACGGTACACTGCATGTTCAAAACTTGAAAAAAAGGGGGGCACACACACATTTTCTAATGGACTCATTCATAACAGTGTACATGAATGGGTGAAAAATAAAGTAATACTTTGCTAAATAAAATTGGTTCATTTTATTTAGAAATTCTGTTCATATTTTGGAGAAGCTTTTTTAAGCGTTTACAGTCACAAAAATACAAGTGTTTTAGAAAAAGGCTGATGGTGTGTAGTGCTATATGATGATGTGCTGTGTAGTTTCTGGGAGAGAGAGTGAAGAAACAAAGCTTTGGAGGAGAGGAGGTGTAAGAAGACTCCCTCTCCTTGCAGTCAGACAGTGTGGAAAAAGAAAAATACCAGAATGACCTGTGAAGTGCTAAACAGATTGGGATTAAAGTTCCTTCCCTCTCAGTGCATCAACACTCTCCTCCTCCATTTTGGTGAGTGCTAGAGGGGTGTAAAGAACAGCAGAGAAAATACCAAGCCTATTGCCAGATAGTTAACAAGTCACTTACGCGCTGCAGATCTAAACTAAACATCACCCATTCTTCCCTGAGTGAAACAACCATCATGCTCTTGTAGAATTATCCATAAGGAAGGTTTGTGCTACAGTTCAATCAGTTTTGCAATCTACATTTAGTTGAAATGAATGAGATGCTTTTTCTTCTTAATAATAGTAGTGACACTCTTGGTAGTCCTTGAAAGGGAAGAGAACTTACTTCCATATGAGACTTACTCTTGCAGCTATAGTGGATGGTGGTTCTTTGACCTAGATAGCTGTAAACTTCAAGTTTAGAGGATGTATTTATGGAACAAAACCTGTTACTTTACTATAATTTGTGCAAATCTACTTTTTTAGAACAAAAAAAACCCGTCATCTTTTCCCTTTTTTTATGTATTTAATTTAGAAATAGCCAAATTGTGTTTTTACAGTAGACTTGTTAGAGAAAACTTTAGTTGTGATGAAGGCTACAGCATAGTTTAAAGCTTCAGCAGTTATGCTGATGCTCCCCTTTGTTAGCACTGCTATAACTTAATACTTCGTTTCCTCAACTGGTAGTTAACTTTGTTTTCAAAAAAAAAAAGAAGAAATGCTCTCACTAAAATGCCAAAGAGTAAAAGGGACAGAACAGAATGTGTTGGCATCAGATGTCTGCTTTTACATGGTTCAGATGCTGAGCTTCAGAACTACTGTTCTGCCATCAGTCTTTGTTGTGTACTGGCAACTTTCAAATGAATCCCTTGGCTCTCTTTCTTGAACAGGTTTATTTTCCATTAAGAGGCAAAGCAATTTTGCCAGGGTGTGCATTTTTCACATGAGATTTCATAATCCAAGTTTCTTTATGTCAGTTTCATCGGGGACTCATTTGTATTCCTTGTAACTTTGTTGACCTTCCTGTTGGCATTACAAGATTCTAACTTTTTCCTTCCTCTCCCCCATCTTTTTTACATGCTCTGTCTAACAGTCAGCTACTGATTGTCCATTGTCAGACACAGTATACTGGCTTAGATGTTCCTTCAGTCTGACCTAGGATAACTTTTTTTTCTCATAAAGTTGCAAGACTTGGAAACTAATCATGAATCCCATTTCCTTGAAAAGGCTAAGCAGCTTGTATCTTGTATCTGTCTGTACACTGCTTAGTATGTTGTCAGCTTCCAATGGATTATAATGAACGTTATTTCTTTGTCATTATATAATGTAGCTCTCTTATGGACTTATTCATAGAATTGTCTTTTTCTCCAGGAAGGGGAATATTTACCTGCATATTTCATTCTAAGTATGTATTCAAGTTTCAGAAATGTTAGACATTTTCCTAGGTGTTCCTACAAACTCCCAGATGAGTGAATCAACGCAGCAGCAAAGCTACTTGGAAAGAAGTGAAGGGTTGAGTTCCTCTGTTTTCATGTTAAGGATTATGAAAAAGAAATCCTTATTTATATTACAACAAAATAATATGTTGTTATCACAAAATACAGAGAACTATTGCCTTCTAATGGTAATAGTAACATTAACTACTTCATCAGACCGGAAAATGCCAGATTCACAGTGTAAGTCTGAGTGAGAGGTTGAATGGAACTACTGTTACGTTAAAGTCACTAGGCTTCTCTGCTTCAAACATGCCAAAATTTTATAGTCTGTGAGTGATGCTGGTTTTTTGGTTGATTTCCACTCAATAATATTGTAAAGTATTTAATCAGTTTTAGAAGTTTCCATTAAATACATGCATGTGTTACAGGAATAACTTAACAGACTCAAAATGACAGAGGAACAAAGTGACAAATGCATAAAACATTCATCAGGGTGGAAAAGTCACTCTAGAAGCATCATTGCAGATGCACTTATACTTTGTTATAAACTGTGCTACACCTTGTTATCTCCCCACCTTCCAGCTCCCAAACAGATTGTTTAAAAGAAGCAGCAGCAGAGACTCTCCACTTCCATAAGACACTGGTGACATATCTGAGTTTTGAAACAGTCTGAGATAATTTTGTTTCTGTAGGAAAAAAGAATCCTTTAGAATTTATCTGCTCTTTTGAGATTAGTAGTAATAGAGTATAACCCTTACATCAAAGTTTAACATACAAGCTTACTTATCAAATGCTTTTTTTTGTTAGAAAAATTCATTTTAATAGCTACCTATTTGATTTAAGATTATATGAAAACACAGTATTATATTTTATGCTAAGTTCCCTAAATAGCAAGAGTAAGAAGAGCATTGAATCTGTAATTAAATTTAAGCTTACCTTCTGTCCCCAAATGTAATCCGATCTTTGTCCCTGCTCTGCTGAGAGGCCCCAGTAGATACCATGGGACCCTGCTAGAACGTGGAGACAGTCTGTAGGGAATGGATAGCTGGTGGGATCCATGTGTTAGGAGGCAGAGGTTTTTAAAGTTTCATAATGTTTTATATCCTTTGAGACATACAGATAAAACTCTTTTCCAAATCATATTGTATATTTAAACAAAAACACCTCCCTTTAGCCCTCTGTAAGCTGGCTTCATCTGCCAGTGAAGTTCGTTGGTAGCAAGGTTCACTGGTGTTTGCTGAGATGCCACAGTGGAGTTGAAGCCATCAAGTCTGAACTTTGTGTTGGGGAAAGAAGGTAAGTTTAGAGAAATTTGCATAATGCACACCACTCTTGCCCATGGTTTTTAGTGGATATGGTGTCTGAAAATTAGTTGATTAATCATAAAAATTGTATAGGTACAATTGTTGGAATATGTGTATATGGGGATTTTTTTTTAAGTTTCTCCATATCATTATAATGTAAATTCAGATTTTTCAGTTTGATAACTTTTCAAAAAATTCTTAAAAATGCTGGAGCAAGATTTGTCTTTGGGTTTATTTATGTTCACAAATGTCATGGTACCCAGCCAGCAACTAAGCCCCACACAGCCACTCACTCCTCCTTGGTGGGATTGGGGAGAGAATCAGAAGAGTAAAAGTGAGAAAACTCGTGGGTTGAGGTAGAGACAGCCTAATAGGTAAAGCAAAAGCTGCACCCGCAAGCAAAGCAAAACAAGTAATGAATTCACTCATTCCCATTGGCAGGCAGGTGTTCAGCCATCTCCAGGAAAGCAGGGCTCCATCACGTGTAACAGTTGCTTGGGAAGACAAACGCTGTAACTCTGAACGCCCACACACACACACACACTTCTTCCCGCAGCTTTATATGCTGAGCATGATGTCATATGGTGTGGAATATCCCTTTGGTCAGTTGGGGTCAGCTGTCCCCTCTGTGTCCCCTCCCAGCTTCTTGTACACCTGGCAGAGCATGGGAGGCTGAAAAAGTCCATGACTAGTGTAAGCACTGCTCAGCAACAGCTGAAACATCAGTGTGTTATCAACATTATTCTCATATGAAATCCAAAACACAGCACTATACCAGCTACTAGGAAGAAAATTATCCCAGCCAAAACCAGGACAACAAAGCAGATAGCTGTAATGATTTTTAAGTTACTACTATTCCGTTAGTATTTGCTGTCAGTTCTGAAGTTGAAGGTTTCTGCAACAACAGCGTAAAAGATGTGCCTGCATATCAGCTGTTTCTGTGGAAGGGCTGATGACGTGTTCAGTTCAGTTCAGTGCCTGAACTGATAACAAATATTGGCTGAGACAGTGTTATCCTACACCAAACCAGCTCATGTGTGGATTCGTCTTGTTTTCTGCCATCTCTGCTACAGCTTTAGTTAATCCTAATAGAATGAAAAGTACAGAGTACTTTTACAGAGTACAGTAGCTGCATAAGACAACCGCTGTATGCCTTTTCCAGTAGTTTACCTAACCTTATTCAGGTTCAACTTACTTGTGTGGTCAGTCAAGTCCTTATCTGTAAATTAATTCTGAAAATCACCTTTTTCATTAGTCTTCCCAGCTTAGACCTGCGTTATGGCTCCAGACATCTAGCAGGTCTTCTGCCTTTTTTTTTTTACAAAAAGCTTTCAAAAAAAAAAAAAAACCAACCAACATTTAAGTAGTTGCATGACTCAGCACAATAGCTAAATAAACTTTTGCACAACCTTAACTGCAAATCCAGTGTGAGGGCAACGTTGCTAACTAGTTTTGTAGAAGTGTTAGGCAATGTAAGCCAAGTTGGCTTAATTTTAGCTGAAACCTAATTGATTTTTAATGGTTCTGCCTATTTCTCTCATACGGGATGAACACGGAGGTCAGGGATCAATTTTATGTCATGAAGTTACGTTTGGATCTTCAATACTTACAAGTTTTGTATGTTTTACACTCTTTCACAGCTCTAATGTTAGGTATGTAAACCCAAAGGCACTTCCTTCATGGTTCCAGTCCACTGCTACTGCAGACACCATGTCATATAACCCACTTCTTCACTTGATCAGCCTCAATTTCTAACCAAATTAGCTTATTTGCATTTATTAGTAACTTCTAGAAGTTGTCTGACTGCATTGCTCACAGGATTAGAAATCTTCTCAAGTCCACTAAATTACTTTGTTCATGTGCCAACATGGTCGTTTAGCTTCAGTGATTTTTCTGTTATTGGTGTCTGTATCAAGGTACTACCTGGAGAGCAGTTATACAGGTCTCCATTTCTCTTTTGTTAGACTGAACAAACCAAGCATATTTCACCTGTTCTGATAGAAGAGTATTTTCATTCTCCTATCATCAAGTTGTCCTTTCAACATCCTTCTCTGTACCTTTGCTGTTTTAAATCAGCTTTCTTAAATATAAGTGACTAGAAGTGTAGGGACAGCATTAAAACCTTGCTGTTTCTGCTGGAAATACTACATAAAACCATCCTGTTGTCCTATTTATTTTTTCATGATTGCATCATACTGTGGCTTATCAGGCATTATACAGGTAGTCTCTACTACCATTTTCAACTGGAGTTCCTAATTTAAGGTACAAATGTTTTCTTAGTCTAGAATTTTAACATTTTATATACTGTTGTATTTAATCTCATTTCTGTTACCTCAGCCTTTGAGGTCATCCAGTTTCTTCTGTTTATTTTGAATGCTTTCAGGATTCTACAGCTCTCTTGCATACACTTAAAGATTTTTTAAATATTCTTATAAATGTGTTGTACCTTTTGGTTAAATAATACTAGTTATCCTACACAAACTCTGTATTTTTTTTTTTTTTAGTACCATAATAGGAAGGGAAGGCTGACAACTATTGATTTCATGTGGGTTTTTTATATTTGAGCATCAACCCAAAATGCATTATTTAACATGAATTTTGGCTTTTTTTTTAACAGGACTTTTTTTAGCATTAATTATAGAATATACTTCAGATGCTAATGTTGAATCAATGTGTATTCTTAGCTTTCTTGTTCAGAGTGATTGTGATAATTTTTTCTTTAATTAAGGTCTTATTTTAGTACTGAAGATACATGATCTGAAGTAAGAGAAACTGAAGGCTTTTAGTAATATCTCTGCAAAAATGTCATTCATAAGAACATTAAAAATAAGTATAACAGCATTTGTTAATGAAAATACTATTTTTAATATAAACTTACTTTCCTTTGCAGTACCCATTCTGCCATTAACTGGAATACTGGCTAATCCATATCTCTCATTAAGTGGTAAAAAATAAATACAAATGTGAGGTTTTTACACTCTAAACCCACCATTTCTTACGTGGATGGTAACAGCTTTGCATGATTTCACAAGTACACAAATTAATAGATACTATGCTAACTGCACAAAAGCTGAAGGGCAATGCACTGTTCATTGCAGACCTTTTTCAGTTATTTACATTACTACAATAGATTTGAGATTATTTGATCTATTTGCACATGAAAGCGTGATCCTTGTAATAAGAAAAAGTGATAAAAGATGACAACAGCTTTACTGAAAGCAACTGCTCCCCAGCTAACTGAAGAAAAGAGAGCCCAATGGAAGGAAAATAAAAAAAAATTCTAGGTCAAAATTTTTTTTTTTTTTTTTTTGCTTTTGTGAAGAAAGTGATTTACATGAAATGTGAAGTTCACAACTATGTGAGAAATCAACATTAAGATGACTGTGGAGGAGAAGTGGTTGGCTTACTTGCTGCCTGGTTAGAATCACAAAATACCTTTGATCTAGAAAAATAACTGCTCTGATTATTACTTAGAAATATCTGGCTAGCCTTGCATAGTTAAAAATACCATGTAAGAATTTTCTGAGATTTTACGTGTATATATATATATATATATGTAATACAAAGCATTTTACAATTATTTTACTGACACTTTGTACATCATCAAATCTTTGTATTATTCCACCAGTTGGTTCCATAAACTGATTTAGATTCCAGAATGTTTCCCACGTTCGCTTTATTCAAAGCGTGATTTGACTTTATACCTGTTTCTGAAAAGATGTTTGGAAGTTTTCCTTTATTTTCTGTTTATTTAAAAGTAAGTTATTTTGTATTTCAGCCATGTAATCATTAGTGCATGACTTCTAAATTCATATTTATTCCTTCTATGAAATTAATATAGGAACAAATGCCAGGAGTCTGAAAAGGTGCCGTGTTTTTAACACCTTGACGCCCTTTCCCTGTAACTGTTGTATGTATGCCATGTGAACTTTTGAAAGCTATGAAGTGATAACGTTTTTCAACTCTTCTGTGATGTCTGGAGATACACTACTAGTGTGAAATATAAAATATATCCACATAACCACATTTAAAGAGTTTTTAATCCTACTAAATTTTATTTTTGTAGAGGAGGATTCTTCATTTTATTGGCAATAAAAAGTACAAATTTTACTTCATGTCTGAAGTTTTATTTTTGCAATAAGTGCACAATACTATTGCAGTGCATTTTCTCCACTTTTTTTCCTTTAAGCCAACTTTGAACTATTGGTCATTTGTGGCGGGGCTGGAGACGGCGTTAGCGTTGAGTGGCAAGGCTGCAGTGCAGTGCAAAGAGCAGGACACTAGGTGGTGGTAGGACAGAACCTGTGCGGTGTTGGCCATTCCCACTTGCAGACATTTTGGAAGTGTGTAACTCCTTTTTGAGATGTCAGGACAAGAGAAAAATACTATACTGACATATACCGTGTACGTTTTCTACATGCTTTAAACAGAATGTTTCTGTTAACACTAGATATTGAATTTTCCTTTCGCCCTCACCACTCCTAGATACACTCTGAGTTACCTATGGTTTATAGAACAACCTTTGATTTGTACATATTTAAGCAGACTAAAGAATTTATAACTTGCAGAAGTCTGGGAGATCATCAGTGAAAACTTAGCATGAGACAAGCTTTTTTATTTTTGCTGGCAGAAACATTTTAATGCATGGTTTACATTAGCTTGCTTTCTTAAGCTCATGGAAGAAATTAAAATGAGAAAGGATACAAGCTGGGGAACAATCTTATTAATTTGCACTAACATTTGACTGCATGTCAGTTAATGGTTTTGTAAACTTGGAAGTAAATTGAGACAATCGCAAAACATATAATTTGATATGCAAGAGTGAACAATTAATGGAAAGCCAGGCCCAAAATACCTGCCGGGGTTGTGGTTGAGAGATTCTCCTGAGCAGCAAAAGGTCTTCCAGGCTTGAATTTGGAAGACAATAAATTGAATGATTAACTCATTATGGGCAGTTTTATTAATCTTTTCTTTGGGGTTAAGAAGAAAGAGGGAGATCACCCGCTGAAAATATCTGGCAAACATACACATGCTTATAGGATAATTGAAGTTACTTTTTTCAATGTTTAATATTTCATCTAAGGTATTTTAGCAAAGATTATTCTTCACCAATTTTAATACTTTTATGATATATAGTAATTTGGGAAGGAATGCAGACTTTGGTAATTTTCAGTCTACCTATAGAGACTGGTAATACTTTTAAAGAAGCGGCTCTAGTTCCATGTGCAGGTTAGGGTATATGCTGATTAACAAAATGAAGATTTTTGTCTCAAAGACTGTTCAAATAAGTTAGGTTTTCAAAAATAGGCAAGTTGGTTCTATAGTGCTACGAAAATATGTGACGATAGACTTGAAATGTCAGGTATCAATAAGCTTTGCTTTTAAAACTTTATGTCAATTTTCTGCATTTATCCAGAGCCTGTGATGGCAAAGCTCTCTTACGTGCAAAACCCAAACCCCAATAACAAAACCCTTAAAGTTTTTCTAACCTAATGTAGAACTAATGTAGATAAGTGTTAAAAGTAATTTCTTTTGGCAGTAATGGCAGCTGACTTGAGCGGTTGTCCCGTCACTGCATGTTTGCTCCCTACACTGCCAGCTTCCTTGAGCTTCTTATTAAAGACATTTTTGAAAGTGAATGGTGAAGTTGATTAGGGAAAACTCTTGTCTTCCCTCTGGGTTATTTTGTCTTTTAATCGGTATCTGATCCCATATCCTGTAAAACATGCATTGTGTTGAATAATAGTTGTGCCAACATTGATGCAGGGGGAAATAAAGGGTTTAAGGGTAGGGGTGACTGCATAAGCTCTTACAAGCAATGCTACCACTAAATATCTAATCTTGGCCTCAGAAGGGCCTTTTCTGATGTTTATTTTATACACACTGCATACAACAACTTGAATTGCTCTAAAAATGCATAACCTGTTGTATTTAAGCCACAGAAAAAAAGGGAAAATAACTGCAGAAAAACTTATTACAATCCTATTTTCAAAATGCAAGGAAAATTTGTAGATAGATTTCTATTCCTCCCCCTTCCCAAGTTTATTAACAGAATTCCTATGGGATGCTTAGGAGGGGAAAAAAATCCCCACATAATAGAACATCTAGAAAGCTATTTCATTCTGGTATAAATTACTAATAATTTTAATCCCACATGCTAAGTATTACTTAATTTTAAAATTTCATGCCTTTTTTTTTTTTTTTTTAAACAATGCCTAAAATTAGAAATCCTGGAGTGATTAATCCTGTATTTTTTAAACATAAGTACACGTGTCATTCTATTGCCAAGTTGCTTATATTCCCACAGCTAAGATGGTTAAAAATGTGGTGAACGTGTCGTTTAATCTAAACAAGTGTTTTGGCATAGCTTGTCTTTTTATTTTAGTCTTTTGCTGCACTTCGCTGTGGGTCTGACTGTGAATTTTTCAGTGCTGCTTTGACGTTTATGCACATGTATTTGTAAGAAGATTGTTTGTTATTTTGCAGGCCCACCTTCAACCCTCCCTCTAAGCACTCAAACCTCTAGTGGCAGCTCCACTCTTTCCAAGAAGAGACCACCTCCCCCACCCCCAGGACACAAAAGAACCCTCTCTGACCCACCAAGCCCACTACCTCATGGACCCCAGAATAAGGGCCCAATTCCTTGGGGTGAGTTTTGAAATGCAAAACAAAAGGGCAGGGGAAAACCTTTATGATGGATGATATATGATCTTTGGTTTCTTTTTACCTGGTGCTTGCTTTCCAATGATTGCAGCTTGATGTAACGTCAGCTCAGATAAATCAACAGTTCTATCTTCTGTCACTCTAGCTTCCAGGCTTCTGTATCTGAGTCTCACTTGAGAAAATTGAAAATATTCCATGCTCCCCTGGGGCCCAATTCAATCTCCTCTGCTGCCTCCTTCTCTACCTTAGCTGCCCAGGCTGCCCTCACCCCAGCCCCCTCACCTGCTGCATCTACTCTGCATCTGCTTCCTCACCCCTGCTGCTGTTCTGACCAGCTCATTAATCTAGATGGATCTTGATTTGGGGCAGATAGACCTCAATGAGTCTGTGCGGTTCTCCTGATTGCCAGAAGAGCTTGTTTCCTTGGGCTCTGTGCCAAATCTCTCCTGTAAAGTGTTCACACCTAGCTGGTGGGGATGTGTTGTCTTAGTATGTTTTCGGGTTTATGTGATGTTGTCTGTACATATACAAAGACTGGTAGGTTTGCATCCTTCTATCCATAGAAGTTATACAGAAACAGCACTTCTTTTTTTTTTTTTCTACTTTTTTTGGTTTTTGTTTTTTTTTTTTTAAACAGGATACCTTTCTGACAGAAGCTTTTAAGAAACTATCTTCCAGACTACTCAAATTCTTCCTCTTTTCAATAAATATTGCTCTATGCAGTCAACTTCTCCCTGTAGCTATAAACCTCAGGCCTATGTAATTTTCTACAATTTTAGTCTTGGTGACAGGTTTTCCATAGATCTGTAAACTTTTGAGCTGGAATCCAGTGCTTACGTAGGGGAGTCATCCATACACTACTCATATCTTACGAGTATCCTCTCTCTGTTCTAATATAAACACAAAATTACTATCCTAAAAAAAAATTCCAAGCCTAAAAGCACCATTTTTTCAGCAAATTGGGTTAAATGTGGTAAGTCATGGAGTACTCATGTAGAATATTTGATTTAATCTAGGATTTAGTATGAAGTATAGTGTCCAATGAAAAGCAAAGTCTTTTTCTCAAGGAATACAAATAATGGCAATCTTTTCAATTCTCTACTTTTCAGATGTCTGGGATGTGGAAAAAATATTTCCTATGGTCTGGAGTCTAACAGCCCTGTGCTATTTCGGAGGTAGTAAAGACATTTTGAAGAACTTGGACTTAAAAATTTAAAAAAGCCCAAATATTTAAGTCCAAAACAGCATATAAAATACCATATACTGGAATACTATACAATGTAACACTAGTAGAATGGAAAGCGTGGAAGGAACAGATGCTAAGCTGGTGCCAACTTTTCTTTAAAAATACTAGACAACAGATGAAGGAAAATCTGGGAAAGGTGCAGGTATGGAGTTGAAGATGAAGAACCTTATAGCAGTAGAATAGCTTTTCAAAGCAGGGCCAGAGAAGAACATTGCTTATTCTGTCTCTTTTCTGCTCTACAGTGCAAACTAAACTTCAGTGGATGGAAGAGGGGCCTCTTCTCCTCTTTTTCTTAGCTGAGATCTGTATAAAAACTTATTTCAAAGTCCATTTGGATATTAAGCAAGTATTAGGTTTTGTGTTTATAAAAAAGAGAGTTTCTTGTATCTGCCTTCATGTTTTTGGTTTAAGAATATTGTCGGATGTTCACTGCTTTCCCTTTCAGAAGCTTTTTTTCTGTGTTGTTATATTTCTTGTTACGTTGTATTTCAGCATTTGTTTTCTAATCTGCGTGTTAATTGAAGTTTCAAGAAAAGCAATCCTTAGTTTCTGTCTAAGCAAATTAAGTTGCTATTCAAAGATGTTCTAAAAATGGCATTTAGATTATTTGGATTTCCATAGCAACCATGAGAGATTTTTCCTTGCTTTATCCATAGGATCTACATGTGAAGGGTTTGCTGTTTGTCTTACCTTTATTTCTCTCTCTCTCTTTTTTTTTTTTTTTTTTACTTTTAAATATAAACATATTTTTAGCAAGGCTCAGCATGAGCCTTTTCTGCTGTTTCATTTAGACTTCAATGCACTAAGAATGGGATCTAGGCAGATATGTCATTCTTTTGCATGGGAAGTATTTTGTGTTCTTGAATCATTAAATGTCACTTTACATCTATTTCAGTGACAAAATTTACTAATGGTTGTTGAAGTTGGCTCTAAGGTCGTTTAGACACTGTAATAGAAGAGGGGAGGGGGAATGATAAAGGCACTAAAACGAAGTAGTTCGTGTGATTGTACCTTGGCGATGGTGATGGTTAATGAAAGAGAAGCCTTCTGCTGAAGGAGTTCAGAAGCGCTTGGGTTTGGATTTTGCTGCCTTTTGACAGAATTGAGTATACTCAGGATCTTTTCTTTATCAACAGTTAATGTTCAGGTTGTGGTAACATACTGACTTAGTCATTAAACCAGCAAAGGCTATTCTTTATGTAGGATAAAATACCAATCCTTAGAATTTTGATGTTTTGTGAATAAAACCAAATTCATGGCAGTTTTAAAAAAATGTGCTTCATAATGCAAAATCATCTGCAATAAATTTCTTTGATGCTGGCCTGCAGTATCTCCTTCTATTCAGAGAAAATTGAAACACTATATTCAAAACAAATGCCCTACAGCAGTAACTCAGCAATATCGTTCAATCTTTCCTTGCCAGCAGATGTGAGCTACCAGTGAGTTGTTTTAAAATGTGTTATATGAAAGGTCAAGTTGGATTATTATGTCCCTGATGCTTTTTCAGTTACAAAATTATTAATAAAGAATGATCTTTAAAATCTTTAGACATGTTGTATAGAGGATACTTGGAAGAACGTGTACTTCACTTTAAGTTGCACCCTCTGCTGATTATATCTCAGTTATCCTAATGATTGTGGTGGGGTTTTTTTTGTTTTTTAAATTGTGCTTTTTTCACCTCAGGTAATGATTTGGGCCCACCTTCAACTAAGGCTGCAAACAAGTTTGAGGGGATGTCTCAGCAGTCAAGGTAAAATCTGTGTATATGAAGGCAAAGATGAAAATTTAGCTAAACATAACTAATTTGTAAATTAGAAAAAAATTGCCTGTCATATGAAGTGAAATCCTAGCTGTTTCTTCATTAGTTTTCTGCATGCCTTACTACCATACAAATACTTTGGCTTCATTGAGCCTCCTACGCTTCGCTCATAGCTGTCCATACACAATTCATCCTTTGAGCAGGATGGACAGAACAACTTGTACCAGAATCTATCTGCCGCTCCTACAGAAGTGTGCGCCAAGCTGGGGAATGTTGCCTTAGACTGCAGTCCAGCAGGACAAAAGTTTTATTTTCATGTCTCCTCTCTCTACTAGTGTCCTGAACAGGCCAAAGTCTGCCCTCCGAAAGTCCATGGTGGTGGTTTTGCTGCCCCGCCTCTTGACTTCACCTAGAGTCGAGAACTCTATCATGTCATGGTCGCTAAGCCCAAGACGGCCTCCGACCACCACATCTCCCACCAGTCCCTCTCTGTTTGTAAACAGCAGGTCAAGCGAGGCACCTCCCCTGGTAGGCTCGCTCACCAGCTGCGTCAGGAAGTTATCCTCCATACACTCTAGGAACCTCCTAGACTGCTTCCTCTCTGCCGTGTTGTATTTCCAGCAGACGTCCAGCATTATGGGTTTTTGTTGAAACTTGTAATATGTTTTGCCCTCACATGCCATGTTTGCAAATTTGAGCCAGCCTGGCGTTAATTCTGAAAGAAATTGTCTAGAACAGAAAGTATAAATGGAAAGTTTTGGTAATATGCAACTATTTCAGATTTTTATGCTGTAATTAAATTACTCGCAACTGTGCTGCTTGTATTGTTGATTACCACTACAAGTAGCTAACACAGCTGTAACACAGGTTGACAGAGTAAAGCGTATTGTTTTCCCACAGTCATCAGTATTTCCTTGGAGTAGCAGAGACTTTGTCTCCTAATGCAGCTGCAGTTTTGTGTCGAATAGAATATCATACTCATGCAATAGGCTACAAGGCATAGGCTCAGCCCTGGAAAACTTCAAACCACTAACATAAAGGACAGATTATGTTTTGAATGCTTCAGTGTAAATATTTTAAAAACCAAACTGTCCTTAAAGTTCAGGATCTGCCCACTGAGCTGGTCTTTCAGCTTCACCTATTTTCAGAGTACATTTGTGCACATACTATAGTTCATAGAATAAATCTGCCTTGTAGCATTAAAGCTGGGTGGAGTTTGTATGTCTTTTTCTCTGAAAAAAGTAGTTCATTCTTAACAGTGCTTTGAGTTTCGGGACTGATCCACAGACAAGATGGTTATCCAAAAGAAGCAAAATAAATATGTTTTTTTTTTTTTTAATTATGGATATGTAGAGGGGAAAACTGGGAAAGAAAAAATATATTTTATAACAGTTGTACGTACTAATAATTCACATCTGTTGATTTAGCACTGGGACTGCAAAGACTGCACTTGGCCCTAGAGTTCTTCCCAAACTACCTCAAAAAGGTAAGAGTTCTCTTTGTAGGTATTCTCATAACAATATCTTTTAAACGTGTGTGAAAGTAGATACTTGTTTTAAATATATGGATCTTTTCAGCAAAAGTTTTATTTCTAAAATGCCATAAACCATGAAACTTCAGCAAAACTGAAAGGATTTTGGAAGATCGGGAAGTTTTTTATTAAACTAAAAAAATAGTTAGACCTATGGAACATAAGGAGGAAAGGAAAAAAAACCCATAAGCTGGAAGAGACCTCAGGAGATCAGCTGGTCCAATCCACCACTCAGAGCAGGGCTAACTTTTTGACATGAGACCAGGTCGCTCAAGACCATGTCCAGTCACATTTTGAGTATCTCCATGGATAACCTCTCTGGGCTCCCGTTTCTTTGACCACTCTTGTTGGTAAACTCTTTTTTCTTCCTAATATCCATAAGTCCAATTTCTTGATACCCTTGAAGTAAGTTGTGTCCATTGCCATGTTTTGGCAATCAGGGCGGTTTTTTTGTATGGAGTTCAACTGTATATATGAATAATTGGCATTAAAGAGAATTTTCATTGCAGTCACATCAGTGAGTTGATAGGTTGTTTTGCAAAATACATCTTTTCTTTTTTCTTTTGTTGTTTTTTTTGTTTGTTTAGGTCCAAAAAGCAGTCACCTTATTTCACTTTAAGTACTTAACTTATAAATTGACACCTAGTAGCTGCTGGATTAAGCACTCCTGGCCTCTAGTAGGAGCAATGAAACGAGACCTCAGTGAAAGAGGGTTAAGTAAAATGTATTACCTTGCATTTGTCATAGGCTAGGAGGACATATGGACAGTTATCGGGGCTCAGTGAACATGTGGTCATCACACAATTACAGTTCTGGTATGTGATTGAGTTCTTCAATATTTAGATGAGATTGTGAAAAACCATTGTTCTGCTCTTTTGTTTTAGTGGCACTAAGAAAAATAGAAACCAGTCATCATCTTTCAATAGATAAATCCCATCAGCACACGGAAATCTTTCAGAAGCCCTCACTGTCCATCGATATACCACAGAAACCACAACCTGGAGACTTGCCCCCAAAGCCTCTGCCTCTGGAATTAACTCAGAAACCTCAAATGGGAGATTTACCCCCAAAGCCTGGAGAACTACCCCCAAAGCCTCAGCTAGGAGACTTGCCACCAAAACCACAACTTGGAGACTTGCCTCCAAAGCCACAAATGAAGGACCTTCCTCCAAAACCTCAGCTAGGAGAGCTGTTGGCTAAAACTCAAGGTGGAGAAGCATCACCGAAGCCTCAGCCCTCAGAGGCAAATCAAAAGTCTCACTCCTTAGATCTTTCTCCAAACGTACAATCTAGAGACACCGTCCAAAGGCAAGCATCTGAAGAGTCTAATGACATAACACATACCCTGCCAGAAACCCCTGTGCCACTTCCCAGGAAAATAAATATGGTAGGTATTGTTCCAACCAGTTGAGAGTATCCATGGAAGGCTTTGAAGTTACTGTAGGACTATCTGTGCAAAAAAAATACCCCACCCTTGAGCTATGCACACAAAGCAACATAATGTTACAGGCTAGGACGGGGAATGAGGGGCTCTTTTTGTGCTCCCAAGCAGCTTCAGCAAATGTTGGGGGTTTACAAGGCCTCTTGCATGCTGAAACAAATACTAGTAACTTAAAATGATAGCCTTGGGAGCATGACAGTGTATTTAGATTTATTAGGGAACTTGGGCATTTTTATCTGTGCCAGTCATAATTCTGAATTAAGTGGTGGTTTTCTCTGCTGTCTTTGCTCACTGCTTTGTATGCCTTAGATTACTAGAATATTTATATATTTGATTTTTATAAGCTTTAAGAAGGGATGTTAGCACCTATTGTCAGTAGATAAAAAATTTAAGGTAAAGTCAACTGTGACAAACTAGTAAATGTTCCTGTTGTGAGTATTTAATGTCGATGTACTTAAGTGGTTAAGAAAGGTTCAGAAATATTACTGAAGTGGCAGAATTGACATTGCTGGATGATGTATAGTAGCAGAGCTGGAACTATAACTCAATTCCAGGTCTCCTTGTTCAGCCCCCAATTCATCTTGCTGTTCATCATGCTAACCAGTGCAATTTCCGTCCAACAGAGGATTCGTCATGCATATGTGTATTGAAATAATTTTATGAAACTCCAGAGCTCTCTTAAGATTTTCATCATTAAGAATACATCAAAAAGGAGATGGTTTTGCTTGTCAAATTGGCTATGCAAAGCACTTATGTAAAGGAAATAAGACTTCCGTTCTTGTAGTGAAAGCAGAAGGTGAGTTTCTCCCTTCTTGCGCTTGTCTGAGGAAGAACACTTTCTCTGGAGCCATCGCTCTGCTTGGCTCCTGTCATGGACTTGGCTGTAAGCTCCTATCTGAACTGAGAATGACAGGGTTGTTGCCTGGGCTTCCTGAGCGTTCTGGAGATCAAATAAAATAGTACAGGGATCTGATCAAAAGCTGTCTGCAACTACGATTTGTTTACTTATGTACTTTTTAATGTAAGCAGGCAAATGATGCTGGACATTCTCAGCTATTTGTCACTTTATTAAAGAAGGAAAGAAAGCAAATAGTGGATTAATTAATTGTTTGTTTGTTTTTTTTTAAACTCTCACCTTACTTTATACAGAAAAATTCTGAGGAAAAATTCAGTGTTCTCCAAATTCAGCCATTTTCACATGTGCAGTAAATTAAGTAGTTCCACTGTTTTGCAGTGATCCAAATTATGATGTATCTGTGATAATTACTTTCCAGTTTTCTACACATCATTGCATGCGCGTGTGTATCTCTTCTTGTCCGCTGCAGTCTTTTTTGCTCAAGTAATAATGTGCAAGAATTCCTCTTAAATGTATCTTGCCTCCATTTTCATCCTCTGGCTATATCCTCTCCACACAAACTGGTGAAATGCTACATCACAGTGCAACAGTAAGACCTGTGACAGCAGCCACTAGTACTTGTGGGCACTTCAGTCTTGGTTTTGACTATTTCGCCACTAAATAGATGAGCACAAATTTTTTTATTGGAAGTTTTAGAAACTCAATTGTTCAGAATTACTAGATAAAAAAATGCCAATGCTGTTAATATATAAGGACTTGAAAGGTTATTTTTAGAGAAATGAAACTTGCCCTGAGTGCTTCTAAAGTCACACTGAGCACTTGAGTGTTCTTTTGTGTGTGTGTTCTATAAAGGAGACAAAATATTTCTCTTTCAACAAAAAAATGTTTAATGTAAATAAGAACATGGAGGGATTATTAGTGACCACAGCAGCTGATTATTATTCAGTCTTAAGCGTGAAAGTCTCTTCTTAATAAGTACCAATATTGGACACAAGGAGTTGAGGATGGGGACGGTGATATTTGTTTTATAGTCACAAATTACATGTGCTGGAATTGCTTCTATTTCTTTACACACCAGTGCCCCAAACTGTGTTCTGGAAAATATATACTCTCTTCAGATCCATCCTTTTTTAAACCTTCCCAAGATTAAATACACCTCGGGCTTGAATTCTGCTTTTCACCGCTCTCCTAAGTGAAAGGAATAGAATATTAAAATGTCATCTGTGGTACTAATCAGAAGGAACCAGGAGCAATTGCCATCATTTTGCATGTGTTCTTACAAGCTGTTGCATACAGTTCTCTAAGTTTAGAGGAATTTAACTTTCTTTAGTCAATAAAAAGACTGATTTTTATCTGGCAGTAGTTGCTTCCCTTCATCACTGGGGGATTGATTGGAAGTGTTCTTAGTTTGTAAAGGTTCTCTGGAGTTGAAAGCTGTGACTGGCCCCAAATACCCATTAATATTGAATTCCAATCTCTAGTGATAGTTGGGATTTTTGTTCAAATTACATGAATTTGTTTAAAAAAGAGAGAAAGTGTTCTTTGAAGTAACTTCTTGCTGCAGCAAACCCTTGCTGTAAAAAACCCTTTGATCTCATATGAACTTCACTTCAGGTATTTCTGTTCATTTGTCTTGAGTATGGGTTTTTATAGTCTTACGTTGTTGTGTTAACTGCTTTGTCCCGTAGATCCCTCTATAATTGTTATTCTTCTGTACCTTGAGTTTAGTACAAGTGCTCTTTGCTTTGTCTGCTCTGCTGTTGATCTGCAGGGATTTTTTTTTTTTTTTTTGCCAAAACATGGAGGTATTTCAAGTGGGTAGGTAATAGCAAAGAGAAGGCTCCCTAGGAAATTTCCTCTGTGAAGTTACCTTTGGCTCAAATTCCTCTAAACCTGCTGCCTTTTCCTTTGTAGCTCTTCTGCTTCTCATCTCCTTGTGCTCTTCTTGGTTTTTGCATTCTTACTATCTGACTACTTCTGTTCAAAGAAGGAACTGTAGTTTTTGAAGAAGTGTGGGTATGAAAATACAGGAATATAAAGTAGCAGGAGTGTTTTGCTGTGAATATTGCTTCCTTATTCTATTTGGAAATAATTTAAAGCATTTTCCCTGCCGTGAGAAACATATGTTCGGGCAGGAATCCATGGCTTGGGCTTTTTCATATGAATTAGCAGTATGCAGCAAAGTATGACCTAGAAAATACTTGGACTCAGAATGGTAGAGCTGTGTGAGAATATCTATTGTGAATTATCATCACAAAATACTACTGCCATCTGAAATTAAGATTCTTTTAGTAAGAAATTGCTAACATACTGAATAAAAAATCATTCAGAAAATAACTTCCAGTCCTATAAGCAGATCTGAAATCAAAGGATACTGTATTTTTGCACTAGATCCAAAACCAAAACTGTAAGGAATAGGGGATTTCAATGCAGCATTTTCCTCAGCCCTTACCTCTCTTGTAACATTTAGAGGAGATTGGGTTTCATTTTCTGTTCATGGTGGCTTTTTTTAATGAAGTATGTATTAAAGGGAAAGAGGGTGTTTGTGGACTGGAACAATGTGAAGATCTTATTTAAACTTTCTTTACTGGAGGAAGCGTACATTACTTAAGCTGTGCACTACACGTTAAAGTCTCTTGGGAGTTCTGAATCTTAAGAAAAAGAAAACCTGTACCTGTGTAGGTAATTTTTTTTTTTTTAATATCCTTGTTGAAGCAGAGTTTTTTGATTTTATGTCCCCGATTGCAGGGAAAACAATTTGGTAGTCTTCACCTTCTTGTAAAATAAAACATGACTAAAAGGCAAAATTCATATCATATATATGTTTTCATGTCCTTCATCTAAAACTTCATTCTATTTTTAGGGAAAAAACAAAGTTAGGCGAGTGAAGACGATTTATGACTGTCAGGCAGATAATGATGATGAGCTTACGTTTGTTGAAGGAGAAGTAATTATTGTAACTGGTGAAGAGGACCAAGAGTGGTGGGTATGTATCTTTTTCTTTTATAGTTCCATGTAACTTCTTTATGACTTTTAAAGGAAAGCTTCTTTTTCCAAATATGCGGGAGTTGTTGTTGTTTTGGTTTGTGGGTGGTGTGTTTTTATTTTGTCGGTTTTTTGGGAGCTTTTTGCCTGAGCTAACATCCAGCCCTTAAACTCGTATTAGAGAAGACCCCCTTTCCCTGGTAGGGTCTGTCTCTTCCTGGGAGTCTGCTAGAACCATCCTGACTAGGTTTGGCTTTATTGCTGGCTCATAACAACACGTGCTTACATATGTCACTCTTTGTAATGCACACTAGCCTTTCATTAAATGAAGAGGTGGTGACTTTTACTCCATTTAGCATGCTTAACACTCTTCATGAAAAATGAGATATGTAATTATCTTCAGTTCACCAGAAATGTTAAGTTATACCTGCAGGGGTTGCTGGAAGTTTGAAAAACTATTTGTAATTAGTGCTGTAAGCTGATGGTTTTCCTCCTTAAATGAGAGGTAATTAACACTTTCTTCCCCTTCTTCCCTCCTGTGCCATTGGTCTGTATCATACTCCCCCCCCTACTCTGGACTGCATATTGTTCTTTGGTTCTTGAGTGCTAACATCAGCTTTTTCTGAACCCCACTTGAGGGCTCCAACCCTCCCTTGACACTCTAATTTTTGCCTCCAAAACCCTGCTACATCATACTTCCCTACCTAAGAATTATTACTGGGGAAAATGAGACAGATTTCATTTTGATTAAAACAAATTCTTATCGCAATGCTGCCTATGATTTCCTAACCTAAGTGCAGTACAACCTTTGCTGTTTTGGTTCTAGCTACATGGTTTCCTGTCACTCATTTAAGTGTGGAAGATTTTCAACTGAAAAGATGGTATCAAAAGAGCAGTGCCCAGTGAAAAGCTGGTGTATTAACCATATCGTCCAGTCCCTGATTATAGTTGCATTAGTTGCTGAATCTGTTTTGTGAAGTGGCTTTTTAAGATCCCTGGGTACATGCCCGACAAGTTTCATGAAGTGCTCCAGTCTGAGTGTTTCTGAGAAGGGAAATGAGGGCTGTTGACTCGCATGCTTCAAAAATTTGGCTCTACAGGAGGAAATGGCCAGCCCTGCATGTTTCCCCTTCCCATTTTGTTAGCTTGTGGAAGAGGAAGGAGGTACACTATTATTCTGAAAGTAGTGAGCAGCACTGTAGCAGGATGGGAAGAGGGTTATATGGTCAGTCAAGACTGCTACTCCAGTGCTATCAGTTTGACAGTTGTTTATAATTATGCATTTTAAACACGTAAAGTTCATATAGCAGGTGCCACTACTATTCTTTTTTTTTTTAAGAAGTTGCTTGGCTATTTCTTTATAAATTATTATTATGCAAAACATGTAAGAAGTTGTACGTGAAGGATACTTCATCAGACAATACTGTGATTTGTTATAAACACTAGTATGCACATAAATCATTAGGAATCATACTAATACAATGGGCCTTTATCACTTTAAGTGGAGCATGCAGAGCATGCATAAGTAACTTCACAACTGTAGCAGACACTTCCCTGAAGTGAGATGTTTAGAATTTATTCAGTTAACCAAGATGAATGGTTTTCAGAGATGTATATCTTGTTACTGAAAGTCTATCAGACAAAAGAAAATCAGGCTTCTGTTTTGGTGAGATTCTTGAAATTCAGTGGTATATGTAGGTTTCCAAATAAAATCGTAGTTTTGTTCTCTTTAGATTTAGTTGGCTTAATTTGTCTTATTTATAATATGCTTGTACGGTTTTATTTTGTTCCTTTACACAAATTCAAATGTTAACTAAGGTCTGCTTTAAACTGTCCAAGAACTTGCAAAGACTCTGTAGGACCCATGCAGTTCTGCTCCTTTTGAACGAAGTAAATGCAGTCTACGAACTCCATGTGTACACACACACACATATATATATATGTACGTTTTTCTCCTGTGTTGCAGATTGGCCACATCGAAGGACAGCCAGAGAGGAAAGGGGTCTTTCCAGTGTCCTTTGTGCACATTCTGTCAGACTAGTAAAAACAAACAAACAAACAAATCCTAAACTTGAGCATTGCACATTCTTCATGCAAGACGGGCTTTTTAGCAAAAGCGAACGCTGCTGCCTCCCTGTAATCCTGTGCACAATTGTATATATAGCTGCTGTTACAAATTAAGAATTCATTTAAGTTTCACCTCATGAGGTTGAATTATATGTACTGTAAATATACTGTGTTATTCTGCCTTTGCCAGTATTATGGTAGCCTTGGAACCTGGCACGCCTTATTGGGTTCGTTGAAGCCATCCTCGGCATCTAGCACTTACATCTCTGTTTATGCTGTTCAAAATACGTATGAACTGCCAGCTTTCCAAACATAGGTCGTCTCCGTCAACCATGTAACTGTACAGAAATGACTGTTCCTAATAACTTGGTATTCTCAATATAAAATTAGCAGAAAGTTAGAATGAGTGAATGGTTTTGGACAATTAAAAATCAGTCTGCAGTTTATAAGTGTATGCAGTTTACAGCTATGAAACCCACTTCGGTATTTATTTAATATAGTGCTCAGTTAAGTGTAATTATGAAGACAAATATTCACTGACTTTACAGATAACAGTAATGTTTTATGGTGTGCATACAGCATTTCATGTTTATATTATGTGGACCTATGCCAAACTGTGATTGCAGTTCCCCTGTGATATTACCTCACTATAAAAAGTTGCAAATTTATTTCATTCGAAAACTTATTTTAATGAAAATTAGTCATATTGTTCTTTAGTAGATATATGTGAAATTTGCTGGTTTCTTTCACTGAATTCTTAGTAACCAAGGACTTCTAGAAAATATTAACTGTTGACATTATGCATGCATTTAGATGCTTACTTGAAACCTGCCTTTGTAGAAAAGTAGTACTGTAGTCATATAGCTACATTTGAAGAAAAGAACATTTTAACTTAATTGCTGTTCAGATTAATGTGAGCTTGCAACAGTATTTGTTTATAGCTAAATTGGCTCTTTGAAAAATGATTTTGTGGGGGTTTTTTCCTCTGTCTTCAACCTTGCTAAAAGTTAGTTACCTAAAATAAAATTTCTTAAGTGGTGATATAAGGATAAATTTAAATTATTTTTAATTGCTCTAAAAAGTGGAAGTTAAGATGACCTCTCATGCTTTTGATCAGGCTGTTAATGATAAAGCTCAGATCACAAGTATCAGGCTGGTTTTAGTAGAGTTCACTAAACTGTAACTGTAATAGTCTTAATTCAAAGCACCAAGTAACAGACATACTGTTATAAAGCTAATTTCTAAGAAAATCTTTGGAAGACTGCATTTGACCTGAGGTTTCTTGAAAGTTGGTATACAGTTGCATTGCCAGAAAACACTTAAATGTATTACTGAAAACTTTCATTTCCTATGTCACTTTCAACATCATTTTTTAACTTTGAAACATAATGCAGTTGTGTTCTTCCCATAGTTTGTCTGTAGCAGGTTCCATGACTTTCATATGTAGTTTTGTAGTACTTGCTTTAAATGTTATTTTGGCTTCAGTACCTAGTACTGCTATTTCGAAGCAGATTGTCTTGGCTGCATGGAAAGATTTTCATTTCATAAAAACACATCTCAGAGTTTCTGAGGGCTTTCATTTTTAATTCAGTTTTACGAGACTGTAGTCAGTGAATATTTAATTCTGTTTGTGGTTAATATAGAAACAAATACCAGTCTAAATCCCACATGGAAAAAATGCAAAACATTTATCAACTGTTAATGGTTTTATCATTTATAACAAAAGTTTATTGAAAAAAAAAATATTACACAGTGAGTGAGTGAGCCTGCTGGCATCTAATCTTCAGTATTACCAGCTCCAGTATTTCAGACTTTATTCTGTTTTTTATGGAAAGGGAGTCAGGATTAGCATTTATCTAGCATTCCATTTTATCCATTACTACAATGTTTTAAGTTGCATTAAAGAACAAAACCTATTCACTTTTGTGGTCAATTGTATTTTTAAATGATCTTGAAATAAACTGATAAAAGCAAATCCTATAAAGAAAACCTAGGCATGTAAAATTATGTAGAGTCAAATGTCTATTCTTTTCTACGCTCTTTAAAATAGTATACATATGCATTTTATAAAATTAAATGAGTTCCATCCGGAACACTAGTTCTGTTTATTCTGGCTTATTGTGGGTCATAAGAAACCTGAAAATGTATGATATTGATTGAGTTTAAGTACAGTATTATATTTGAACTCAATGAGCCACTGTCTGCAATTTTGTACATGACATAGTATTTGGAAAGTCTAAATCTTTATGGAAAATTAGCTGATAAGGGGTTGGGGGGAGGGGCAGGGGAAGGTGCCCCCAGAGGGGGAAGTATGCTCTGCAGATGATGTCTTATTTACTGTTGAACAACAGTTGCTATTTATTTTTTTATTACATAGTACATCAACATGTACAGAAATCAGATCTGGTCATGCCACTAGTTAAAATCTTGACTTCTCATTGAATGTTAAGGTAAAACATCAGTACACATGTCTATTCACGTGTATTTAATGTGACAGTTTTTGAGTACTGTATGTGTTAATTTCTACTTTTTTAATATTTAAAATTGCTTTTAAATAAATGTATTCAGTTGATCCCAGATATCTGGACAAGGCCCTTTTGTCAACTGGAATATCTTCTAGGGAGAAAGTCTGGATTCCAAACAGGTAGAACTAAAACACTTGAAATGTTTTCTCTTGAATATAAAGCACCCCTTATATAATGCAATTAAATGTGTATCTCTTTAACAGCTGTTAAATATGGATGCAATTGCCTTTATCTGGAAAACTTTACTTACTAAAGCTAGCATCAAAACACTTATTTTGTCCATGAGTTTCGATTGCTTTCTCTCTGGCTTCAGTAGGCTCTATGGAAAGCCAGCCTGGCGTGTCTTGTTTCCTACAGTTGGCCCTTAAGATTGAAAAGAACCGCTAGTTTTGGGCTTTTAAATTTACATAGGCTAAACATATGGGGCAAGGGGTGTGTGAAATATGGACGTGGGGCAGGGGAAGCACTCTGGTTAAATAGTCTGCTCTTGCTCAGTTTCTACCTTGTCACGGTATTTCAGATAACAGCATTCAGAGATCCCTTGATTCCAATATCCTCAGTTCTCTGTCCTACTTGTATTACTTGTTCTTCAGTGACATGTACTGATTTCCTTCCGCAAGTCAAAATTGAGGTGGATATCTCATAAACTGTTTGGAGCAGAAGAGACCAAGACAAATGCATGCCCAGAGAACTCTATTGTTGTTCAATGTTTCAGTCTGCTTACCCTTTTCTTGGCACACTTAAAGCTCATAGCTGAACAGAGACTGACTGGTAATCAAAACCAGTGAAAGTGGTGCAAATCTTAAACATCAATCAGTGAAACTCAGCAACAGCTCCCCCCTGCCAACAAAAACTCAAACACTCCAACCCTATAAATATGACTTAATTGTTTTCAGATGCTTTCCCCCTCCCCAGACTCTGTAGTTCTGTGTGACAGTTCACCTGAGCATCAACAAAAAACGACTTTACTTTCCCCACACTCTACCCTGTTACATAGTTTCATGCCATTCACACCCTAGACCAGTCACCCTCCTATGCCAAGAAACCAGAATATGACAGAGGAGCAAACGTCCCGAAGTAAATAAAGTTCAGCTTCAGGCCTTCAATTCTTACAGACAACTTATCGACTTAGTCTTGAGTTTAAGGCTGTTGGGGGTGCTTTTATGAGTCACTTTAGCCCTTTTAAAGCACAGCTGGAGGCTTTTCAGATGGATACAGAATGCACACAGGACTGTAAGATGTTTTCATCTATATAGCTGCCAGCCAAAAATTTTCTTATCTAATACAAACTAACTATTTCAAGTTGTCTTAATGATACTTTTAGGGCTATACATAACATGATTTACAGCTCAGTCATCTGCTGAGAGAGTGCTCAAGTTTCTTCTTGAGATAAGCTAAGTGCTGTTTGTCAACTTGTACTTAAGCGTACGCCCCCCACCCCGTGCTGCGGCGAGCACAAAACCTGCGAGTCTTTACTAGTTCTTGTCAGCTGCTGTTTGAGTAACACTAAAAACGATAGTGTGTCACAGTAACAGGCTTTGCCTTGTTCCTCTGTGAATTACAGAACAGATCCTCCTGTCTGCAGGGAGGCGGATGTCTGCTCCAGTCTCTTTTTATAATGGCAGGGGCGGGGGACAAACAATTTGTGACAGCTGTCACATCTGCTAACCATGTCAGAGCAGAGAAGAAGCTGATCGGTTGTTTGCTGTACCACCTGAGGAATGGTTTGAAGGAGCTTTAAGCTTACCTGGAACTTTAAATCCAGTGTTAATGCAACTCTGCAGTTCCCACCAGTTTAGTCTTGGTTCTTGTAGTGCCTGATCAGAAACCTCTCCTCCCCTTCTGCTTGTTGCTTTTTGCTGAAATTCGGTGTGGGACTAGGTCCATTCCACCATGGGATTTTTTCCCCAAGGCTTGAAGATGTTTCTTGTGCCTCAGTTACCATCAGAAATTTAGAAATCTGATTTTTCTCTCACAGTCACATTGTGTAGATGAACCACCCTTGAACACTCAAACTAGACTGCTCCAGAGTGGCTGTGTTAGAGGTGATTTCATTGTATTTACCTTTGTTCAGTTCAAAGCAATAGCATTAGGCTTGGTTTTTTGGTAACTAATTAATTTCCCCAGTCTCTTCCCCAGGGAATACTACAGGAAGAACTTACTACAGCTGCCTGTAAACTTACAAGAGTAAGGAGTAGCGTGCAATAGCTTAAGTCTGAAGCTGCTCTCAAACCTAGTTCAGTAATGTTTTTCATCTCTCCCTGCTCCCACATCCCTGCTACGGTAGTAAGTGTCAACACACCTCTGAGCTGGAGTTCTTACTGTTTAAATAAAAATCAAAAACTTACTTATTGGAAAGGATTGAAATGTGCTCCTGAACTTCAGACTGAAGAAAGACGAGTCACCTCTTGAGCTGAACGTGCACAGAAGAGGTCAGCAGCTTGTTGGTTAAGCAGGGGTTTTGCGGTGGTTTTCTGTTGGAGCCTGCAGACTTCCTTAGTGACCTGGTGACACCGGTAGCTACACACTGCTTCAAAGACACCTCAAAGACAAAAGCAGACATTTTTTCAAATTAGTAAAGAATATACTGCCTGTAATCACCTGTCCGTACTGCAAGCCATCCCATCCATGGCTCTAGACCTACACATCCGCATGTCCTAGCCTTCCCTTTATTCATTGTAGATTTTGAATTCAGAGCTGTAGCTCTACTTTTGTAACTCTAGGCGGGAAAGCAAGAGCCACAGGTAGCTGAGCAGTAAGTGAGCTGCAGCCAGCCACATGCTCTCATTTCAGATGAGACTTTTTATTGTGTGGAAACCCATCCAGGAGCTGGAAAGAAGCCTTGTGGAGCAACTCCAGGACCACTGCAGTAGTTCTGACCTCTGTGGATAGAAGCATGGGGATGAAGGGCAAATTGGGGATGAAGGGCAAATTGGTGATCCAGGATCTTCCTCAGTCTCTATCCTCCCTACAGGAACTGGACCAAGCTCTGCAGAAATAAACAGGAGAACAAATGCTAAACCTGCCTCTACAGGGTGCACAGAGCTGCTGGCCTACTTAGAAGGGAATTTTAGCAGCTTGGACATCTGGAGAGCAAGGAGCATTGAGCTTCATGTGAAGTGAATTTACACTGAGTGATGCTGGAAGATGGGGACTTCTGAATCTTCTGCAGAGTATAAGAACAAATCTGAACTCTACATGTGCTACAAGGTGGAGGTGTGAGAAGAGAAGAGCAGGGGATGAGGGCAACACAAACCACAACTTGGACCCCTTTGAAAGAGCATTAATGACTCCATCATTGATGTGAAGACCAAGTGCAAGGAGTCAGTAGGTGTCCTGTGAGCACTGCCTATAGGTGGGTCATATACTCACCTTAAAGCTCCAGGTAATGCAGGGATTCAAGGGATATGAAGAAGTGAAGGTCCCTTGTCCAGGAGAAGCAGCAAGATCTTAGCGAACGATAATGGGAGGGAGAGGGTATCAGGGCAGTCAGACCATCTGGTCAGCACTATTCAAGTACCTGCCGTAGTAGCTGGGCCCTGTGAAGCAAAGAAGGCACCAGATGTGCAGGCATGGTCCGTGCCCAAGATCCAGTGAGCAGGAGCATTTGGCTATAAGCAAGGAGGTGCTGCTGCCCTGCCAGACCAGTCCCTGGCAGCAGCCCCGTGCAGTACCCAGGTCCACCTTAGACGTGGTTCTGGCACCCTCACTACATCCTCGGAGCAGGTCTGGAACAGTCACCTTGCTTAGGGATGGATTTTGCTCAGGATCATCCTTTAACTCAGCGCCTGTGTTCCCACCAGGTCTGTCTGAGTGAGATGCAGCCGGGTCCAGCAGAAAAGCTCCTTCTGTTCCCCGTTCCCTGCTGGGATGCAGAGAAAGTTTAGATGAAAAAGAAAATATTAAATTTGGTGGTGGAAAAACCCTCTCTACTTCAAAACCCTTGAGAGCAGGGTTTTGTTCCTCTCACTTGCCCATGGCAGTGTTCTGCCTAAATGTTTTTCATGCAAAATGCGGCCCCTGGTAGTGTTTATTTAGACAGGGGTCTGCCTGGGGTCATCGCCTCCCTCTCTGTATAGCAAGCGCCTGGTCTGCCCATGATCAGCTGCTTGTCTGGTGGAATATAAAAGGCGGCACCGAGTGTAGTACCTCTGCATAGGGATCCTATTACCTACATGACTTCTCAGTGCCCCAGCCTCACTGCTGCTCAAATCTCTCTCTGCTTTGGGCCAAAGACAGGATTTGTAGTCATTGTGGCCATCGCAGTGAGACCTGTGCCATGGCGTGGGGCTGCAGGGCGAGCTGAAGCATCGCAGCCCCCTGCCAGCGACTAACAATAAAGCCGGGCTGCAAAATGCTGTTTAGAGAAATTGCCTTAAGACGCGTTACCCCTGTCTAATCCCTGTCCCTTCCTGAAAGGGATTGACGGTGCAGGAGAACAACAGCATCTGTTGCTGGAGGGAGAGCTTCCTGGTGGGCAGATGGAGATGAGGATCCCATGTCCTGGGGGGACCCTCGCTTCTCCCGCGACCAAGATGCCATCAATCGTCAACATGAGAGAGAGGAGAAACTGAGCAAAATGCCTCAGGGATGTCACAGCCCCTCCAGTGCCGGAGTGTAGCTCCAGAGATTGAAGGAGCTGTTTGGGTTTGAAGGAAAAATGCAGCTTTGATGAGTTTTTTCTTGGGTTTGGGAGGATCAGTCTGAAGGCAACATCTCACTGCAGTGGTTCAGCTGCCAGGCCAGATAACCAGGCTGTGACCGTAGCAGGGACCAGCACCTGCATTTAGTCTTGCCAACAGCCCCGTGCGTCCCCAGGACTGTCACCTGCAGTGCCCTTCCCCAGGTGTCAGCCCACAGCCCCAGCCTCGTGTCCAGGCCCCGGAGGAGCTCCCGCAGCCTTTGCGGCCAGAAGGCTGTTGTAGATGGTTGTGTTTGGTGCACATGCACTTGAAGCTTGCAGGGCACTCCTGCATGTCGCTGGCACCTTCCTATGCCTGCAAAGCCTCGCTCGTGCTCTGCAGCCTGCTTCGTGCGTGCTTGCCCAGAGCAGCCTGTCTTGTCTGGGGCTGCCCAAGGAAGCGTCCCCTCACCAGCGGGACGTAGCCGGCTGCTTGTGGAGGGTCCCTCCTCACCGCCTGGGACGCGGCCACGGCGCCCCCCGCCCCGGCTGGGGGCTGAGGCGGAGGGCTCTGACCTGCTTCCGTTCCCACCCGCGGCCAGACGGGCCCCCCTCCGCGGCTGCACCCCACCCGAGTGCCACCTGCCC
>WAAD01023679.1:72400-93256 GCA_013389945.1 Fregata magnificens | reverse complement strand
GTGTCGGCCCGAAGGCCGGAGCCACCGCTTCGGTTTCCCTCAGCGCACGGGCGCTGCGAGGCCGCCCGAGCCAGCAGGCGCCGGGGGGGCCTCGCTGGTGTCCGCGAAGGGCGCGGGGGTGACAGGAGACGGGAGATCCTCTGCGCCCTGGGACCCGGGGCTGGAGGTGTAACAGCCCTTGCGCCAAGCGACACGGTCTCCAGCAACTGCCAGGTTGAAACCGAGCAGCAGTACGCCGGGGTGGTTGGCTTCAGGAGGAAGCCACGGTTTGGCACTGTGTCCTGTGCACAATGGGTGCTGCTCATGGCCGTCCTGGGTTGGGAGCAGCGGCGACAACGCTAGCTGGCTGCTTCTTGCACTGAGCTGGGTGCGTTGCATTTGACTGTCCCCTGATGCTTGGACAGGTGCTGGACTGGAGACTTTTCAGTCGTCATCGTTCATGCAAATCTTGCACCTGCTACTGACTAAACATCTCAAAGTTCAGCCCAGCAGCCAGAAATGCACTGGACTGGCCAGCGAGGAGGCGAGCACTTCTGCTTTGGGGGATTTGGTACTTCCTCGTCTGGGCAGGGACGGTGGTGTGGTTGTGATCATGATTGTGTGAAAACTACCCCTCTCTTAAGCAAGTTGTAGCGTTTCAAAAGGATTAGTGGTGAAACGGAGAGGAAATAGCACAGAGCAACCCCTAAACCATGAAGATGGTTTAGAGCGGTGTTACCCTTTTGCCATTTAAAAATGAACTCTTATCTCTAATAATCATTCTTTAATACACGTGACCCATAAAGCCATGAGGCGTATACTGTTTATTTGGTGTTCTGTTACGTGTGTGATTAAAACAGTAGAGAGGCCCTTTTTTTCATTCAAAGCAAACCCCACATCTGCACCCCGAACCAAGAAGTGTTTTGAAGAGATGTGGGACTTCATCGGAAGTGTAACGTCGTCTATTTCAGTGCTTGACTGAAACCAAGCCTGGCTGCAGGCTGCTGCCTGTTTAATGTCAAGGATGACAGTGCTGCTGCTGCGGGGAGGGGGGAAGCATTTGGGGTGCCTACATGAGCTCTGAGGGACCCTCCTGGGTGCACACAGGCACCCTGGGTCTTTTCGGCGCTCGACCCCGCACGGAAGAGCTGCTTGGCGTCATTGTGCCTTAGTGAGAGGCAGCACTTCGCTGCGTGGCTCTGCTGCCTTCCCCGCTCGGCAGGGACCGGGAGCCCGCGCCTGTCCGGGCAGCAGGATGCTCTCAAGCTGCTGTTGCAGGCGGCAGTTCCTACCTGCTGCCCTGCCCTTGCCCGCTTCGAGCACTGGTCAGACTGAGAGGCCTTGTTAGTGCATTTTCCGACAGTTGTCACCACTTGCTTTCCCAGGGTGCACCGGAGGTTGGTGGTGCGGTTTCCTCCATGGCTCAGCAGGAGAAGCACCCCCGGCACGATGGAGTTTCTGAGAGGCACTGCTCTGCAGGGAGACTAGGAAGTGCTCAGGTTCCAACAGGAACAGTGATACCAACAGGACTTTTAAAAACATTTCCAATAAAGTCTAGAGCATCCGTTTCTTTAACCGAGATCGATAGTTCAGACTGGTCAGCAAGGAGCATGTGCGATAGATTTTCAATAATCTGCACAGCACAGCTTAGGCTTGAGGAAAAAATAATTAGGCCTCATTCTGTGCCTCTAAATGTGAGTGTGCCCAGTAAGAGCGGTGGAAGAAGCTGATGTGCTGAGGGTAGTTAAAAGCTTAATGCTGCCTGTAGAGTGTGGGAGGGCACAGCCACTCTTAACTGCTATTTCTTTTTACTCAAAGGTGTCAGAGGATAAACAGTGGCTCACAAGAATAAAGACTGGTGTTTGACTGAGATACTTCCGGTGCTTGTTGAAGAAGAACAAGGCCAAGAGTATTTTGAAAGTAAAAGCTTATTTCCTGTGAAAAACTTTTGCTCAAGTGAAGGGCAAGATCGTTTTAGGGCTGGAGTCACAGCTGTGGTGATTCAGGCCAGCCACGCTGGCACCTGGATGGGACTGGCCGGGTTGGCCTGAGGCAAGTGGAGGGCACCAAGCACTGATCTGTCTAAACCTGCATGTGGGGAACAGGCAGAGCTCATGTGCTCCTCTTGCTTCACTGGGAACAGGAAGAGAGGCTATGTCCTCTGCCTGCAAACAGCCTTGAGAATGTGAGTAGAGACTACAGGTTGTTCATCTGCGGGTATAAACTGGCCTGCTCTGGTTGACTAAATACGTGCTCCAGAGGCTCAGCTGAGAGCCAGTGTGGGTCTCTTGGCCACGCAGGCAAAGTGGATGCAGGAGTGTCATCCCATCATGTTTCTGTAAGCTGAAGGTCATTCCTGCACCACTCTCTCAACCCTGACTTCGAAAGGCTAGTGTCTGAAGTTAGCTCAGTCCAAGATCTATCTTCCTAATCATCTGGTTTAGGTTTTCCTTTAGTGCTTACCATGGCTGTGAGCTTGCTTATCTGCTGCATCACTGCCCTCATGCAGAGCTGCACGGTTCCACCAGGAGCTGAATCAGGCTCGCTGGCTCCCAGGTGCTGGCTTTCCCCTGCAGCAGCACAGCTCTGGGGGAGGAGGCAGCCGGGAGCGCTGGGAGCAGAGCACGACGCTGACAGTCTGCTGGAATACAGTTGCTGGAGCAGGGATTTCAAATCTGCAGTCAGGCTGTATCTCGCAGTGAGTAGGAAGCACTTTGCATGGTGTCTGCAGTTACTCAGCTGTTGGAAACCTTTGTTCTGCGCTGTTCTGTGTGGAGCTTGACATAGCTTGGATTTTCTTTTGGTGCCTGAGTTCTGTTACTGTCCTTGCTGGGTGTATTTTAAAACTCTTCCCTCCAGTGGATTTTTTGTTGTTGTTTTTTGAGTACTGTACACATGAATTTATTCCCTTAAGATCTTTCTACACCAGAGATGCTCAAACTGAGTGTATGTGTGACCTTGTGGTATTACGTGGGATAAGCCTAATAGGTACCTTCGGTTTCCATTCTCAGCAGTTTTTTACGTGGTGCAAGCTGCTTTTCTGTCATCAAAAATGCAATTTTCATAAAATGCTGCGTTTGGTATCTGCTTTGCAGAAATGCTGTGAGATCTGCTCCAGGGTATCTAGTGGGCAAACTCTTTATTTCTCAAAGGCTTGCTGGATAGAACGGGAAAAATACCAAATCTTCTGACTACAGCAGAAAACTAGAAATTTTATCCGAGTCTTGCTAAGACAGTCTTTGTCTCAGCCAGAATTAGGAACACCCCTCCGCCCCCCCATCCTGCATCTGCCTTGTTCCCAATCTTGAGGTGAAACCTCCTGGCCACAACTCTCTCTATTTAAGAAAAAAATATAGACGCTAGTTGTAATCTGTGGTATGAAAATCTAATCTGTGACCTAATTTGTTGTGATACCATGAAGAACCTGTCAGTACCAATCACTGTAACCCATGGCATGGATGCACTGCCTGCTTTCCAAGAGCGCTCGCTCGTCATAGCCTCAGAGGGAGTGGTGTCAGGCCGAGCGTGTACGTTTGGGCTCCTCCACTGCCAAATTTGGGGAATAATATACAGACAACTCTCAGATCACTTTTGTTATTCTTTTAAAATGAAAGTGGCACGGGCAGTCTTCCTATGTGTGGAAGTGAACCACTTCTGCAGGTGATCCCTGCAGAACAGGCTGGTTTGAAATGTGTGGGAATGAAAATGAGATGCAACCAAAGCTGGACAATTTTCTGTGTGTGTTGTAATAGCAGTTTGCCTGTTAATTGCTCCTTCACCTTGTCTGTGGCAGCAACTTGGAGGCAACCAACTCACTGGGTGGGTGGTTAGAGGAGTGACTTGTCTAAATAACTTGGCACCAGTGTGAGCTGAGGTTTCGTGGGCTAATTCTCAGAGGGCAAAATTGGCTGGCTTCTGGTACAGTCCCTTTGAGTCAAGTTTGTTGTCCTTTAAGGAAAAAACCCAAGATCTTCTGTGGTGTGTAACTGAAACCATAGCCAATGCCAATCTTGCTCTGCAAGGCTAGAGAAGGAAGGAAGGTTTTACAGGTGGCGAATGCACAAATAATAGGCTGAAAAACTGGGAATCATATTCCTAGGTCCCTGCACTGCTACATCTTGACAGGGAGAAATCTTAACTGAGGAACTACTGCTCTACCAGAAACGGACAACAGAGCTGGGCTTCCGGTTTGATTGTTCTAGAAATAACAGTTCCTTTTTTTTTTAAAAAGATATCTTTGAAGTGCTTTACTTGAAAGTACTAAGTTAAAATATGCAGGGGCATGCAGCCTTTTAATAACTGCTATGATCTGTGTCCGTGCTTAGTGAGACACCATCAGTCCATCACCAGGACATGCACCACTAAGGTGCATGTCCAAAGCGAGGCCATAATCTATGGTCTTACTCCTTCCCTGTTCACCCTCACAGGAGCTGTCTGTGCTGCCACTAGGGCATTAGCTCCTACACTTTTTATTTTGAGCCTTCTCTTTATTTTCAGTACTTGTACACCTCTTGTTCCCTAGTGTACATTAGTCACATGTTTGCATAGAATACGTGCATTTGCGTAGTATTTTGTAAACTCGGTGTCCTTTTACCCATGCTGGGTACTCAGTGCTCAAGTTTCAGTGTGTTATTTGTTGATTTTTGTTCGCTCCAGGCTTTTCCCTCCACCCACTCACTTCCTCTCACAAATGTTTCCTCACTTCACCACTTTTTCACACACCGTTCGCGTGCAGGGTTGCCGCCCATTGCGGGCAGGCTCAGCACTTCATCCGCCGTTCACCTCTGCAGGAGATGGGCGACAGATCGGGGTGCGGGAGGAGGCGCAGAGGCAGGGAGAAGGTGCTTGCACGTGTGGGGGGGAAAGCTGCAGCGGCAGGGAGGGGCGGTCTGGGTGCAACTGTATTTTGGGGCAAGAGGAGCAAAGGCTTGTAAACAGGGTGCATGTATGGGTGGAGGGAGTGAAGGTAGAAGAGGGAGGATGGTTATATGCGCGTTCAGGGATGGGGCGCAGCGAGATGCCTGTGTGTGCGCAGCTGGGAGATGGCAGGGCATGTAGGGCTGGTACATGCGCAAGGTTTGAGGAAGGTGCATGTTCAGACCAGAATGCATCCAGGCCAGAGGCCCCGCTCCCTTCCTCAGCCCAGCACAGGCAGGCTGGTCTGCTTCCAAGGCTTGTTCTTGGAGCTTAATAGCATGTTTTAATGTGCGATTTTTTTCTATCTGCTTCTTATTTCTAACAAAGGTTTCCCACCTCCACTTGGACAACAGCGCTTTCTCAACCATGTGGGGTGCATCTGGCAGCTTGCTACCTGTTAAGAAAAGGGAAGAAAAACCACCATGAAAATAGCATGGCTGTAGTTTTAAATTAGGCAAGGGCTAAAATTAGTAAGAACAGGCCTGTCTGTGGCTGTGCAAACCAGCAAAGAATTAATACTCATCTGATGCTGAGCAAGGCAAGCAGAGGTTTGCAGCTTGCACTTCCTTTGTTTTGTCCCACTCCTGTCCTTGCAGCTTCTCTTCCCTGTAGGGCTCAGTTGCTAGTTAGCAGAGAGCTGTACAGATGCTGCTAACCTTGTGCCAATACCAATGCTGCTTTCAGCGTGAAATGTTAGCAATAGCCACAGAGCGGTTTTACCACACTCCTTTAATTTCTTTGCTCGGCTGCTGTGCGTGCAGCTTTGGATGCATTGTGCTGAGGTGACTCGTTGTCAGAGCCCTGGATGTGGTCCGAGTCGCACGCTGGGGCCCGGGACCACCCACTGTTTCCTCGGCAAGAAAGGTGCCCCCAAGACACTTGTTTCCTCTCCCCAGCTGTGGTTTACTTTCCTCCGCTGTAATTGTGTTGCTGTTAATGGGGATGTAGTATAAACCAGTCGCTGAAATAACTGACGTCACAAGAATAACTCTGGGTTGGTTTGGTTCTTTGCAGGTCCATTTTTCATTTTACATCCTGGCATCGTTTTCATTTCCAGCATGACCCATGCAAGTAGGTTTATTTGCGCAAGTTAAAGTGGGCAATAGACTGGTGTGAAAGGGTGGAAACTTGCTGGTGGAGGGGAAAATGTTAGGAAAAAAGAGTCTTGAGCTGCTGGTGAAGGGAGTTGCGGGAGGGGTGGTTGAGTTGTTTGGCACTGCTGGTGGAGGTGCCATACAGCTGATGATCTTTGGAGGGGCGTGGGGGGTGATATGTTTGAGGGAGGGGAGAAGAGCAAGAGCCTTTGCCTCTCTCCCCCCTCACCTGGGAACCACTGGGCTAGGTCCTGCGCCCACCGCCAGAGATAAACTCCTGGGAGTGGATGTTCTTCCACCCCTACCATATCCAGAGGACTTGGAGGTCACTTGGAAATCAAAATTAAACAATGCCTTAGCACAGCTTTGAAAAGTTTACTCAAAGGGCTGGCGTTACTCCAGCGTGGTTAAACTGATGACCTCCCTCCTGTAACAGTGCAAGAGAGAGGGCTCTGGTTTGGCTGTCAGCAGCCAGCAGTGACTGCAGAGCTTCATGTTAGGTGGCAGGGCTGCATTCCTGCCCCTCTCACCTTGCTCCCATCAGAGCACACAGGCTGCAAAAGCAGGGAGGGCTGGACTGTGTCAGGCATACTGCTGCCTAGCAGCCTCTGGCGGGGATCCTGCTGGAGGCTTGTGAAGTGCCTGGGCTGCCGCAGGCAAGAGGCAGTGCTGAGGGACCATCCCAAAATGGGAACAGCCATGTGGTTGTTCCCTGGAGGACTACAGCAGTCCGCAGAGGACCTGGAGTTGGCTTGTTTCCCTGGGCAGTGCCTCCTTTGAGCTGCCCCATGGAAATACAACTGGAGCTTGTCTCTGTAGGCATCACCCAGCAGCATGCTCCTGACGGTGGACAGCTGCTGCCTTCGGGGTAGAGTTGCGTGATGGATGATTTATGTTCTGCCCCAACTCAATGTCTTGCCAGAGACACAGGGACGGGGAGTAGTGTGATGGGGAGTATCTCTGCAGTCTGCAAACTCCAGGGACAATTTGTGTTTTCATGGTGGTGGGTCTGGACTAGTCAACAAAACTTTAAGGGAAAAAATAGAAGCCCCGTTCCCAAGACTGTTCTGCCAGTCCCAGAACTGAGGAGGGCAGATGCTCCTGTCTGCAAATCCTAACTCCCTCTGAAGGACTAGCCGTATGACCAAATATGATCTTCTGTGCATTAGTAGGTCTGTCTGGCATCCTGCTTACGTTGAGGCCTTAAGAAATATTTACTGTATGCGGCAGTTCTCGTGTTAGTGCGCTCTGGGTATCGCAGATACCCACTGGCAATGGCCTACAGCAATCTGTCAAATGAGAGCGTTGATAGGCTTCTCTGTGAATGAAGAAGCCTCTCACACCTCTATTTAAGGGTTGGGACCAAGTTTCTTTCCCAGGATTACCGCTTCGAAAGGAGATTGTTTGTTTTAGGAATGGCTCTGAGTTGCAAAACTTGTACCAGGACTTCTTGTGCCCAGGACAGAATCATAGAATCATTTAGGTTGGAAAGGACCTTTGAGATCATCGAGTCCAACCATTAACCTAACACTGCCAAGTCCACCACTAAACCATGTCCCTAAGTGCCACATCTACACATCTTTAAAATACCTCCAGGGATGGTGACTCAACCGCTTCCCTGAGCAGCCTGTTCCAATGCCTGACAACCCTTTCCGTGAAGAAATTTTTCCTAATATCCAAACTAAACCTCCCCTGGCGCAACTTGAGGCCCTTTCCTCTTGTCCTATCACTTGTTACCTGGGAGAAGAGACTGACACCCTCGCTACAACCTCCTTTCAGGTAGAGAGCGATAAGGTCTCCCCTCCCCTCTTCTCCAGGCTAAACAACCCCAGTTCCCTCAGCTGCTCCTCATAAGGCTTGTGCTCTAGACCCTTCACCAGCTTTGTTGCTCTTCTTTGGACACAGCTGATCAGACATTCTAGTTATTGGCATTACTGTCATAACCTGAATCACAGTGCCTCTAAAACATGTTTATGCATTTGAGGTATGATTATGCCTAGGACTTGTAGCTGCTGCTCATACCAAAAAGATGGTCTTTTTAAGTTGTTGAGGTTCTGTTTGGTCTGTCATCTTTTTCTTAAAAATGAACTACCTGATGTGAGAAGCAGTTGGTGGATGTACTCAGAACTCTTGTTCTGTAGGGGAATGCCACCCAGGTGGAGATTGCAAACCCTTGCATGCTTTTGCACGGGGCTCCCCTGAGATCATGTCACTGGTACAGGACCAATAAATTCCCCCCACAGGCTCCTGCAGCATGTCAGTCAGTTTGAGGAAGCAAGAGAGGGGAGTGGGGGCCCAGGAGGAAAATACTATGCTCAAGTGAGCATGTAGAAAAGGACTGATCCTGATAACCTTGTGTGCCTGCTGATCCCACTGGCAGGCTGGAGTGCTTATACAGAGCCCTTGGAGAGGACCATCGGATACAAGGCCACCAAAAAGATTGTGGCTTATCAGCATGTTGCCCAGTGCTGCGTGGGTTTGGAGCTGTTCCTGGGCAGTTGTTTTCATAGAGCTGAATATGGTCGTTTGCATATTGCACACGGTTTGAGCTTTTCCTCTTCCTCTTCACTCTGTTGGGCACCGTTGTATGTGTGTCTGCGAGGGAAGCAGCGTTCTCAGCACCCAAATTCGTGTAACTTCCCCTGGGCAGTGGCTCCCAGAAATGCAACCCCCTCTCTGCCAGCCCGGCTGGGGAAGGGCAGAGGCTGCTCTGCAGGGGGACCTTGGCGAGGAACTTCCCCTGCGTTTGTTCTCCTTCCCTGGTTCCTCATGCATGAGATGATCTGAGTCCTCATGCTCCCTCTGTCACGGGACATTCACCAGCTGGGGTTTCTGCAACAGGGGATGGTCATGTTGACTCGAGAGGAGCCATGGGCTTCCTGTGAAATCCCCCGTGAAATAATAACACACACCCCATCCAAATTACTACCCGCGTGTCCGGCATGCCCCGGCCTCTCCTTAGCCCTGCTGCTGGGGAGACTTTGGGAGGCAGCCAGAAGGTGTCCTTGCTGCTGGGGGAAACCAGAGCCAGCCCCCACTGGCCCTGCCTGTGAGGGGACAGCACAGGGAGTGGATGCCCCTTTCACTCCCCTCTGCTGGGAGCTGTACCACCTGCTGAGGTACAGCCGGAGAGGAGGAAGGTGGGCCTTGTTTCTGCCCCCAGTACCCTGCCTGCAGCCATGCTAGTGCATCCCAAGCCTTGGTCCAAGCGCAGGTGGTGGTAGTTAACACCGAGCTGAGACCCAGCAGTCTGCCAAGGTGGTCCTTCTCTGAAGCTGCTCCAGGCCTGCCCTACCCTCTTCTGCAGGATGGAGCCCAAACCAACATTCAGGCTTCATTAGGTTTTGTTAAGGTTTGACATAGCAGGAACTCATTATCTGTAAAGCAGTTGTGGATGTGTCCTAAATGTTTGTTTAGAGTGTCTTTCTCACAGCGTGCTAAATAATTTCTGAGCTGGAAGAGTGGCCAGAGCCTCTGGGAACCAGGCAAGCTATCCCCTCTTGGTGTGTTTTGTTTTGCTTCCTGCACTGTTTTGTTGGGCTCCAGTCCTACCGTGAATTTCACTGACATCAGTAAAACACTGACAACTCCCCCAGGTGGAGCTCAGCAGGATCAGGGCTATTCAGAGATGAAAGCATATCCGATAGCGTGAAAGACATATTTTCAGAGGTCACTGAAACACAGTCCCTTATCCCAAAGCCTCCGTTTGCCCTAGACACTATTATTGCAAGTGCAATAGGTGAATTTGGGTTCCAGCCTCATGAGAGGATGTACTAGTTAATACAGAGAACTTTAGAAATTGCCTTTCCTTTCTCTGATGTCATGTTAATCCCTTGAGTGTACGGAGATTAAAAGATATTTGATGAACTTACTAAACATTCATTGCACGTTTCTCTTTCAGTATCCAGCTGACCTCAAATCCTGAATGAAATGAATTTGCATTTGTTTCTAAATGTGTCTCATTTTGTGACTCAAAATGTCAACACATTTGAAAATGGTCCCACATGAGACATTTGTATCTCTTGGAGTTTAAATTGCTGGATCAATTTCCCATTAATACTAAGGGTATTTAGAGGACAAGTTCTCTGCCTACTGCAGTGAAAATTTACCCCGAGGTATGACATTTCACCTGCCACTGAGTGTAAGATTGTTGAATATAATGGACTGGAATAGCTAGATTTGCACATACTGGTAAGAAAAGTGGGTGACCAGTGGATCCCATTACAGAAAACCTTTCCTCTTTTTTTTTTTTCCTTCCTCCTTTTTCAGCCATCAAAACTTGCATCCTCTTTGCAATTTATATTATATTCAGAAGCCCCTGCCTGAATTTGGGCACGGTTTAATCATGTACCATATGAGTGGATAAAGAGAGCCCTGAAGAGCTTCTGCTCAAAAAGGTGTGAAGAAATGGGAGTACCAGGGTACATCCAAGGTCTCATAGATGAGCAGCAGCCACAAAGGCTGGGTCCAGCTTCACTGGTTCCTGCACTGGACCACAGAGCTATGAGCCCCCTGACGTGTTCTTCTGGTTGCAGCTATGCCGACTGACAGGGCTTTGCCACAGCTTGTCTCTGCTCCTCAGTGTGGCTCTGTCCCAAGTTAGAAGAAAGAAGGAGGACAGTTGGCAAGTCTCGACCCCCTCCTCCTCAAATGAAATACAGTGGCAACTGGAACGAGCTATCAGCAAGCTAAAGCAGAGAGTATAGCTGCAAATAATTTGAACCCAGGGGCATGGGGAACCTGAGCCTGCGCTAAGGCATGTTTACCCAAGGAAGTGCCAACATAACCTAGGAGAACATACCATAAAATTGCACCATACTGTCCCTCCCTTGCACTATCACGGAAACCAGATGCCAGGATGGAAAAGCACCAGGAGCTGAATAAAAAAGCTTCAAGTGTCAGAGAGCCCTGCTCAGCCCTACCTTCTGCTGCAGGCCATCTATGCTTCCCGGCATTCCCTGGTCTCTTGCCAATTCCCATCAACAGCTGTGGTTTGTGGTTGTAATGCTCAGCATTTGTCTCCTCTTTCTCCTAGCAGACCTGCATCAAAGCTAGCTGTGCAGCATGTAGCAGTTTGGGAGTCCCAGGACTCTCAGAACTGGCCTCCAAGCATGAAATCAAATCCTTCTTTACTCCTTTATCTCCCCCAAGGTCTGAGACATCGCAAGTGTGGGTTTGTAGGTCTTCTGGGCCCTTTTGATGGAGTTTGTGAGGAAAGGTTATAACAAAAAGTGCTTTGTAACACATTATTTTGTTTCCTTTAAAGAACAAGAAAGTGCCAGTAGTAAATCTAAAGCTGGATTGCCAGCCCAGAAGCAGCCTACTTACTGCATTTAGCAGATAAAATGTTCTTCACTCTACCATGCTTATTCCCAGTTTCTGTGTTTATGTATTACTGTTGAGACTGCAGTTTGAGTAGGAGCAGCTCCAAGATGTACGTAAGTGTCTGTTAGGAATCCCACTCCTTGTTTCAGGAGGCCCCAGAAGTTCATTAGATGTTTAATAGCTTCCAGTCACTGCTGTGCTGGATGGACCTGAACTGGTGACCGAGAGGGGAAAGGTTCTCTCGCACATTTACAAACCCTGAGGCATCTGTTCCCCAGACACAGATTTGTCTAATTCCCCTAAACCACTGATGACCTGCCCTGAAATGATACTCTCATTCCCTTAGGAAATCCCTTGGGTTGATATCAAGTAGATGATAGTTATTTTTGGGTTCTTTCCCAGAGAGAGTGCACTGTATTGCTCTGAACCCTACACACCAAATAAATATATCATCAGACTGTACTAGAGGTCCAAAAAGCTTTATTGAAGGGCAAACAGATTATTAATAATTAAGGGTAGTTCACTGTATTGTTTTTGAGCCAAGTAAAGCTAATAGAGCTTTTTTATAGCAGAGGTTAGTGTAGAATATCGAGACTGAATTGATTGCAACATTTAATGGCAACATAAAAGTCAATTAATGAATTGCAATGGTTAACTCTGCATTAAAGTGAAACATGCAGCTCCCAAGCAATGTATTAAGCATTTTTAAGGATTACAAAAAGCAAACAGAGAAAAAAAAAAAAAAAAAACCAGCCCAAAACCCCTTATTGACTAGTAAATGCCTATATATATTTTTTTTTCCTGGGAGAGAAACTCATAAGACCATATTTTTAATTCTTTTATCCTAAAGCTCTGGTTGCATGTATGTATGTGTGTCTTTTTCCCATAGCACCTTTCAGAATTAAATAAAGCCTTTACAAGAAGTTGATCAGTGATTAATTCTAAGAAAATTGTCTCAGGGCTGCCTGCAATTTCTTGTAGCAGGGAGGACGGTAGTGCAGAGAGAACAGGCTTCGACAGATGCTTTTGTAAGAAAGGCTCTGACCAAGGAGAGTTCCAAACTGCTACGTGTTTGAACCGCCCCATGTTGTTTATTATCTACCCAATTACAGCTTCCTAATTTAAAAGTGTATTTTCTATGTCTCTGCAATAATGGAAGAACATAACATTGAAAAGAGAAAACAGAATCATTGGGTGGAATAGCTGTACTTCTGGAGGATGAGGAAGGTTTTAAAATGTTCTGCATTGAACAAATTAAAGGTTTATTGCAGAATAAACCTGCAGCCATTCCTTCTCACCAACAGTCATTACATTGTAATTTCATCCCTTTGCAGCCTTTCCAAAGCCGTCCATTTTTTCTGAAACCTTTGTCCAAGCCTCAGTCTGACAACGAGGTCTTTTCCTGCACTGCAGTCTCCTACTCCCTGCCTTATTTCATGGTAGCCATTCAGTCTTCCAGTGGGGACACGTGCCCCCTCTTTGCCATCTGGCCACATTCAGATCCTCTGAGTGCAGTCCCCTCTGTGCTAAACCCAAGCTTGTCACACTCATCTGCAAAACCTTTCACGAGCTCAGGGCCAGAGTCTGTCATCCGAACGGTAGTGTGTTATGCCTTAGGACAGAAGTGACCCCATTAAAACTATTTAGAAGCATGCATACTTAGGACTGTCTCGCTGCCCTTATGTTTCTCTCTGCTCCCACGTGGTTCCCCAGGCCCTTTCACATCCCTGCTTAAGCTGGTCTTCTTTGAGCAAACCACAGAAATGTTATATTCTCTACATCCACCCCTACCGTCCTTTGAAAGTAAAATTCAACAGGTAAATAATTAAGATTAAAATAATAATGGGAGCATGAAGAAGCCGGTACCATTTGCCTTTTCTTAGAAAAGAATAAGATATAACTGAAAGAGTTCTGGGAACAGTGTAACTAATGAATTCTAATTTTCTCCTGATTTGGGTTCTGTGTGCCTTGCATTTTCCACTGGAGCTTTCTCACTGCGAAACCCCTGGGCCCTTCCCTGTTCCCAGCTCTCCTCTTCCCTGCCCTGCTCCCAGTGCCTCCGCTGCAGTTCCCCCAAGTCTCTCTCTTACATCTTGCCGGCTGGGCAAGAGATGACATGTGTAGATTGACTGGGCAGTATACACATGCTGTCTAGTGTCCAGCATCATAAACCAGATTTCCAGGGGAACACAGACTGTATGTCCTGGGACAGGGAGTATTGCTACCTGGCACAGGCCAAGGGCTCACCAGCAAGCTAGAGCCAGCTCTGAATGATCAGCCTTGCTGGGAAGCATATAGTAGAGATGCTGTACTGCTCCGTCTTTTGTACTCGGGTTAGTTGGCTTAAAGACTAGCTTGATGACCACTGTAAGACATTGTATTTAGCCATGTGGAGACACCTCGCTACAGTGGTAGAAAACCAATGTGTACAACTGATCTCAGTATTTGTGTTTTCCTCTCATCTGTGTCTCAGACTGTGAGCAGCTCGGAGCAGCAATTGCACCAGCGTTTCTGTAAAGCACCATACAAATCTTGCCAACTTAGTTTTTATGTATGAAGTTATTGAAGTTTAACGGTATCACTGTAGGCACTTAGAAATTATCAGAATGGGAGGTACCACTGACAGGCTACCTAGGCTTCTTGCTTAATGTCATACAAGAAGTCCAAGGCCAGAAACACGGTCTAAGCTTCTCTGAGTTAGAGCCTAGTACCTCACAAGCAAAGACTGTTTTGCTTCTTTCCACTTTTTACCTTGCTCACTGCCTGAGACAGGAATAATTTAGAATAAGGAGTATTATTAAGGAGTATGACCATGTATTTAAAAAATCCCACTGGTTTGTGATGCATTCCTGTAGAGGCAGTGTGGTCACAGTGGGAAGCTGCTTGTTCTAGTCTGATCATTAACATAATATGCACCTAAGCTCTGACTCCAGGAACCCAGATATCTCAAATGGGACTCTGTCCAGGTTGGTATAAACAGGCACAGAATTTTTGCCAGCTCATGCGTGGGGTTTATCAGCTGGACATAAAATATATTATCTTTTCATCAATTGGGTAAGCTCAGAATAAGTTTAAGTAATTGCAATGTGCAATGTCAGCTTTACTCCCTTTTCTTGCTAACTGAATATTAAACGGCTGCATCTGCTGCTAGATTTAGTCCTAGGTGCCATATTCATGCTCAGGAAAAAGGAAGAGAAAGACGTCTGGTGTGCAGTGTTTCAGTTGCTCAGCAAAGGAAGTGTTTAAGTGCATGCCTAAATGCTTTGTTTTATGGCAGCCTCCATCTGCACCCAGTCTGTCCCTCACAGATTAGAGTATGGGGAAAAGTCCTGGCTTTCCATTTCCTCTGCTAGCAAACTCTTTGCAGTTAGAGAGGCTTTTGCTTATGTGAGCCGTAAGGACTCTGTTTCTGTCCTCCTAGTTACTCAGGCTTCTTAAAATGATTGCTTTCAAAAAATTGACTTTGGAAACCAAATATACCTACCATGCGGGTGATGGTTGACTGGGAATTTCTTATCCCACAGAAAAAGAGTGCTATCTACCCACTTCATCTGAGGTCACTGGATGGTCTACAAGAAAATGTGTACTGATGGGGAAAGGGTTTCTTCAAAGTTCTTTACGTTCAGCAACTGGGTGCACTAAAATTATGTTAATGTCTGCTGCTTTTTGGAGCATATTGATGGAATGGCATGAAGGTAACAGTATAATGGGATACAGCAGATGACTGTGTCATAACAGTGTTATTTTAAAGAGGTAGATATAGTTGGTGAGCCAATAACTAAATCATAGTCTTTTTGCTCTCGTTATTCAGTAGCCTTGTACTCAACATCGCTTAGATCACAAACGAAGATTAATTTGGTTTATAGTAGTTCAAGTGGATTTTGCAAAACCAGTCCAGGTTTTGATCAGCTAAATTGAATTCTGCTTTTCAGATGGGAATAAACAGCCAGGTTCTTTCAAACTGAACTAGTCATGCAAGGACAGAACAGTGGCAACAGTGACACAGCAGCCCTGTGGGGTGCTGAGCACCCTCAGCTCGCGGTCGTGCCACCGGAGATTGAGGAACACATCCGATGGGATGCAGCCTGAGGGCTCAGCTTGTCTTTGCTCGTGTCTCGCCCAGCGATGCCTAACACTGTTGTTTTGTGAAGTCTGTTTGTCCATTGAATTTTGAAAATGGCCCCTGAGACTGACGCTCTCCAGAGTCCTTCCCTGAGGTGGTTTAATTAACTTACCTATTTCCCCACCAAAAGATTGCAACATCCCCTGTGATCTGAAGAGGAAACTAAGTACCACTGTAGCAAAGGAAACAGCTGAGACAAAGTGAAATGGTCTCTTGACAATGTCCCTTGGCAACGCCTAGACACAGCCCAAAAATCACTTAGGAGCCAAATGCTATTCTGAGGGTTTCTAATAACAAATGAGTTAAGCACTTTGGGGAAAAAGGAAAAAAGTAAGCAATAAACAAAAAACATCCAATGATTACATCACTACAAAGGATGTGATCAAAGTAAAATACCAGTCTCATGCTCCTGAAGTAGGCAGAATTCTCAGTGAAATCAATGGATATTTGTTTCCATCAGGGCGGCACAATTGCGTTTGCTCAAAAAAAACCCCAAACCCAAACCAAAAAAAATTGGGTTCCCTTCCAGAGAGTAATGAAGCAGTCTAGCCCTCTTAAATATTGCCTTTCCTGTTCTCTGAAACATTGATTCTGTCCATTAACTGGAATACTATTACACTGCTGATTGATCTGAAACATTTGGGGGGGGGCGGGGAAGAGGCTCGTGAGAAAGTTCCAGTTCAGATATATGGTTTATTTCCTACCATGGACCTGGTGGGTTACTTTGTTTTATAAACTGGCTTGACTGAGGGCTAATGGGAGGTCAAATGAAACGCCCGCCACTCGACATCACTCCCCGATTCACAGCCTGCCCTGAATTAGTGAAGCACTTAAAGGCACTAACTGCTACCCAGAGTGAATAAATCCAGTGTCATTTAGGAGCTTTGCTGAAGAAAGGTGCCTTTCGTACGAGCAGAGATGATGACCCAGCACCTGCTGAAATGATCGTAGCTTTTCCACTACACTGAGCAAACCTCTGCTGAAGAATGGGTGTATCTTGGGTTTTTCCTCACCTGAGTGCCATAAATTTGGAAGCGCCGTCTGCGGCCATGACCTCCTGAACTCGGGAATGCTGGATTATCATCTCGATTGCTTAGCAGGCTGCTTCTCTCGCTGGCCAGCTCACCTGTTTGCTAGCAGCATAGGTTTTGTCACTGCCATTGCTCAGAGTACTTCTCAGTGCAGTGGTGTCCATGCGGTGGACGCTGAAGAAATTCTGTATTTCACAAACTTTAATAAGCAGCTTAAAGATCTTGGTGTCTAATATTGTTCTGCTCTATTCTGTAACAGGTCTACTACTCTAATGTATCTTTCTATTTTCCAGTAGAGATAAAATATGATTAAAATAGCTGCAGTTCCTCTTTCCACCTTCGCTTATGCTTACTGGTCTACAGTCTTCTTTCTAACGCAGGCTTAACACCTGCCATTTTCTCTTTATTCCTCTTTTTGCTTCCCTGTCTCATAGGGGTGAGCTGTACTGTTGAGGAAAGGCAGCAAAATGTAAAAACAAAAGAGCTTTATATTGTAAAATCACCATTATCTTTAATCATCATTCAACACTGAACTCTCCTGCATCATTGGACTTAAAGAAGTGTTCATTAATCGAGAGCGTGCTGCATCTATTAGATGAGGCTCCCCATCCAAAGAGGCCGTGCTGATCATTTGCAGGGAGCAATTGCATCAACAGATGAGCGAACTCGAAAATAATCTCAGACTTTGTAGTGGCAGAAGAGGAGATGACTAATGTAATTAGTCACGTGGAGTGACTGGGGCACAGCATGAGGAGAGGACAGACTTTCACCAGGTCTGTCAGAGTAAGAAGAATGAACTTCTGAAGTGCCTCCATTTCCCCCACTTGCCCCCTAAATATCAAAATCACTTTTGCGGGGGGAAAAGGCATTTTGAGATTGAGAGTCCCTGTCTCCATCCAAGTATAAAGCATTATAATTGTTTGGCATTACACTATCTGGAAGCACTTCAGGCATCCTTGTAAGCATCCAATGATTTGACCTTGGCTTTTTGTTTTGTCTGCGCTTCTCGAAATTTATGTAGATCATTCATATTTTGTTGCAACTGTTTATGTTTCTGAAGAGCTACATTTATATCAGAGGATTTGTACTACCCAAAATGAAAGCCCTAAAGGACACTGTAGTGTGAATGTGACTGCTTCTGCAATCCCTCATCTACTAGTCGTGCACTTGAGAAGGTGGAGAAATCTGCAGGGGGGAGGGCAAAACCTGATGTTAGCTTTATCTGAACTGAACGGTGCTATGAACCACAACAGTGTAATGAGGGATCTCTGCAAAGCTGCCTCTCTTTTCCGTTCTTGAAATTTTGCTGTAAGAAATCTCTCTTTAAAAATTAACAAAAAAAAAAAATCTTTGGGTATAGGATGCTTACTTTCTATTTTCATCCATGTAATGGAAAAGTTAGCGGTGTCCCCCCCCCAAGACAAACAAGGCTGTTGTCAGTGGACAGTGGGCCCTGTTGTCCCTGCTGAGTACAAATGGGAGAGGATGAGGATGACTCCCTTTTCTCCTTTTGACTTTCTCCCCTAAGCTACTATTAAGCTTAGAAGTAGCCGAAGTATTCTAACTGTGCATGGCACCGAAGGGCAGGTTTATTTCTGTGGTTTTATTTACCTGTCTGGCCATCTATATATAAAATAAAATCATCTTTTGTCACCGGTTTATATGCACATGTATACTGTACATATACATCCAATAGTACACTTGGAGCTTAATAATCTTTGCTCTGTGAAAATGCTCTGACCTGTTTTCTTTCCTAAGTGTCAGCTATACCTACCTGGCAGCAATACTCCTACTAACAAAACAATCCGCAGGCGTTTAGCAGCATAAGAGCAGTTATGTTCTGTTACCACTCCTTTATTTTATGATACTAGCTGGCAAATATAACCTCTAATTTTGTTTTTTATATTTATTGCAGTAATAACCTGGTGAAATAATTTTCTGTTCAGAAGAAGCAATTAAATTAAAAATGAAGGCAGAACTAATAGAAAATTGGTGGGTTTTTTAGTCACACAACATTTTCCAGAGTGTTCAATAATTTTTTATGCTTCAATTATTACGTAGGATGTGGATGTGTTAGTACGCAGCTGCTGTTAAAGCATCAGTGATGCTCAGGGTCTGGGCATTTTTACTTGTACTTCTGAAAGATGAGCGATCCAAATCAAGGGTACCTTACCATTTTGGAGAGCCATGAAGAGTACATATTATTATAAACCTGCTTATGGTTTCAGTAGGAAATTTTCCTTGTCTCACCGCACCCTGCCAAGCCCGAAGCAGTTTATAATGTTATAAGCATCAAAAAATCATTCATCCCTGAGGCTGGTTGTGTGATTTCCTTAGCTCTGTGTAACAGGACAAAGTTCTGTAGTATGAGAGGTGAGAGCCCCCAGGTTTCTATTAAGCCCACATGATTAACGAGTCCAGCGTAAACTCAGAGCAAGATTCTGCTTCCCTTGAATTCAGTTCAGTGGGACCTGGATCGCTTCCTGCCTGGCACACAGACTTTCAAAGGTCTGTGGACTTCAGAGAAGAAGGAGGTGTGGTAGTGACCTGCCATCATCTCAGGAAGGAGGGTGCATCGATCTACAGTTCAAGATTTGTATCTGCTAGTTGCAGAAAATCTTTTCCGTAGCAGAAGTGAAAAATCATGTCAAGCACTTAGTTTAGCCTACCCACTTACACAAATCAAGCACAAGCAGAACTGGGACTTCTCTTCTGCCGTTCTGCCCATAAGCTGCTTCTGTGAAAATCTCATGTCATACCTTCTTGGACATCTCCCCTGTTTGCTCCAGTCTACGCTAACCTCCAAGAGCCTCAAGCACTCCCCTTTCCCTGCTTAGGTGAAGGCAGCAGACAAGTACGTGGTGTACCAGCCCTGCTCTTGCCTGAATGTTACCCAAGGACCAAAACTGAAGTGCAGTGACTTCCTTTGAGTTCATCAAGCAGGTTCTGCATCTGAACTATACTCACAAATTACTTCCTTTATATCCCAGGGTACTCTTTTATCTAGAATACTTTTAAGCTATTCGTGTAGTGAATGCATATATCTTGAATCCTGCCATGTTACGAGAGGAACTAAGTTTATCAGTTTTAAGTCAACATATATACAGGTATGAAAATAAAAAGAAGAGAAGTATGTTGACATATAAATAAAACTCTGAGGTCCTTTCCATTTTCGTTCTTTCTCAATGTGGGTTTGGGGGAACTTGGTATTCACTAATATTTGGCAGTTCTCAAACTGGTATTTGCCTTCTGAAGAGAAAGTAGCAGAAGTGGTTAGACTTTCAGGTCTGAGTTGGTTTGCCTCTTTCAGATTGAATAATCACCTTTGCCAATGATAATGTTCTACTCTTTGAGGCTGCAAGGAGTTCTGTCTTGGCTGTATCTGTATGCTACTGCCCGTCTGTCCCGCTCGGTCTCTGAACCGCTCATAGCGTAGCCTCACCAAACGCGGTGTGAGCTGTCCCTCGGCTTCAGAAGAACCGTTCAACGTGAAGGCCGGATGAGACTTCATGGCAAAATTTTTAAAATCATTGTCTAGATTCCAGGTTACTTTAAGAAAAAAACAAGCAGAACTTTTTGTTTTTCTTCCTCTGTGTGTATATGTGTAATTTTACTAAAGAAGCAAGCCCCAAAACAGGTGATTTGTGCTATCCCTCTGCTTTGGCAAATGTATCCGTACCAGAAGCAGAAGTAGTTCAGGGTGTGCCACGTGCCAGCGTCAGGACACCAAAATCCGAGTTGTGGTGCAGGCAAGGGGAAGGTGAGATCTGCATCAATAGGATGCGGACAGGGAGAGGAAAGTACATAATCAAGTCCAAGAAATGCCCTTAAAATGTATTTTTGTGTTTCTTAATGCATTTTGCATATCTTTTACACGTTAGAGGAGACGGAGAGCAGTACGGCATCGGCCACGAGAGCAGCGGGACGCTCTCCCCGCGCGGGGCTCTGGCCGCGCAGAGCTCGCCCAGGGATGTAACTTTCCACTTCTTTTTTGCATAGATCTTACAACACAGTCGACCTGGAAAGAAATTTATGCACGAATTTCAGTCAGCAACCCTGCTTTTCGCAAAGAAGGAGCCTGATTTTCTTTCCCATTACGGCTTTGCCAACAGCAAACATTTAAAACCCCTGACTCGGGCCTTAAAAAAATACCAGGCGTCTGGCTTAAGCAACGATCCATAATGTTAAATTAGTGGCTTTCATGAGTTGCTAGTGGAGGCTCGGGAGGCGGCGGGGGGAGTCTCAGCCCCGCACCCCGGGAGCTGCGGGAAGATGGCTGCCCCCTCCCAGGGCCACGCCGGGCTGCGCGGCGGCCCCTTTAAGGAGGTTGACCCACTCGCCGTCTCGCCTGCCCGCCCGCCTCTGTTTCGCTCCCCCGCCCCTGCCC
>WAAD01023679.1:60755-71844 GCA_013389945.1 Fregata magnificens | reverse complement strand
GCAGAGGATCCGGTTCGCTCCCTGGAGCAAGCGCGGGCGACTCCCCCGGCGACCACCGCTCTGCCGGCTTGTGGCAGTAGCCGGTGGTCTGAGGAGCGCGGCCGCCCCGCCGGCCCTCAGCCTGCCCCGTGGGCTGCAGCCCTGCCCGGCCCCAGCGGGATGCAGGTAGTGCTGCGGGGTGGGAGGAAGAGAGTGACAGTGTTAATCGTTAACCGGGAGGGGGAAACCTCGTGAAGGGACAGCTGCGGTCTTTCAAAGCGTAGCTAAAACGTGCGGCGAGTTAAGCAGAACACAGAAGTCGTTGCAAATTTGTCGTCGTTAGGGTGTATCCCGCAGCCTTCTGTGCAGTAGCTGTGATGCTGGGACTGTAATTCCAGGTAGGGTTAAGGTGAATTCAGAAGCTGTAACAGGAGGGTGTTGTTTCTAACCTACTCATTAAATAGCTGATAAAATCAAATTTTAATTGGATTTTAATTCTCTCCTGTGCGATTTAAGAATAGGGACACATGTAACTCAGTTCTGTTTTGTTACTTTTTAATCTGGCATTGTATCTTACGTGGTAATAAAATACAAGTTTCTTCACAGAAACATTTCAGATACTACAGAAATCAAGAGACCGTGTGTTATGAAGGTTCTTGAAGGGTTTCTCTGTTCCATTGCGTCAGCATTCTGGATCCAAATGTCAGTGACAGTATGACAGCTGTCTTTCTGCTGTGATAGTGGAGTCTTACTACCATTTAAAATCTGACATTCTGAATTTCTCATAACGTAGTATGGAAATACAGGTGTTGATTAGCATGTATGTTAATCCTCAAACAAGTGAAACATTTTCTAGGTTGACTTAATAACCTGTGTTCTTCCTTGTTACTGTTTCTGTTGTTAAAAACTGCAAAGTCTGTTTTGCTCAAACTCCCCACCACCCCCTTGAGACAAAGTTTGCTTTGTGCTCTGACTGCTTGGACTTTAAATATACCTTTAAATTAATAAGCATTTTCTATAGTAGGTTGTGGCGGATAGGGGTATTGGACAGCAGACATTTAGCAATCAGTCTGAGGTTACTATTGTCAAGGTTGGAATGTGAATCCAAACTTAGAAGGTTCCACCTGACAAATCTGTGTTTAGCAAGGTGCATTGTTTTGCTGAACATCTTCATTTCTGTGTGGCAAGTTTAACAGTAAAATCCTAAGCCACGTGAATAAGATACTGCTGGTCCATGAAGTAGTAATGTTTTTTGGCTGGCATACAGAGAGTATTCCGTTGTTGAAAAAGAAGCTTTCAGTAGAAGAGTAGATAGCTTTTTATCCAAGTCAAACTGGCAGATTTCTTACTGCATATATTAGGTGTTCAGAGAGTAGCGGCTGTAGAAAGAAGTGATCCCAGAATCTGTTTTAAAATATCCCTGTCAAGAAGTACCATGGTTGTATGAAAGTAAGGAAAGAATTTGATCCTGTGTGTTATACAACTTCCATTTGTCGTCAGGTGCTCTAGATTTTCTTCATTGTTTGCAGTTTAGCTGGGGCCACCTGGGGTGACAGATTATTGAAGAGGTTTGTCTTCTGAAATGCTCTGCCTTTTCATAAGAAACTTCTCCTGCGGGAACCTCGCTGACTGTAGAAACATGATGTTAGCTGGTTCTGTTCTTGCATACATAACTGTCCTGTTCCCTTATCTGAGTTTTGCGGGAGTCTTAATGTCTGGATAAAGAGAAAAAGGAAACTATTTTTTATTGTCTTTCAGTAGTTATATCTTAGCAGAATAATTAATTTTTAAATTAGTTGAATGCAATAGCTAAAATGGTTTAGGGACAGTTATATGGGGAACTTAATTCAAGGTGTCTGTCACCAGACTTCTAATGGTGCTTACAGTATTAATTCCAGACACCTGGAATTAATACTGTAAAGAGACACAGAAGGTGGGGAATATTTGTATTGCTAACTGCTGAATTATTGAGTAACATGATAACAGAAGTTGGCTTTGTCATTTGGAAAAGCACATGTAGGGGCCACTTCAGATTTCTGAAGCTGCTTAAGCACAGTAAAAGTAAATGCAGGTTTTTTCCACCCTCGCTGTGTACCTGGGAGAATACGGATACGCAAACAGCCTGCAGTACCCTTTTTTTGTTGTTGTTATTGCCTGCCAGCTGGGGGAATAGATGGAACTAATGCATATCCTCTAGTAGAGACAGGCAAAATTAAAGCTTATGAGCAGGAAGTCACATTTGGTTTTTAAGGAGTCAGGTGTGTGTGTGTGTGTGTTTGGTTTTGGTTGTGTGTTTTGTTTGGGTTTTTTCTTTCTTTTAAGAAACAATGATGCTAGTGTAAATCAAGGTTATCACCTTTGCCTGTCCTTCCTAAAAGCTTGCTTTTTTATAATTACACCAAGAGTTTTAGTCGTTGATGTAGACGGGCTTAAATTGAGAAGAATGACTCCTGTCTCCTAAGGTAATGTTAACTACCCTGAAGTATACTATAAATCAATTTTATGAGACTTACTGATCATAAAAATTTTCATTGAAAATACATCTTCAGAGCTGAAATATTTTGAGTGTTGTCCAATTGCATCTGATGGACTATCAGCTGTCAAGCAAATGTGCTACAGGTGAGATACACAGCTCAAGTGAATATATGTGCTGAATCCACACAAGGTTTGAATGTCAGTGCCAACTCCTGTGCGTAGTACCAGGATGCAGAGAGTCATCCTGGTAGTCATTTTGGTCCAACTGAATCCCTCCAAGTCTATCAACACGGCTTCAGAGGTGATGAGAGCGAGGGGACTGGGGATATGAAGGAAGCTGTGCTTGGACTGGAAAGAGTTAAATGCTGGGGAATGTGAAGTGTTGGCACTACTTACTAGCTGTGGCACCTGAAATATATGCATCAATTAGGCAGAGTAAGATTTATTTCAAAGTATTTTCCAGCTGTAAATGATGACCAGTTGTATGTACCTTTTGGTATCTTTTCTACTCCCATGTGTTTGCATGTATCAAGAGCAGTTATGAATAAATGGATGGTCCTCTTGCATACCTACTAAGTCTTCATTTAATGTTAATCTATGGATACATAACCTTTACTTAATAGTATTAATATTTTCTTCCTTGTGATTGTGGAAAAGTTAACACCTCTACTCAATGTGGAGAATTCTGCCTTTCTCTTCATGTGTATGAAGACAGGGGCTTATTTGATTTCCTTTAATTTCAGGATCTCTTATAAATTCACCTCAGTTTCCCCCCTTCTGTGGTTCAGGAATGTTCTCTCGAGTGCCACAAGTTGGCTGCTGCAGCTGGCAGGGTATTTCAAACTGTCTAAAATTTGCTCTCTTATATTGGCGCTGTTTTACATTTGCAGTTCCAGTGCTTACTGGAGGTATATGTGTTGCAATTATATAAACAGCAGAGCTTAACAGAAACCAACAACAAACAATGAGCAATGAGCAGTTTTAGAATTGACTAGGTGAAGCTGAAAGTATTTGTAGTTACAGCACTTTCTCCTGTGTTCCCCATCTCCTGTGGTTTTAATTGCATTCTCCTTTTTAGAAATGGCATTTTGTCTTCTCTGTCATGTGAAAGCCTGATGCACAGAGAATACCTTCACTGTGGAAATAGTGAAACTAGTTACAGACAAAGCATATTGAAAGGTGCAAGTAAAATAGTGCATTCTTTTGCCTTTCACTCATGATAATTTGAATTTCAAGGCAGTTGTAAGACAGTCGTAGATGTGAGGTAAGGGCTGACCATGTCCTGCTCAGCACATGTGTATGTGGCCTATGAACTCGCATCTGTTGTTACAGGCTTTGTCATCTGGTTATGCTACTGTCTTCATTAATGGTTGCTACTGAATCAGGTGGTCTTGGTGAAATATTTAACAACTTCTTTCTGGTTAACTCTGGAAATGTTAATAGTGGCCATGAAGTTGATTTGTAAAAGGACTTTTAGTACCAGAGTTACTATTTTTGAATGTTCTTTAACACTACTTTTTCAGCACCTAGAAAAAGAATTTTTATGTTTCTAGTACCTAGACAAGTATTGGCTAATTTGTGTGTATCAGGAAAGATTGTTGTTTGCCTTATTTGCACTAACCTAAAGTTCTAGTATTGCATTGGGGGAATGATGTATGACTGACTAAACCCAGCATTTTTTTCTGCTACATGGAATTGTTGTGGGACTGTAGGAAAAAATTAGAGACTAAATATATCTGAAACAAAGAGATTGTGCTTATGTACAATCTTCAAGTCTATAAAACTAGTTTCCTCTAATAGTGTTTGTATGGGAGGATTTGTTTTTATTCTTTTACTCCTTTTCAGTGGAAATGCTCTATGGTTTGTGGTCTTGTTTACTAAGTGTTTGGCTGATTCTCTGGCTTATATCTACAGCACTTGGGATTCCCAGGTGGTCCCCGTGCAAATAGTATAATTGGGTCTGGGACAGCTTAGCTTGTGAGATTGAGTGCATTCAGTTTGGTGTGGCTGTAGCTACGAAAATAGCATGCCTTGCGAAACAGGCCTTCTGTCTGCCACCCACACCAAAACCTAAAGCTCGATCCTGTAGGCAGTTAATATGTTTGTCTGGAAGGCTGATTCCCGTCAGCAAATGCTTTACCTGAATCGATGACCACCAGGCAAAAGTTCTGTATCGGTAATCATTTTATATATGAAGAAAGTGCAGCAAAGCACTGTCCTAGATACATTTTTAAAAGCACTTTTTACTTCAGACTATGGGGCTTAACCATTCCCCAGTAGGAGGAGGCTGTTCTGTGAGCAAATTCTGTTTAACTGGCATAGTTCAAAAGACTCTTAAATTCAGCCATGAGGCAATTCTGGTTCTCCTTCAGTACTAGATGATTAAATTAAATGGAGTGTTAGCGTGAGTAAATTTTTCTGGTGTACTATACAAGGCAATAGATGAGTTCCTAGGAGCCCTAGTTGTAAATTAGCTGACTGGAAAGCCCTGTTTCTGTGACTAGTGGCTCTAGCAGTTGTATAACTTCAAAAGTTAGATCTAATTGCATATTATTCCAGTCAGGTGTGGCACTGGATGATGGCTGGTTCTCCTTTTTATTATAGCAGTCTTGAGGGTAACATCCTCACGGGGGAAGAGGATTCTTGTCTTTTTGTGTTGGACAACAAAGGTGTTTGTTTCAGCTTCTGATGTACAAATCAGTTTGACCTTTCTACTGCAAAAAAAAATGTAGTTTTCTGAATTCTAGCACTGCTAGTCTGGGGAAAAAAAAGCTGTAAAAATTAATAAGAAATATTCATAGCTCTTATTTTTTTAAAACAAAACCTTCCTGTTTAGTGTCTCTGAAAGTGAAACTTGTCAGGCAAAGTGCATTCTGGGCATGAAAAGCCAGTTCATTTCTTTTTGTTATATTTGCACCTTTTATGTGCTGAGACATACGGTTATTTGAAACTGTTCCTTCTTAATGTGGAAGTGAAATATGTAACCACTAGACTTCGAGGCTTCATCTCAAAGATAAAATTGCTGACCTTTTATATAAATGAAGATCAGATGGACAAGGCAGAGCGTTATGTAAGGATTGCTTATGGATAGTAGTTAATTGATTTAGAGTTTAGATTTCCTGCTTGTGTGTAGAAGTCTTATGTGGGGAGATGTGGATTTGTCAGCTGAACAGGCAATTGAATTGTAATGATAGTTTTGAAATTTTTTGCTCTGGGTACTTCTTGTAGAAGATTACTTGCTGCTTGTTCCTATGTACAACTGGCTAAAGTCACATTCTCCCGAACACTAAAATAGTACTTTAAATGCTTTAACTGTTCGTACCTTTGCCTCTCAGAGTTCAGAGCTGAATTCATTTCTTAGCAGTAGTAACAGAATAACATGACCTAGTTGGTATCTCCTAGCTTGAAGTTTGGAGAATGATCTTACAAGAGCTTTCAACTAGCCCAACAAAACCCAAGTTGTTTTCTTATCTTTTCTGAAGCTTCTGGTTTTACCAACGTTATGGAGAAACTACCTGCTTTTCTGTAACTATGGCTTTTTAATAAACATGGGGTAGACTTGTATCCCGGTAGGGAACTTACTGTAGGTGGGGCTGGCAGTAAAGTCTGGTAAATGGCGGTGTAGGAGACTATTGATTAAGGCCTAATACTTTGAGCAAATAATGTTATATAATATTGAAGTTAATATTGTGTCAGGTTTTTAAAGGAATTTCAGTCAAACTACTTCAGTAGCTGCCAAAAGCGAGGTTGGGAACAGATGTTGTAACTGTAGTCTTAAAATTTGTTGACAGCTCTTCAAATAGCTCTAGTGTGTCTCAGCTTTACAGCGGAGTGTTTTTGCAGGGCTTATGCCTCTTGCTTTGCTTCGCTCCCCATCCCTAGTCCAGAATGGGACTTAATTTGACCCCATTACAGTCCTATGAAAACTTATGCTCTAATAAACATGTATCCAGCCAGGCACCATGGGAGAAGAAACAGGTTTGGATGGAGATGACAGCTGAGGTGAGGAGTGATGGCAGTTAACTAGGAGGAAGAGCAGCTTACTTTGTGCTGAAAGCAGGGGATGATACTAGTTTTAATCTGGGACTGAGTTGGAGACAAGTTGTTCAAAAACTAGCGGAGAGGTTGGGTTGGGACCTTGTTGGCTGTGTGGAGAGTATTGGTCAGGTACCAAGGGAGAGTGTGGGAATGATGCTGCCTCTCACCCAGCATCTTGGGGACATCAAGGGAAATGGGGACTTGCTGGACAAAGAAAGTACAGAAAAGAGAGCTGATGGGGAGAAGGCTAGACAGGAGAAGTAAGGGTAGAAGCTGGGATTTTGTAAAGAAAGCAGATAGGTCTGTTGGACAAGGAACTCGGGATGGTAAAAGTAGAGTCAGAAAAACTATATGGAAGGGACTACAGTGAAGTAAAACACACTGAGTTTTGTCCATTGCCATGGTTCTGATTCCGGTGATGTGCCATGTAGCTATGAGGATGAATTGTTGGGGCTCATCTCCTAGTTAAGAGTTCATGCTTGCTCTTTTCTGTTAGGCTGTAAAGCAGTGCTCAAAAGTAAAGAAACTGCAGAAAGAAAGCAGCCTTGAATACATAATTATATGCCGTTTCTTCCATTAGGCCCCTTGCTTTATTCCCAGGATGAAGTGGCTAGTGCTAGTTTAGTGAACAAGTGCTCAATGGTTTGTCTCCATTGCTTAATACTGTACCATGCTCTTTCTAGATTGCTCCAGAGATGCAATTAATTTCCTCTTGGATAGTCTGGTACTGCTTTCTGTACAGTTGGTTACTATCAGAATGGTCTAGTGAGATGAGGAAGTGGTTTGCTTCCTATTTTACACATGAGGAGCAAAGGCACGAAGAAGAGAAGTTCAGCTAGTCTTGCATGGTTAGAAATGACTGGAACCTGAGTCTTTTTAGACTAGTTTACATATTGCAGCCACATCCCCATTGAACTTGTTGCTTTTCTCTTGCTATGATTCCATTTTAATACTGTATTTGAACTTCACAGTTGTTTCTTGTGTTCGTTTAGAGTCTCGTTGGACATGTAGCTGCCATAAACGAATTGGAGAACACGGCAGCACTCAAGGTCATTCTGTTTATCGCAGGAGCAGAACATGGCCGTTTCACTTTGTCAAAAAGGCAAAATTATTTCTAGTTTCTTCTTGTATAAATATATTGCTTGTTCAGAGAAGTGAGGAAGGATTAATTCTGGCATTGTGTGGGTCTCAAGAACTCATGCTCTGGTATTAGTAACTCCCACAAACTTTTGGTATGGATGCAGATTGATGCATTCCTTAGCCGTACTGCATTCACACAGCTTTAGGGCCAAACTTAAAGGGGCAAACTGCCATGTGTTGTAAAAAGACACCTATTTTTAGTGTTTAAATGTTATGGAAAGTCAAAGTGGTGGTGCAGCTTTATTAGCAGAATTGTGGGCAATGAATTACTTTCTTTCCTTTATGGTGAAGGAAGGAGGAATGAGCTGATTTTTATTTTTCAGTTGGGACTCTCTCAATCGTCCACGTTGCTTTGCTTAGCTGTTTAATTTGACACATAGTTCTGCCCTACTCTAGCCACTGGAAGGAGGAACCATAAGCTCTTTCTGTTTTGTAGAGCCTTGTGGCTTCTCAAGTTTCTCTTCAGAAGAGAAACCATATCAACCAATGTAAGAAGTATAAAGTTGCTGTTTCTTCTGTCATTAGAAGGAAGGGTAAAAAGCCTTTGCTACCCTGTTGGGTTTTTTTGGGGGGGGGGGGTTTGGTTGTTTTTTTGAATCCTCTTAGCTCATCACTCAAAGTTTTTCTTGGGAGCCTCTTTTTTAAGAGAAATACTGTGAATGAGGTTTATGCTGGTTAGAAAACTGTATAGTATTTAAAAAAAAAAAAAGAAAAAAAGTGTTTACTCCTGGGTAGAGAAAAGAACAGCAGCCTCTGCTGATGGAGCTGTGGTTTTTTTTGCCTTTTCTTGCCAGGCCTACTGTGTTGGCTTATGTTCATTTAATATTTGGCTGATCAGCTTTGCAGCTAGCAGGAGTAGGAACACTTTTGCTGTAGATTAAATTTGGTGGAAACTTGCGTTCTCTTGAAAGGTTTGCATTCATTGGTAGCAAATCTCTTTTTGGGTCTTAAGGTAGAGATTTTTCTCCCCTGTTAGGGAGGGGAAGGATCACAGAAGTGCTTTTGATCTGAAGAGTTGATCTGTACTCTGGGTTTCTTAAAGCACAGCTGGCTTCTGATGTGATTTTGGGTATGTGACAAACATTAGTGTTCAAACTTGAGGTACTTTCATGTGGAAAAGGACACGTAAACAAAGAGTTTAAACAATGAGAGCCTCAGGTGCTGTTTTCTGGCCTTATGTAGGCTTTTTGTGTGTTTAGTTATGTGATCTGTCAGCTCTGCCCACCTTCACCTCTGTGGGTGGATTTATGCAATTTAAGTATCTTCAGTTCAGGTAAGAACTGTAGTGACACCTTATAAAAGAATATGAAGGGCAACATGCTGAAGCATAGCTACATGTGGGTGAGTCAGGAGAGAGCTGGGAGTAGCAGCACTAAAAAAGAAAAGGAAGTACAGTCATGATAAAACTTTGTTTAAAAAGGGAAAAAAAAAAGAGAAAACAAAAAAACCCCCAACAGACCAACACCCGTCTGTCTCCAGAGGATGGGAACGCAATGAGGTGATATAGTTCGCATCTTATAGTTACTCTCTGTGTGCATAGATTTTTATATGCGTGTGTGTATATACCTATAAAAACACATGTGCACCCACGTACTTACATGCGTGTCCACACACTGTTCAGTAGAGTTAGCTATATCATATCTCAATACAGTACTCAAGTAGGGCAGTTTGTATCCCAAGCAAGTTTGAGCTGATGTAGAACCCACATGTATTTTTAGGAAACTAATATTTTAATTGCTGGCCAAAACGCTTAAGTGATTTTCAAGCCTCTATTTTGGTATACCAGTGATACAGGCTTTGCTTATGCTCTTGTTCCATCTGCTGAGGACAGATCCTCTCTGCCAGGGGACAAGCATGCATGCACTCTCTCATCAGGGCGCGCTATGTGCTGCTGACAGTTGTCAGGAAATAAAGAAGACCGAGTACATTATAGTCCAATTTTCACAATGTCTTGGCTTTACAGCACTGCCAGAATGAGTCAGTGCTGCTTAATTTTGTGTTGGTGATGTATATGCAATAGCTTCAGAAAAGAACTAAAAATCACTTACTAACTTAAAGTAATTTGTGTTTAGCTTCCACAATTATATATATATTATATAGCTTTACCTTCCTCAAAGAACATGTTGTCTTCGGTCTTAGTATTTTTGCATGTTAAAAAAAAAAATTGAAAGCCAAATGCTTCTTTAAAATGAAAAGCATGATTGTTGTGCTTAGAATTGGTCTGTTTCCTGGTTCTGAATCAAAGTCTTAGAAAAAAACAACTAAATGTATTTACTTTAGTCCTGGTAAAACGCTGTTCTTGGCAAAAGGATTGGGTGTTTCATTTTTATCATGTGTTGTAAATGAGCACAGATATGATTTAACAGTTCAAGATATTTCTTAATAACATAATCATAAGACAAATAAGCTGTTTTATGTTGGTACTTAAGTGTATCTTTTTTCAAGGACAGTGCTCGATCTTAATTTGAGCTACTGTTACAACTCATCTTTGGAAGTTCAGAGAAAGAAAGAAAAAATGAAGACAGTGAGTGAAAGCCTTGTTAGGTATGTCTGAAGAATCATCTTAGTATTTCATAAATACCGTAATTCTTTAAAGTACATTTTGATGCTCTTGTGCAATTTTTTGTTTGATTTAAAGCTGGTTGAGTTAAGGTATTCTTTTTTCCTCTTGCCTTAGGAGGTCCCAGAGTACCGATGTCTACACTTCATCTGCTGCCCTTCACTGAAGGAGGGCAGCTCATAAAAGTATTTTTTCTCTTATCAACCAGTGTTGTGTGTAACATCATCTCTTCCTTACTACTGTCAGCTGTGCTCTGCTTCATAAATTGCTGAGACTGCTATTACAGGATAGGCTTGTAACGGAAACACGAAGGCTGTGTCCTGCCTGTGAATATTGTAATAGAAGTAACTGGAAGATAGGGTTCATGCTCTTGTTTTACATCTGATCAGATAGTTTCACTCTTACTGCTCTGTCCTTTCTAATCCTCTTTTATTTGGCATTTATGTAGAAAGCTCTTCTTGCTCCTACTTCAGGAAATATCTGACATAGATAACATTCTTTGTGTTTTCTTTTGTTTTGACCAACCACACTTTTCTCTGCTTTGTTCTCCCCTGAATGCTCATAAAAACAAAATGTTTAGAGTAACTGCTACTGGTAGCATCTAATTCAGTACTCTGGTTGTTATCCTAGTGCTTCCTTCATTTNCCCCCCGGTGGTTCTCAGGGTTTCTCAGTACTTCTAATTGGGGCAGACTGTGTGCCTGTAGTATGGTTTTCTGACAAATACTCCTTTTGGGTCTGAGTAAAGTTTACAGTTCAGAAGCAAACCTTTATTCTTTGTGAAGAGCCATGAGCACTACTCTTATCCTTTCCAAAACAGTGCTTCCAGAAGAAAAGGATTAAATTCTCACTTTTGCAGTGAAACTGATCTTCAAGGTCAATACTTCAAGCTTTTGCA
>WAAD01023679.1:44532-60340 GCA_013389945.1 Fregata magnificens | reverse complement strand
CAGCAGCCTTGTCCTCAGCCTGGAAACTTAGTGATTAGTTCCTCCTTTGCTGTAGCACCTGTGCCAAATAGTTGACTCTATGTACCTTGCAAAATGGCACTGATTTAATCTTTAAATAGAAATAGTATGGTCATGGTTTTTAAATATGCTGCATTGTTGTTTTAATAGCTAGCTAGACTTCAGATAAAGTATTCTGGAAAATATTTCTGCAAGCTGCAGCCCTTGAACTGTCCCATGTTTAATGAGACTTGCACCTTTTACAGTTGACTTACATCTGTTAGTTTTATCTAGAACTGTGTTTATAGAAAACTACAGTATGTATCAAGATTGACACAGTATATCAGGGCCTGTAGCCTATCCAGAGGGAAAGGATGGAAATCTATTGTCCAGTCTGCCTGATAACAGGGGATCAGTTCTGTCTGCTTATCATATCTATAAAAGGATTACTTCATTTGCATTTGTGTTGTTCCCCAGCTTCTGACTCACTGGAAGGTGTGGATAGTAATGCATAATGTAATGTGCAATACATATAAACATACCATTTACAATATATCAATATAAAAACATATTTAAACACACAATATTAAATACTATGTGATATGTGAGTAATCGTTTGTTTCAGAATCTGATAGATGGAGTATGCAGTTGAAAGTTGCACTGACAAAAACAACTTCCTAGCAGATCTGGGATGTTATTTCATTGTCTTTGTTGACTGAGGTGCTCTAATCCCAATTGCTTAATTGTTCTGATCATGCAAGTGTGTAATATAGATGATTTGAAGAGGTCCCATCAATTTCAGTGTGATGAAATGAACTGTAGTAGTACGTTGCATAAGTAGAAGTAGCTATCTAAAGCTTGAACTTACTTGTTTTAAGTTAACAGTTTTGCTTGTCCCAGCCTGTGTACTGGTTGGGCTGTGCAAAACAGACTTGGGAAACTGGTCCAGATTTCAAACAACTTGTGGGGTTATAGTAGTTTTATCCAGGGAACTTAACCACATTAACCCAGTGGCGTTCATGTTGGTACAATAGAGGAAATAAGGCAAGAACTGTTTCTTCTGCTGGCAGTCATGGTTTAAAATATAATAGGATAAAAGCTTTATTTTATCTGAGGTGCTGGAGAGGCCAAAGGAAACAAATACAGATCTTAATTTTATGCTGAACTTGCCCTTTAGAAAGGCATTGTTTTTAAAGGTGGTTGAACTTTCTGCTTTCTCCTGTATGCGAGGGGGGTTTTTTTTAATATGGTAATTTCAAGGAATTTGTTTGCACTAATTCAGTCCTCATAAATGTTAAAGCCTTTCATTTATCTCTGAAATCCTTTGATGAAGTTGTCTGGCTGTGAAGAGCACCAGATTTTGCTTCTAACAGTAAAAAAGGTGTGCAGTTCTCTTGTCTGTGTCGCTGCAGAAAATGAGCCAAAGAATTGAACTGTGGCATGTGTCAGTGCTGTATGTTCTCTTGAATGCAAGGCTTTGCCATTAAAGATTTTTTTTTCTTCTAACAAGGTTTGTTAGATTTCTAAAAGGAGACCTAAGGATGTGACTCAACCTTGCAGAAGGAAGGAAACATGAAATGTAGGCTGTTCTCCTGTTCTGAACTTACAGCAAACCTTTGCAGAGGGCTCAGTATTGTTGCTAAATAAATGTAGAACTGCTGTACTGTGCATGGAAAATAAGGAAAGCATAGTTATGTGTGAGTGTTCTTGACTTTATGAAAAAGACATTGTGGTTAATGACATCTTGCATGTAAGTAAAACAAAAAAGCAGCGTACCCCCTAATTTAAATAATTTCAATCCAAAGGAGTGTGAAGTCCTGTTCTTCCCTCCCCCGCTTTCTTAGGATGTGGGAACAAAATGCTATGTATCCTTGTTGGTATGAGATGGGAGTTTGAGGTGGTGGATTCAGGCTTGCTGACACTGGTGTGCAAGCAAGTGAAGTATGAACAGGAGGATGATAATACTGGTAGTTCTTCATTTTTATACATACTTGAATCGTTTTGTCGTTTTTAGGTCTGAATATGATGATTCCTATCTGTTGATCCAGAATGAATTTGTACTCAGTACAAATTTAGAAGCCAAAGTGGTGAGCGTCAATATTAAACTTCTTGTTTTATGGTAGACTTTTTTGTCTAAAAATAGTGTGCTAGCTAAGGAATAGAAGATGCAGCAGCCAAACGTTTTTGTCTTTTATTCCATTTATTATACAGTTAGTGCTGAATGGGCTTCCCATAGTCATAGGAATGATACCTTCTTCATGGTAGTACTGTAAGGGTGCTGTTTTTCCCCAGACTGGGGTATGGACAGTGTACTAAAATACAGTTTTATAATAAGTAAAAAAAACCAACAACAACAAACCCAAACAACCCCCCAAAACCCACCCCACAAAGCATAACTGCTGGTCCCTCTGAGCCAGGGGAGAGGCTTGCACAACCTTACGAACAGTTCTGGCATTCATGGCAGCTGAGGAGAGTGGAAATTCCCCGTACCTTGGGGGCAGGAACAAAAGGTTGTGATGTGATTGAGACATGTGGTCGATGGCTGATCCAGGATTTCTGCCCTATATATTTACTCTTGATCTGTTGTGCTGCTTGATTAATCTACAATTTGGGTAATAGGGTAAGTGAAGAAGGGGAGACCTTCAGGAAAGCAGAGGTGGGAGGAGAACAGGTAGCAGAAGATGGACTTTGTTAAAGGTGCAGCCTTGTTGGCTGGATACCAGATTAATAATCTGTTCAGATGCCACTCTCAAAGAGTACAGTCATCCAAGGCACTAAACTTTAGCAAGGGGTTAAAGAAAAACCATGAAGCTTCTGAAGAACAGCTTTGCTCTAATAAAGGCTGAAGAGTTAAAACCAAACAAACAAAACCCCACCATACCATCATTGCCTTTTTCTGCTTGTTTGCAGAGATTGAATCTGCATGGATTTCAAAAAATGGTTGACCTAGTTTCTTGGCTAGTAAATTAATATACGTGCCTGCTTTCTGTAAAATCTGGTGATAGACGAAACTAATGTTTAAGGTGATTGAAAAATCTTAGAATGTAAAGATAGGATACTAACCTAAACATCTTAGGCCTTGATTTGAAGGAAATTGAGATGCAATGTGATAAAGGTATATGAAATAAATGATATAGCCCAAGCTGACAGGGAATGAGTAGCTTTTCTTCATGGCACCTGAAGTTGGCACCCAGTTGTCAGGCAGTAAGTGTAAAATAAATCGGGCTTTTTTTTTTTTTTTTCCCTCATGCAGTACCTAATTGGACTGTGGCACTTGCTGTCAGTATTGGTTGAAGAGGCTGAAGATGTGCATAGCTATCAAATGTGCAGACATAACTTCTAGTTCAGGCAGTCTCTGCACTACCTTTGAAGTAGTCCTGAGGATATTTCCCTAAATACCTGCTGTCGGACTAGGTGAGCATTTGGTGTGAATCATTTTGGCTGTTCATTCCTTGCCAAAAAACACCCATCTGCATTCACTAAATCTGATTATAATGGGTAATAGTCTACATTCAGTGTCAAGATCCTTTAACATTTAAGGAGAAAGTTCAGGGCTTTTGTTTGTTCTCGGATTTTAGCAAGTATAAAGGCAAAGAAAAGATATTCCAGGAAAAAAAGGCTTCTGTTACAGAGGATATGCAGCTTGAAGTAACACTTGAGTTTATAACTTCTGTAAAAAAATAGGAACACATGTGTACTTATTCTTGTATCAGTGTTGAAAATCAATGTATTTAAAGTTAGTGGTACTGTTGGTTGTGATATTGACTGTGAGATTTTTTTTTTGACACCAAAAAAGAGAGGATGAGGGAAGCTAGTCTCCTTATCTTGATAAAGGCCACTAGATAAGAAATCCTGTACCTCAAGAGCTGCCTCTAAAGTAGTCCTAAATCAGGATCTAATGTCCTTCCTGTGGTAGTCTTTGTTATTAAAGATGCTGAATGATTATCACTATGCTGTGTGGAAGGTGACTTTGTAAAGCTGCTGATGTGGGGCTCTTAATCAACCCCTCCATCGCTTGCATACTTCCCTCAGTCTGCTAGTTAGCACCTCTTGCTCTGCAAGTCCAAATTTTGTGGAGTCTCTTTTTCTGATAGTCTTTTTTGCTGTTGTGTACAGCAGGAGAACCAGGTTAACCTGCTGAACGGAAAAGAAACAAGTTCTCCCTTCTTTTGTTTGTGTGAAGCTAACAGTGCTAAAAGGTGGGGGAAAGAAGGACAGGAAGAATGTACTTGCTGATTAACAGCTACTGTAGGTTTCAAACGGAGCGCTGCACTTAACGTTATTCAGTGTTAGATGGTCTTGTTTAGTATGGAATTGTACAATTCTGCATAAAGATAATGCTTTACTTATTGGGCGGTTACTTTTCTGTGCCAGGATTGTTTTTCTTCCCTTTAGGAGAATACTATAAAAACTGGATTGTTGATACTATCCTGCACGAAACTGAACCTGATGGTTTTTACTGCTTGACAGTGGGATTTTTCTGCTAGCAGGTGTAGTTCAGATTGGTTTTTAGTTATAGTAATTCCTGTTTGTATTAAAATATTGTGTAACCTGACTTTTTGTAGCTATTTCGGTGGCTTCACTTTTTCCTGAAGTTAATAGCCTATCTGTAGTTTAGCATGCTACACGAAGAAACAAGAGCAAAGGTGTCATGAAAGCTATTACAACACAACACCCCTGCCCCCCAACTACGGCACCACTTCCCACCCCCACACCCCCATTTCCATCTCATCCCTGCTGTGGGTTTAATCCCACCTTCTCACGCTAGTGCTGGCTGCGAGAGCCCTGTGCTTGTTAGGTGGATTTGGAAAGGTGCTCTTCTGCTTTTCTCCCGGCATTTCTAGCCTGTTGGGCTGGTCCATCCCCACATCCCACCATGGCTCCTGGGGCCCCATCCCGACGGTGTTGAATTGCTCGAGGCTTAGGGCTGTGTTGGAGGTCTCAGGGGTGCTGTAGTTGGGGGTGAGCAGCTCCATGGGCAGTGAGAGCGAGCTGATGTTGCAGTGGGAGATGGCTCCGCCGGTGCCACGAGTGTCCCTAGGCATGGGGATGCTGCTGGGATCATCCTGGCTGACCAAGGAGCAATCCAATAGCATGTCCTTGGGCAGTGGAAGGTCACCTGCTGGATCTCCAATGGCTTGGATGTGGGGGGCAGCACAGTGGCTGAGGATGTCACTGCCCAGGGGGATGTTGCTGCCTGGGGCTGCCAACGTGGGGGTGGCTGTGTCAGAGAGGCTGAGCTGTGTAAATTGCCTCTCCGTGTACTGGTACCCGGGAAAGCATGGCAGCAGCACTGGGGGGGCTGGGGCCACTGCCCTCCCCTGAAGGTTGAAGAGTGTGAAGTGTTGTGGTTGGCCCTGCAGGGTCCCAGGGGCCACCCAGGCTGGGGGGTCTCGCAGCTCGGAGGGCCCCACAGGGCAGCACCCAGCAGAGATGCAGCGCCATGGCTGAGCGTGGAGGCTGCTAGTGGAGGCAGGTTGGTGCTCATCCACTGGATGCTGAAGACCCGGCGGTCGTAGAAGCAGCTGCATGGAGCCATCTGCAGGCCTGTGCGGGTGAGTGGGAGTTGTGCTGGGCCAGGGGGACCTTCCAGGGGCATCCGCCGAGCCAGCCCCAATTGCCCACATCCCCCAGCTCTCTGCCAGGCATGTGGGGAGCTTGTGACTGGGGCAATCCCTGTGGGGTGAGCTGCTGTGCCGGTGGGATGGGGTTGAGGATCGGGGAGGAGACTCGCTTATAGGAGGTGAAATGGGCGAGATGGCCCCGAGTATTTGGGAAATTCCCTGTAAACTGTATTTCCTGGGCATGTATCACCCAGGCAAGGGCTCGCACAGGATTACTGAACCCCTGTGCCAAAAATGCCGGGGGGTCAGGGGTGCTGGGGATGCTGAAGGTGCCTGGGAGTCAGGGATGCTGATGGTACCAGGGCAGAAGGGGTTGCCATACCTGCTGGGGGGTGCCCAGGCTGCAGGGAAGGGCTGCTTCTACCTGTCTAGTCAGCACAGGTTTACCGAGCCTGAAAGAGAGATGGGAGGGATCGCTGGCAGTCACCTCCACTCTTGCCCCCAAGAGCATCTCGAGGCTGCAGGGGTCAGGGTTGGTCCTTACCTTGGGGTAGAAGGTTTTGGGACGGACAAAAGGCTGAAGCAGCAGGGGCATCAGGGGGACCTGGGATCTGTGCAGTGGGAGCAGCGGTGCTGGCAGCACCATGGTCTGTTATGTCTGTTGGCTGCTAAGGACTCTCCGAGGTTGCTGGCTCTAGTCTTCTGTTTGGGGGTCTCCCAGGAGGGAGTGTAGGGGCTCCCCCAGTTCCACCCCACCCCCAACAGCCTCTCCAAGCTCCTCATGAGGAGGGAAAGGTTTAAGGGGGGCTGGGGTGTCCTTTGCCCCTACAGGCGGCTGTCGAATGCTGTGGTTGCAAATGCCTTTGGCTGGAAGCCTTGGTCAGTTCCCAGAGCTATGATATTGGTCTTGTGAAACTTGATGGAATGAGTCCCATGGCTGGAGTGCTGGGATGGAGGGCTACAGGCTATTCAGGAGGGGTAGGCAGGCGAGGTGGAGGTGTCGCACTATACGTGAGGGAGAGGTTTGATTGTCTAGCCCTTACAGTTAGTGATAGTGTGGTTGAGAGCCTCTGGGTGAGGATTAGGGGGATGGAAAACAAAGATGATGTAATGGGTGTCTACTCCTGATTGCCCAGCCAGGATGCTAGCACCAGGGAGTTATTCTATAGGCAATTAGGAGAAATTTCTGGATTGGTAGCCCTTGTCCTTATGGGACATTTCAACTTCCCAGACATCAGCTGGGAATATCGTACTGCTGTGACAAGCAGGTTGGGGAAATACTTGAAGTTTGTGGAAGATAACTTCTTGTCACAAGTAGTGAGCCAGTGAGGAAAGATGCTCTCCTAGACTTGCTGTTTGTGAACGGAGAAGGACTCCACGGTCCTCCACAACATCCTTCTCTCTAAATTGGAGAGATACGGATTTGATGGGTGCACTGTTTGGTGGATAAGGAATTGGCTTGATGGTCACATGGCTCAATGTCCAGGTGGAGATCAGTGACGAGTGGTGTCCCTCAGGGGTCTGTATTGGGACCAGTACTGTTTAATACCTTCAAAGACAGTGGGATTGAGTGCACCCTCAGCAAGTTTGCAGATGATACCAAGCCAAGTGGTGCGGTTGACATGCCTGAGGGACAGGATGCCATCCAGAGGCACCTGGACGAGCTCGAGAAGTGGGCCCGTAGGAACCTCATGAGGTTCAACAAGGCCAAGTGCAGGGTCATGCACCTCAGTCAGGGCAACCCCTGGTATCAGTACAGGCTGGGGGATGAAGGGATTGAGAGCAGCCCTGAGGTGAAGGACTTGGGGGTACTGGTGGATGAAAAGCTGGACATGAGCCAGCAATGCAGGCTTGCAGCCCAGAAGGACAACTGTATCCTGGGCTGCATCAAAAGAAGCGTGGCCAGCACGTCGAGGGAGGTGATTCTGTCCCTCTGCTCTGTTGAGACCCCACCTGGAGTACTGCGTCCAGCTCTGGGGTCCTCAACACAGGAAAGACATGGACCTGTTGGACCAGGTCCAGAGGAGAGCCACAAAAATGATCAGAGAGATGGAACTAACAGCTCTGCTGTGAAGAAAGGCTGAGAGAGTTGGGGTTGTTCAGCCTGGAGAAGAGAAGGCTGCGGGGAGACCTTATTGTGGCCTTTTAATACTTAAAGGGAGCTCTTAAGAAAGATGGGAATACACTTTCTAGTAGGGCCTGTAGCAATAAGACAAAGGGGTGATGGTTTTAAAGTAAAAGAGGGTAGATTTAGACTAAACATAAGGAAGACATTTTTTACTCTGAGGGTGGTGAAATACTGGACCAGGTTGCCCAGAGAGGTGGTAGATGCCCCATCCCTGGAAACATTCAAGGTCAGGTTGTCTGGAGCTCTGAGCAACCTGATCTAGTTAAAGATGTCCCTGCTCATTGCAGGGGGGTTGGACTAGAAGACCTTTAAAGGTCCCTTCCAACCCAAACTGTTCTATGATTCTCAGCAATAAGAGAATGTGTTGGGAAGACCTATTTTCAGATGTTTCTCTGATCTGGTGATTTGCGTTAGCTTTGCATTATGCATTCATGGTCTGAAATGCATTTTTCCATTTTGTTCTGTTAAGGATGAGTAGTTCATCAGAATCAGAACAACAACTTAACAGGTTAATTTTTGGTCTTCTGACTGTTTTAATCACTTACACAGCTTTTAGTCTCCTTTAATGTCAGTAACGAAGGAGCAGTTTCACGAACACGTAGTTGAAGCTGCTCAAACAGCAAAATTGAAATGAACTTAACTTTTTCCCTAGCTAAAAACTGTGAACAGTTTGTCCTAATCTGAAGGTCATCAAAAGTCAGTCAATAACATGGTGTTGAGGAAAGCTAGAATTTAACTTTCCCTCAGATACTAATTATGCTTGTTATTTTCTTGTGACACTATGCTGCTAGTGAAAGTAGCCTGGGAAACTGTAGGCATATGTAGTGCTGGCAGTTAGTGGAATACCCTAAAGATCCAAGATTTTGCTGATTTACGTTCCTGTTAAACATAAGCCCTACCAAGAAGTTAAACAGCACGTTCTCTGAGGTTCAGATTTGTTTCAAACTAATGTTGCCCTTCTGATCCTTTCAGAAATCTGTTCCAAATGTGACTTGTCTCTGCACTGTGGTCGTTATTTAAGACCTTGTTTTACTAACCTGTTTGTCTCAAAGCAAACTTGAGATAAGTACTAGCCTCCCCAGATAGTTCTGACAAACTGTTTTGTTTAAAGATAATTGGGAGGCTTATCTTTGTAGTGGCTTCATATTCACAAAGAAACCCAAACCAAAACTCTAAGCTGTATCTTAGTACGAAACTGACATAAACTGTGTATGTAACTGAAACATAATTTGGCAAAAGAAGTATTTGTTATTGACTCTTTTACAACTTGAAAGAATTTTGCTTGCTGAGCAGCAGCTTTTTGTGCATGTGTGTAAAGATGAGCAGGAAATGATTGCTGTTCCAACTGTACAGCAGATTATTGTACTAGCTACTGTTAAAATAACTGGCATAGTGCTATAAATGGTGTCAGGGAAAATGAAAAAGATTTTACATATTCCAGCAAATTCTTTTTGCTGTTATCTCTGTTGTACACAGATGAAGTCTTTTTTTTCCTTTTATATCTCGGTATTCATTTAGCACCATTTGATTAGATCTGACTTTAGATGGCTACATTTAAAACTATCTCATGAGAGTGGACAGTATTTTTCTTCCCATGATACAGCTTGAAGCTATGTTAAGTAGAAGGACTAGGCTCAGCTGTATGAAAGGTAGGGTGGAAGGTTTAAAAAAAAAAAAAAAAACCCAACCAAATCAAAACTCACTGATAATAAATCTCTGGTCTGTAAACTCAGAAGATAATACAGTCTCACTGCATGAGTGTAGTGTTCATGGTGGCAGAACTGAGTTTTCTGGGGAACTTCTGAGTGCTTAATCTCAGTGTTGTTGCAGCCTTTAAAGAGTAAGGCAAATGGGAGAGAAATCTTCATTTATTCTTAGGAGTTGGGAGGAATTGTGTTGAATAAGCATGCAAAGTAAAACTGAAATCTATTTGAGTATATAAGAGTAACGTGTTGACTGACTGTCACACATTTTGTGTTGAGGGCTGTGTATTCTTGGGATTGGAGTTACTCTGAAGCATGGTTATTTGTATGAATGTTAAAGCCTTCAGAATAAAAGAAGGTTGAAAAGTCACAGCTTTGACTCTCTCTAACCTGCCAACAAGAAAGTGGAGATTGTTTTTAATAGTCAGATGGAGGAAAGCTGCAAGTGTATACAGATATTAAACTCTGCAAGTGCTTGACAGGCAGAACTCCTCTGTTGTAACACAGAAGTCGATGAAAGTTTTAACTCCAGTAAAAAGACAGGCTACCTAACCTGTAACTACAGCTGCTTTATTGGAACCAGTTACAATTCTCTTCTCATTTATAGCGTGGCTCTAACTGTGTTTCTGGCACGACAGCCTTCTCCCCCCTCCCAATTTTTATAATTTTTTTTTTAATTTCCTGCTCTTTCTCGCAGCCTGACCTTTTTGTGTTCTACAGCAATAAAAGATGTGTCTTCCCGTCTCCCCTGGGAGATGATGGGCACAGGTGATAAAGTGGTTAATATTACCTCCTACCACTACCTCTGTCTAGTAGCTCCTTCTAAGCTTAAATAAATTTGTAGTAGTTCTTGTCAATGTTCATAGTTCATTACGTTCATTTTCAATTTCAGGTTTTTAAGTCTGTGTATCTCAAGGCTTTTCTTCTGACTGTATCAGGCTTGTAAAGAAGTGGCAATAATTCTTACTAATCCAACTTTGATAAACTGTTGTCACTGACAAGTTACTCGGGAGCGACCTGAAAGGGTTATGTCTGTAACTGTCTTTATGAAATTCCAGCATCCTTCCTGCTTTTAGATGGTTTCTAAGGAAAAAAAAAAAAAAGCTGGTAATTCAGGCCAACTGATCTTTCTTTTGTGGGGAGGAGAAACGGCGAATTTTGAGGTCTGATAACAGAATGGATCTTTAAGCTAGGAACCACTTCCTGTCTTGCAAATACCTTTTAAAGGATGTCCTCCCATCAAAGTTGTGAAGGCAAATGCTTTAAATAAAAGTTTGGAGATAAGTATAATCCTGTAGTCTTTGTCACAAGCAATCTCCACTGTCAGTGTGAATTCAGAAGTAACATGGGATTCATTGCCTTGATGCCTGCCTTTGAATTCTGTACATTTGTGCCAGTTTATTTAATATTAGTTTTGTATGTACTTTAGGATGTAATGGGAGACTCCCTTCACCTACAAGGAGGTATTTCATTAGCCCTTTTTCTTTGCAGATGCTTGTTCATATATGTACAACAAAATTGCTTTTACAGTTTGTATGCTATCTCAACATTGAAAGTATCCAGGAATGGCATTCCTTGATTTTTATCTCCTTTCTGCTATGGAAAGGAACAAACTGCCAAAACTTGTCTGCCAATAAAGAATACTCCTCTGCATTTCTTTGTGAGTATAGCTATATAGAGACAGTGTAAATTAAAGAATGTTTTAAAACTAGAAGGACATTATTCTAGACTGATGGAGCAGATATTAGGTCTTACTTAATTTCCCCTTTTAGTCAAGTAAAAGTGGTAGGCTGAAAGCCTGCCTGCACACTTAACCTTAATACAATACAGCTGTAAAAATTGGTGTTTTGAATTTTGAATCTGAGTTAAGAGATTTATAAGAGCAAGGCTGGTAGCTGCAGATACTTCTTCGTTCTCCCTAGCACCTCAGGTAAGTTCAAAGTTGACCTTATATTTGAATAATTTGCCAATTGAGTTGCTTCCATATGCAGAGATTTCTCCCAGAATTGTATTATTTTGGTCTGGTCTCTTCCTAAAATAATTGCAGGACAGGTTTTTTATGTCTTTCTAGCTAAGCTGAACATCTGGAACTGCTTGCTCTCTGACTTCAGAAATGGGGGGAAAAAAAAAAAATCTATGCATGTGGACAGGTTTTGGTTTCTCTAACTTACAATACTGTCTGTTTTAGTCTCTGAGTATCTATTTTGTAAATAGGGAAAAGTAGACTTGGTTGGAATTTTTGAAAGCAGAAACGAAGTTTTAAAGGTCAGTCACTTTGGAAGTGCTCATTTTTCCTTAAAATATCCAGTTAGGCATTTTTAAAGAGGAAACAGGCCAGAAGTACGTTTTTATTCTTCAACAGAGGGCTACAGACTAAGGAAAAGGCTGAAAGCTACGAATTTGCATGCTGGGATTGGTGTTTATAGTAGTGACTTTGAACTGTGTTGCAACACTTCTGAGTGCTTTACTGATTTGAATATTTCTGATTAACAATGCTTGCACATCACAGAAGCCTGTTGAGAGTGAGTAAGTCTGCAGCTTGACAGCAGATGAAATTTGCCGTTGACAGATTCAAAATCATGAACAGTGACAGAAATAATATAACTTTGTTAATTCTTAAGCTTTCAAAACATTTTATTATTAAAAATACTCTTGGGGAGCTCTTTCTGATGAAATGCAGCGATAAATTCAGATTAAAACACTAAACTATTATGTTGTTCTCTTGTAGAACACGTTTCTGTCAACTTTTGAAAGGTACTGATGTGGCTGAGTGAAATTTAGAGTAATTTCTGTGTAAAGAGAGAGTTGTTTAGGGTTCTTTGCGTCACTCTTTTTTGTTTCCATTGGAAATATCTAAAATGGTGTAAGATGTGAAATGCGTATCCCATATTTAAGCGTTTTATTTACTTACTAGGCCACACAACTGACCTTTGATACACATAAAATTGATAGCATGAAATATTCATTCAATTTAAACCAGGAGTTTTAGAGCTGCTGCTCCTTTGTGTGTGTGAGACAGCAGCTTTGTGGGAGCCCAGGGTACTCCAGAGTACAGTGACTATATTGAAAACCTTTTCATCAACAGAAGCATTCAGAAGAGTACAATAGATCAGGTGTATCCATCGGTGGGCTGGTGTCTGTCTCTTTTTTTTGTGTGTGTGTGTGTGTCCATGTCTGGACTGAAGTACACTTCTCCTTTTACCTTGTGTGTCTTTTGAACTTGCATGTCATTCTGCATAAGCATGACTTAATTCTACTTGAGTTTGGGTGCTGGGGAATGATCCCTTTTGCCATTCACCTTCTCTTATTGGTGACATAGACGTCTCGAAGTGAAGTAAGTATTCTGCCTTTGGCCTTATGGAGTATGGGCTTATGACAAAAAGTAGAAAGACCTGCAGTTGGAAGGAGGTTGAGAGTCACTGTCTTTAGGTAGTAGCTTTTATTGGCTAGTAGAAAAGTTACAACTATATTTTCAGAAGTAAATCTGTTTCAGTGGCTTGGCACTACCCCAGTGTACCTTTTTGGAACAGTGATCCTTGACGTAAGTGAGTGCTGAAGCAGCTCTTTCCTATTATGGGCAGAGTGCTCAATGGCAGAAACTAAATGTCTGTAAAATACTGTTTGATAATGCCTTATGATAATCAAAACTTTGATAGTGTGTGTACAGGGGTTTGTGGTAATGAAGAAATTGCTTCCTCGTAATTTAATTTCCTTCCGTGCATTGCTTTTGTAGTGCTACATATGTGAGCAAAGGTAGTGAATGAGGCTTGAGAAACTGCCTTACAAATACAGGGTTTCTCACAACTTGCATGGGTTAGTTCTTGTCAATGTCCTTCATGTTTGGTGCCATTTTCCAGTGTCAGTACGATGTGATACCGTCTAGGGAAAGTTCTGTATGCTTAAAGTTACAGGTTTTGAAGCTACTTCTTGTGGGAATGGTACATTTTATTTGCAGGTTTCAAAGTTGGCAAAGAAAGTGTGCTAGTGCCCTCTGCTATCTGTTAGGAATGTGACATGGAACCCGGAGTTTGAAAGATACCACCTTTCTGAACTAGCCTTGTTTCCTTACCTAGTTTCTTGAGAAAACTCTTTTTCCACATTCTCGTGAACTGCTCAATAACTTCTCTGTTATTGTACATGCTTTCTGTTGTGTCCTAAGGGTAGTGTTCGTGATCCTGGAGAATACTCTGGCTAACCAACAAACCAAGAAACTGGTTGTACTTTTCCGGGTGTGGTTTATTCTTCAGACTTTTGGTATATGAGATGGGATAGAATGTGTGGATCCTAGTAATAGTTTGAGTCTAGCTCTGCATTGTCAAGACCATGAATTTGTCTTTGAATCTAAGACTTCCCCATGGGAGCAGTGTTTTCTATAGATTTTATTTAAGTACACCTGGTAGGATGCAAATTGTACTCTTACACTCATTTTTCATCTTAGAAAGTTGTCCTAATATAAGTTCAGTGTTATTTTTTTAACAAGTACATTCTAACTACAGGACATCTTATGACAGTCCTCTACAATAATCCAGCAATAACCAGTGTCGCAGTTGGTTGATCTGGATGAAACTTGTGGGGTTTTTTTCTTTCCCCTCAAGCATGTTGTGTTTAACGTGTGCATCTTTTCCTTTTTTAATTATGTTTATTTGTAATCTCAGTGAAAGGATGACTTGATCAGCAATTTGGAACACCTGCATGATGGTTTTTTGATGCAAAATAGTCTTAAAAGATTTTATGGGCAGAACTATAATCCACACATTGAACTGAGGTTACTGTTTGTTATGTCCAGGATTAGACTGGACTGTCTCAAATGATTAGTTAACTTCTTACTATCTGTAAGGCCTAAGAGGCTTAAGTTTTCAGCAGCAAAACAATAACTTTCATTATTTTTCAGGTTGCCACGTGAGAGTTTAACATGAATATCTTTGCCAGACAGGAATGCAGTATCTGATTTTTTGGAGTCTGTACTGCTTCAGCAACTTCTGTTCATAATGTGAAGTAGTGCAGAGGTTTCAGAGGTATTCTTCATGTGTGCTTCACCCAGTGTATCCTCACTGACTGCCTTGAGGGTCACTAAACAGCCTCTTCTATGCTTGTCCCCTTCAAGATTCATCCAATGCTACCCTTACCAATTATGGCTGTAGCAGAATTCAAAGACTACATACCTGGCTAAAGTCCTGCTATGCCTAGTATTGTATGTTTTGCCTCATTACAGATAAACTGAGGTACAGCAGTGTTAATTACCTGAAAGCAAATAGGAGGTCTGTAGTTAAAAACAGGGATCAAATGCATGTTTTTCTAGTTACTGCAACATTAGACTGAGTTTCTGTAGTGGAGTAACTCCTAATAAAACATATTTATAAAGTAGGAGCAAGGTTAGTAATTCCTTGTGAAACTCTTAGTTTCTCTGCAATGATACATGGACTGGAAGTATATGCAAGTGAAAACCTTTCATTATTTCAGATCTGGTAGATCTCAGTCATTGTTGGGGATTTTTTATACTATTTTTACTAATATTTGTATTTTTAAGCAAATAACTGAATTTCCACAAAAATATGGAAGACGGAGGCCCAGAAGGCCAACATCCATTTCTAGATTTGAGTGATAAGACATGAAATAAGTTAATATTTGTCTTGTTATTAAATCTTTGAAAGCAAGATTAATTTTTATTGAAAGACAAAAAAGCTACCGAAAGCCTCTTGATCAGCCAAAGGAGTTTTGCATTGCTCTTTATGAAGTTGGCTTGCTGGTTTAGCATGCTTTCTGTGATGCTCATGACAGTACCGTAAGGCAAAAGTAATTTTCTAGTTTAGCCACAGTGACAAGTGTATCCTTACATAACGATAAATCTCATTAATAAGTCTTCTCACTTCTTCTGTCTTGTTTTTGTCATATTCTAATATTCAGAGATTGCTGGCAAATGTCAGCTGTGTTGGAAAGTTCCTGCTGTAGGAGGTTCTGCTATAAGAACACCCATAAATCATCCAGATCTTTGGCAGTGTCTTTGCCACATGAGAAGTCCCTGATAAATTACATGAGTTCATGAATGGCAATGCAAATAATTCCATAGTAGGTAATGTTCTAGCCCATGCAAGGCATGATGAGCCTCGAACTAAACCCTGTCTGTCGTGAAAATTAACTGGCTTCACTTATTCTGAGACTCCTTACAACAGAGATGATACAGAAGATTTCTGTTGTTGCACTAAGTGACTCTGAGGCCAAGAAGGCTTTAATCAATCCTGTTATAGCAGATGATTTAGCCGCTCTGTTCTTAATTGTGTGTGTAGCCTTTTCCTGTCAGCAGCCAGACACGTATGTGGTGTACATTAATCTGTGCATCTGTACTAAATCCAACACGCCCTGTAGGCACTGAATCATAGTCCTTGTACAGCTCTGTAGGCACTGAATCATAGTCCTTG
>WAAD01023679.1:25221-44355 GCA_013389945.1 Fregata magnificens | reverse complement strand
GTCACATGGTTTGAAAGCACTTCACAGATAGAGTCCCTGATCTAAATTTGGAGACTGCAGAAGCCAGGCACCTTAATTTCAAATCTGGTTACACTTATTAGTACCATTTATCCCTGTCATTTTATTAGTCTTGAAATTTGTGGTCCTAGGACTTTGTCTCAATGCCTGCAGGTAAGTGCAGTGCTTGTACTGATGATACTCGTGTTGCACGTGCTTGCATCTGCTTGTGAACTTAATGGTAAGTGGATGAAGGGAAGCTGCTATGTCCGTTGTTGGAGTTTTACTTATGTACAGCAACTTTGTGTCTACCGGAATTATGCTGGGCATGACTCTACAATGTGAATTTTGTATTATGTGAATTTTATGTAATACGTTGCCTTTGCTTCATGTGTGTACTTAACTTCAGTTTTGTGGCTGCATTTCTTCATGAAAGAGAGTACTTCAGAATTGGTTAGTCTTCAAGTAAGTCTTTCTAGCCTTACAGTAGCAAAAAAGCTTTGCAGTGTGATAAATCTCTAAGTGAAAGTAGGGTTTTTTTTCTACTTGACTGCTGTTCCAGGGTAAAGTTTGATTTGAAAAGGATGAACTGACTCCCTTGTTGCAGTCTCTAGGACATGTATGTGATTATTTGAATGTTGGTGTTTATTTCACTTCAGCAGAAAAATATAAGACTTGTTCTTAAATGCTTCCTTTGTTACTCCANCTGTAGGCACTGAATCATAGTCCTTGTACAGCTCTGTAGGCACTGAATCATAGTCCTTGTACAGCTCTGTAGGCACTGAATCATAGTCCTTGAACAGATGAGTACTACAGCACCACGTGATCTAGTTTCTTCCTAGAAGGTATGCATCTATGGTGCATGTGCATGCACTTTCGTTTGTACTTCTTGCCAAACTGGAGCTTGCTTCTCGTCTTCTGTTACACAATTCATGTAACACTTTCCCAGATACCATGTTTCTGAAGAGCTCAGGAGTCTCTGCCTTTCATTTTGTTGAACATAAACCTCGTATGTGGCACTGCCTATGCTCTGGTTGCACGATGTGGTAAGGGCCCTGTGGGTTTCTCATGAAGGAGCAGCCTAAAGCATGCTCCACCTGTAGAGCAACTCTCTTGTCACATGGTTTGAAAGCACTTCACAGATAGAGTCCCTGATCTAAATTTGGAGACTGCAGAAGCCAGGCACCTTAATTTCAAATCTGGTTACACTTATTAGTACCATTTATCCCTGTCATTTTATTAGTCTTGAAATTTGTGGTCCTAGGACTTTGTCTCAATGCCTGCAGGTAAGTGCAGTGCTTGTACTGATGATACTCGTGTTGCACGTGCTTGCATCTGCTTGTGAACTTAATGGTAAGTGGATGAAGGGAAGCTGCTATGTCCGTTGTTGGAGTTTTACTTATGTACAGCAACTTTGTGTCTACCGGAATTATGCTGGGCATGACTCTACAATGTGAATTTTGTATTATGTGAATTTTATGTAATACGTTGCCTTTGCTTCATGTGTGTACTTAACTTCAGTTTTGTGGCTGCATTTCTTCATGAAAGAGAGTACTTCAGAATTGGTTAGTCTTCAAGTAAGTCTTTCTAGCCTTACAGTAGCAAAAAAGCTTTGCAGTGTGATAAATCTCTAAGTGAAAGTAGGGTTTTTTTTCTACTTGACTGCTGTTCCAGGGTAAAGTTTGATTTGAAAAGGATGAACTGACTCCCTTGTTGCAGTCTCTAGGACATGTATGTGATTATTTGAATGTTGGTGTTTATTTCACTTCAGCAGAAAAATATAAGACTTGTTCTTAAATGCTTCCTTTGTTACTCCAAATACAGGGTAATATAGAAAAATTGTTGCGTTCCTATTTTGACTGAGGTTGTAACATGCACATTAAATGTAGGAAAAATGCCTCTGGAAATGATGGCATCTGCAAGTACACTTTGAACAAAGATCTTGTGCTCTCTCAATACAGACTTAAATGGGAGGATGTGGGAGTGTAAGAATGGCTTAAAGTTCATCAGATTTCCTGTGCAGAAATAGGAGTCCAGTTGCCTTTAATGTCTCTTTAGTGAGAAGCGGATGTAAAAGCTGAGATAGTCTGCAGACAACCTTCTGAGGGTGAGACTTCCTACTGAAGGTCTCAAACATAAGCTCTGCAGTATCTTTTTTTTTAAAGTAAATATTGGATCCTAAAAAGATCATTCAGACTGTTTAAGCTAAGAGCTTAAACTATTTACACATCAGAGAAAGTCAGGTACTGTAAACATGGCTAAGAGTTGGAAGTAATGCCTGCCTCTCTGTGGACTAGGTAACAAGCTTGTCAAAATCCAGCTGCTTAGGAAAAAGGAAAAAAAAGGATATATTGACCAAGTATCCAGACCCAGGGCTTCATAGCCTTGCTCCTCTCCCCCCTTCGGAGTTTTTAAATGGCAGACTCTTTGGCATAATAACCTACTGACTGTAGCATAAGGGAAGCCTAACTCTAATCTTTGAGGAGTTTTGTGTTCAACATCTGCTTGTGAGCGAGGCTGGTGCCTCGCTCAGCTGAAGCTGGGACACTGTATGAATGGGGTGTAAGGGGTGGATCCAGGAAAGACTAAGCACAGCAGAACCTGGTGAGAAGAAATTTTTATGGAGTGGGAAAGTCTTTGAGTTTAGTCCTTGCCTGCAATAGACCTTTGTCCAATGGAAATCTTAAACTGTTCTTGGAGTTGGGATATGCAGCTTCTATCCTCTCGTTACAAGCATTAACTTATTGAAGAGTTCATCTAGGTTGCTCATGCCTTTAACTGCTAAAGTAGGCTCTTCGAAAGCAGTCCTACTGGTCTGCCGGTTCTGGTCACACAGGGACCTTCTTTTATTGTGCCTCTGTAGAGAGTAGAAAAATTAGGACTGGTCCGATGTTCATTCCATGGGTTAATTCCTGGTTTCTACAATGTAATTCAAGCCTTGGTCAGCCATTGTGAATCCAAGGAGCAAACACATATTAACTGAGATCTAGGGTCAAAAGACATGTGGCATCTGTGCTTCAGAATGAAGAAGTCTTCCAAGCTGTGTCTGTTTCTCTATGTGGCTAAAAGTTTACAAGTCAAAGCATATGTATCAATAACTTGCTCCTGACATCTGATTGCCAGAATTATCAGAGCTTTTGCAAGGATTACGCATTTCTGACCAACTTTTTATAGGTTACATGATCTAAACTTAATTGTCGTCCTCCTTTGTATCGTATGGAGAATATCCTCTCACCAGGAGTAGGAAAAGATTACTCCTGTTTCAGTCTGCATGTAATTGTACGTACCTGCCCTTTTCACCCTGCTATGGAAACCTGTTCCATAACCAATCTGGGGGACGTCATCTGTGTCCTGCCTCTTCACCTCTGGGTTGAGTCACTTAAGTAGCTCTGTTTTAAAGGGGAACTGAAGAAAATATTGGTTATGTCTTTTCAAGTCCTGCCTCGAATATATTCTGACTGCCCATAGTTAAACAGTCCATCTTACATTAGAATATTCAAGTGATTGCTATCATTACGGTTCCCCTCCACATTTGTCTTTGAGCAGAGGAGTATGCTCATTATATAGTTAAGTGGAATAGATATTTAGCAGTTTCAGTTTTCTTTTTTACACAAGAGCTACATTCCTTCTGCTGCTGCATTTACGGTAAATATGGGCATAGGTTCCAGAGCTCCGAGAAGCTGGGTGAATGAGGGCTTGAAGGTAAGAAATGCTCTGATAGTAGTCAGAACTTCTGAGGTGTGAGCAAACTCTCCTGGATCTGGAGTGCACACTATTCTTCATTGTAATTAATTAATTTTTAAAAAGCTGATAAAGGTAGTCATCTTCTAAGATTGAAACCCTCTGTAATACTTAGAGTTGTTTTGAAAGTATGCATTTTTAAGGGAAGTTGTTAAACCATGCAACAATAGAGAGCTCAAAATGCCAAGTCCAGTGTTTGAAAGCTGAGATGTGGCACTGACAGGAGAAAGTGTTCACAGCTGGAAATCCTTTCTGTGACTTTGGAGTAATTAACAGGGGAAGAGCTGGTCAGTGTTCTGTTTGGTAAATTACACTTCAATTAATGCATTGTGTTGGACTGATAATAGTTTAAACCTGTGCCAAATGTTTGCTGTAGGGACAGGGGAAGGCTATGTGTGAGTCTTTTCCATCTCTATCTTTGCAACTCTTAATTGGATAATCTTCATTTACGGACAAAATTAGCTTCTAGTACATGAATATGTTTTGATGCTTTCCAGCTCAAAACTGTAAGGGATATCGTATTTAAATTCTGTAACTGATGTTGTTCTGGTGAATGAAGAAAAGTAGTAATTTGATGTTGAAAATGGTCAGGGTATCTCTTGAGTGCTGCGGTGTTACATGGGAGCAGAGCTGGGCAATCTGGAAGCAAATAGTTTTAATGTTGTAATGTGTGGTAGCATCCTCATTTTTAACTGTGATGTACAGTTGAAGCTCAAGCTAGTATTTATAGGTTTTCCTATTTTTGTAGGACACTGGATGTGTTGCTTTCTGCCTCTTTTTTTTTTTTTTTTTCCATAGCTGCCTTACTATGAAGCCTGTCAGAAGCTCTGCAGGGATTATTTTTACTGCTCAATTTGTGTGCTGTCTTATGTCTGGCAACAGAATTCTTTATAAGCTACCATAAGCCTTCTGACAGTTATCTTTATGGATCTTTATGACTTTTTTTAACTCGTTTTGTATACTCTGCTTCTCAGATATGTCTTAACCTGTTGATGGGCTGTTGTCGCTAGCAGTCTGTTATGATCTGCTTTGGGGAGGATACGTCGCCTTAAATCCCTGTTGCTGTCTCTTCTGTGCTTTTTGTGTTTTGGGCTAAGCAAAGTCAAGCACAGGCAAAGATGATGTGTGTAACGTCATTTTAAATGTGGTTCATATCTGTACAACTGTGTTGGGTGTACAGGCTAGGTGGAGTTATTCCTAAACATACTTTAGACAAAGCTTTTGAGTTGAAATAACCTGCATATTAAGTTGTGAAATCTGGGCTTTTTGAAGATGCTGTGTAAGTTACCAATCACAGAGGAAATGAAATGGCATCTCAGGCTACCCCAGATGGTCACCTCAGTAGTGTCCTTGGGAGGCGAGGCAGAGAACTGGAGTGCGGGTTATTGGGTCAGCAGTCGATAGTTTATGCAGAATTTAAGGAAATGCTTCAACCTGTTTCCCTCTGCATCTCGGCCCTGAGTCATCCCTGTTACCTGCTTGTGAAGACTTACAGCCAGCTCTGGCACAGGGCTTACCTGCACTGTGAGTGGCAGTCTGGCTTTAATGGTGACAAAGGCCGGAAAATTATTTGAGATAACTTTAAGCCCCTACGTAGAAACTGCTATATCTGGTAATAACTAGCTGTTTTGCCAGTGTTTCAGCAAACTGTCTTGCGTGGAGTATGCTGAATCTCTCAGTAAAACCTATTAACCCCTGTGTTACTGACTTTACTATTCTCTCCTGAGAATGTAGCCATCAATAAATTTCTCAGAGGTGTTCTTCCTTATAGCTCAAATGAGTCCAAACTTGGAGGCTTGGGAAGCAGTGGCTGTGATTCTGCCTGTTGAAACATGTACATCAGGGCAAAACACCATGCGATTCACAGAAGACTCTTTGCATCTTTATGGCTAATAGTTTTCTTGAGTGTGAATTTTGTGTGGAGAACAAGATTTAATCAGGTGCTGTACTTCAGAGTTTAATTCCACCTTCTTCTTAAGTGACAAAACTAAGGAAGTAAGGGATGGTTGCTTAAATGAATAGGTGAAGTCTCCCTAATTTACCAGGAACAAGTTGGTTTATTGTCTGCTTCCTTCTTTTGAACTCATCATCCTACAAGGTTATGCCAAAACAGTGTGTGGAGGGCAAGCAAGGATATCTCCTGAGAATGAGCTTACTCTTTTGTTGTTCACTTGCTATTCTCATTAACCTGTTAAAGAAACAGTGTTAATTTACTCACAAATGTCTGCTGAAGTAAAGAAAATTAATTTTTGAACAAATATTGACTGAAAACTAAGATGGCAGCCACTTAGTTTTCCTCAGCTGTGTTATTTATACCAAAGGTTACAGTTTAGGGAGCCATTATTTAAAAAGGAAAAAAAAATTTTTCTCTTGAGAGATTTTATCAACTGAACCAGATTAATCTAGATCATGTATAAGGAATTGTTTCTTTGAAAGCTGGGGAGATCTTCCAAAAGGGACCACATGTCTGCAGCTTTCTGTGTGTGCCCGCACTTCAGCACCCCTGTCCTTTCGATGTACGGTGCTGCCCAGTTGTTCCTGGCCAGCGCACCTGTGCAGCATCCTCTTTCCTCTTCATTCCTTCTGTCGCACCAGACTTTATTCTTTGCCCAGCACTGGCAGAGTACATAGTTCTTCTGCACGTGGATGTTTCCGTGATCCCTGCGGTCCCCTGTACCTACTGCTGTTCTGCCACATTGACTTTTCCTATCCAGAATTGCTACGCAGCTGTAGCCGCTGGCACTCACTTCCCTTTCTCACCTGAAGGCCCATCTGCAGGAACGGGTTGTCAGGGAGGAACTACAGCATGGGAGATGCTGAGCAGCCAGGAGAGGGAGCAGTGCAGAGCGGTGTGGGACTGGAGGAGCAGAAGAGCCTCCATGCAGGCTTAGGTACTGTTTTTAGTAAAACAGAATCCTGCATGCTACTTCAGGTAGTTATGAGGAAGTTTAAACATTTGAATTGGCAATGTCATGATATGTGAGTTAGTCCAGTGGAAGTGTAACACAAGTTTTCTGTTTAATGAAATGATCAATCATGCTTGAAAAAAATCCATTCTCTGGTATTGAATAGGAAGCTTTTCATACTGTAGTGTAGCAGGGTAGAAGGAAGTATTTTTGTTGAGTGTGTTGAAGGAAATTGCACATGTTGCAATTGCATAAATGGTCACTCAGCCAGCAGAACTTTCAAATCCTGTTACCAGGCTGTAGACAGTGACAGTGCTGCTCTGCTCAGCGACTTAGCAAGCAGTGTGTGAGTATAAAACCTTATGGCTTCCATTCAGAAGGTTTTAACTGAATTGTTGACTTCATACAGTTGCTTGGCAAGAAGACCATGAATGAAAGAGACTGAAATAGGGTAGTAGAACAATTGTTAAAACAAAGCCTATGCTTTAACAAAGTGAATAAGGGGTCTTGGATGTTTTTTAGATTTCCCTTTGTGCAAGAGAGAGTAGTAGTGCTTCATATAACAACACTTGCAGGGGAAAAAAAAAAAAAAACCACATTAATTTACCAGGCACCTGCTTAGATGCTGCCTTGACACAAATTGGACCAAGTTATTGTTGACTAACATTACTCTCTTTTTGTTTTTACTTTTGAACTCTCTGTTGTGACTATTTGCTTCAGTGTAGCTGCAAATAGGATCTCTTGATTTTATTTGTCAATTAAATTTTGCACAGTAACACAGAGTCCTTGCCTTCTCTTCTCCTAGCTGTGCTGTTCAGGTCACAAGGTTTTCTTTTGCAGAGAGGGGAGGAGGGAATGGGTGGTATCTTTTGATAGCTTTCACTGTGACTAAAATCATGCCCCAGCCTCGATACTGTGTAGCTCTTCCCCTTCCCTCCACCCTTCCCAAGCTGGGACAAATCAGTAATACTATGGCCTTTGTGATTAGAAATTTAACTGCAAAGCAGCATATTTTTTGTTAAATGCTTGTTAATTAGGAGTATCTGATGTAAGAGGAGCTGCTGATAGCTGATAAAATAGATATGAACGCTGAGTATTTCATGCCTCTTGAGCTGGATTTGCAAAGGCCATTAATATGACAGGGATTTTATATTTCTAAAACAAGTTTATGCTAAAAACAGAGGCATTGCAGAATGTGGTTGACTTTGCTGTAGAAGCAGAAAGAGAATTACAGAGCGAAATGGGAAGATCACTCTTTAAAAGAAACCTGGAGATGCAACATATTGACAGGGTGGATTCTGGTAGCAGGAGCAATACCTGAAGTAGGAGCAACAGTGGTTTTACTGGAGACAGGTTAGAGTGATGACACTCAAATATTTAAATTAGCCGAAATCCCTGAAACAGAAGCAGCCTGCAAAACCCTAAATGGAAAATGCTTATGAACCTTTCACCACAAGAGAAAGGTGCCGGTTTTGGCCAGTTCATCATCCAGCTACTATACTAAAAAAGCTACACTGTTTGCTGCATAAACCTACTCCAAATAAACTTAAAGACCCTTAGAATGCTTGCAGTAGATCTCAGTGCCGCGTTTCTGTAGGAAATGCTGTTCTGTCTGACTATGCAAATACTAATTTTCTGAACCAGAAACTTAGTTTTGAAGCAGGAAATCTAAGTAATCCTAAACTAAGTTCAGAAAGATAAAAAAACTGCTATTGGCCGACTTTGTCTGCAACGGATGAAAACTGTAGCAATGAAGCATTTTTCCCTGTGCGCAATATATATGACACTGTAAATAAAACTTGAACTGAGACCTGCTTTTTTCTGCTGCAACTATGTGTAACTTGGCTCAGTAAGGTAGAGAAGTAATGCTCTATTTTTTTTGTGCTGTAATTCTGTGTAACTTACCTCAGTAATGCTGAGATGCAGTGCTCTGTTTCTCATGCTTGTGATCATGGATAGCTAACTGCCTTACTGACTCACAGAAGAGTTTTTAAGGATGCCTCCCTGTTTGCTTGTAATGTCACTTCTGTAAAATCACAAGTGTTTTTGAAATTGGCATGTTTTATTTGCATTCCTAAGGAATTATGTAGGTTCCTTGGCACTGCACGATTAACTTTGATTTACCCCGGCATTGGCTTATCTAACTGAAATACTGTATATTGTTTATGCTTAATGGGATTCTTCTGTTTCTTCAGATTCTGAAGACGAGCTGCTGTATCGGTAATCTGAGGAAGGGAGTTCTCTGTTAAGACTACAAGAAGATACTACCAACTGGTAAACGCTTCCTTAGGTGTCTTTGCTTGTAGAATGTTTCTTTGTTTTCCGTAATATTTTAGGCCAAGGGTTACAAAGTATTTTGATCTGTTGAAAGCAAGAAGTAGTTCATGTGATATTTTTTTTTTTTGTAATTGACTGTAGCTTACCAGACAAAAGGCTCAGTAGCAGTGGGTAGCATGTGGGTATTTAAATTGGAATACAAAGTGATTAAATTCCTGCTCCCACAGTAGGAGGAAAAAAGATTAGCCTTTTTTCGGTAGTGGGACGTTAAGCATTGGCTATTTTGCCGTTTCCACTGAGACTAATACAACGGGTCTGTACCTCTTACTATAAGAGGTGTATATATATATTGCAGTGTGATAGTGCAAATGCTGAAGCTTCAAATCTGATGCTTCAGAGCCAGGAAAGAGAGAAGAAAGGAAACTGAGGAAATCTAGTTTAGAAGTTCAGCATGGCTAAGCATGATAATTTGAGTGTCCAGGTGCTTTGGAAGATGCCATTAATGTGCTCTTAATTATTAGATGGGTGTTTGAGGGTGACAGAGCATTGGAACAGGCTGCCCAGAGAGGTTGTTGAATTTCCTTCTCTGGAAATATTCAAAACCCGCCTGGATGCGGTCCTGTGTATCCTGCTCTAGGTGAACCTGCTCAAGCCGGGGGGTTGGACAAGATGATCTTCAGAGGTCCCTTCCAACCCCAACCATTCTGTGATTCTGTGAATTTTCACTGAAAATAATATATGATGATAAAACTAAGGATGTATCGTAAATCATGGGCATTTAAAGTCATCTATAAGTTGCCTGTAAGTTCATAATGGTAAAAGGATCATTAGTGAAGCGCTGTGACCACTTAGTAGCAGTTTACCAGCCCAGAAGTTAAGACATTGAGCTACACTATTACAAGGCAGTCACACAGAAACATGAGAATTTCGGACATCTGAATATGTCTTGACATAGCCAAATCATATGCACATTGATACTAGGTACCAGATTTACAGCTCACTTCTCCAATATTTAATGATGTAAATGAAGTAGCAGTCTTCGGTATGGGGGAAGACATCCACAAAGTTATAAGTTAAACACACATTCAGTTTTCCTTTGTGATTATACCTTACTATATACCTCCTATAAAACTTGAATCCTATTCTTCTGTTTACTACTACCATTTGAGCTACAGGGCTAAGTAAACTTGTGCCAGGAGAGGGTTCTTAGCCTGGAATGGGGTGATGCATCTGGGTCCAGGAATGAACGTGGAAAGAAGCAGCATCGTAGCCAGTGAGGAAACATTAAGCTTTTATGAGCCACATATTTACAGATGCTTTATTAATCTTCATATGCTAGTTAATCTGACTAAATTTTATAAGCAATTGAGGATAACTTTGAAGTTGTGTTGTGTAGCTGTTGCTAATAACCAGGGTTCACAGAGAATATTAAAATACTTTGTTCTGTTACTCTGCCACACCTAGATTAATGATAGGAAAGTTTTGAAGGCTTATAGTGGTCAATAATGTGCATCTGTCAGAAATGACTTAGTGAAAACAATGTTTGATTTCATGTAGTCTTACTTTATGTAAAGGTGACTTGTATAGTGCGGCTATTTGTGAGTGATAATTTCAAGAGCTTTGTTGGCTGGCTCTGTAAAACAGCAGCTCCTGACGCTAAAATGTGTAGGAGACTCCTTCCCAAATACCCAGTTTGAAAATGCATGTCCCTTAGTTTACAGGAGAATGAAACACTGGCGTGTAGTATGTCATTATTTGAGATACCATAGCACTGCATTGCCAACACGAATTTTGAACCACATTGTAATTATCTGATAGTAATTTTTAGGTTAATCCTTTGGATTATTCTGATCATGTATGATGTGAATAAATAATGTACGTCTGTCAAACTTGAGTGCATAGCTTGCCCCATACAGGAAACTGAAAAGCTCATTAGCCTAGCAGTGAGGGGTCCTCTGTCCATTTCCCTACTTTGGCTTCCCTTGCTGCCCCATCATCCACCCATCTCTCACCGAGAGAGAAGTTTAACAGGCTGGCTGTCCTCAGTGAAACTGGCTAATTCTAGAAAGTAGCTCTTTGTCTGCAACTGTGGTAAAGTATTTGTCTTAATTCAGCATTTCCTTTAGGACCAAGCAGTGCTTTTTAGCTCGGGGGTAGTGCTGCACAAAGTTGATTTCACTGTTCTCAGCATTAACTTTGGTCTGGAAAGACATCAGCTGAGAGCCTACTGAGCTCTGCCACATTTTAGACCTGACCCACGTCTCAGCTCAGGCCTCCTTCTCTGGGATTATGCTGAAAAGAGAATGCAACACATGGACACAGCATCCCTTGGGGCAGAGTGTGGCTGGGTCTTGCATGACTGGTGCTGAGATCGAAATACGAAGCCAGCCGGACCTTGGTGTGGCGCAGACTATCCCAAATGGTTGTATAAAACATGCATGCCTATTTTATCCAGGTAGTGTTTCTTTTGGTTATGAAGTTTCAGCTGTCCATTATCACAGACACTGAAGGACATCCAACATTTTAGTGTTTGCCTTGTTTTGCTTGTATTAGCTTTTCTTTTTCATTATGTTAACTTACTTGTATGGGATTATTTTTCCAGGGTATCAGTAATTCAGAAAAGATCTTGATAATTATCTCCTGCTTTTGCATATAATCTCTGATAATTATTCATTCTTATTTTATAGCTTTATCTCTCATATGCAGCTTAAACTTCTCTGCATGCTTGAAGATTTAAAAATCTTTCTATGCAACTTAGAATTGTTCCCCTGTAATGATGATGGGGATGACTGATTAACATGTTGTGGAGTCCCTGTTCCAGCACTGATATTGCAGTATTTGTGGATTAACAGGTTTTGCATTTTGTGCTAATTTTAATAAACATGAAAACACCTTCAGTATTATGTTTGCAAAGTGGAAGCAAATGCATACCTGTTATTTTCTTATTAATTTTCAGAACGCTTTGTTGTGGCTTGTATAGTTCTTATAAGAATAGCATTTGTCTGGCTGACACATCTTTAAATGTTCTGCTTCCTTGTGGGGAGAATCTTTAAAATCTCTTTGGTAACAATTTCAGTCTTTTAGTGCAAATCCCTTAATATGTGCTAAACTTAAAAAGAGCAGGAAAGTTTGTTTCTCGTTGTCCCTATATCTGTGTGCCTACAAAAGGTTAGAAGTAAAGGACCTCATTCAGAAGAGATACTGTATTGAATAAGGCTATATTGTCCGTGTTACGGGCTTCCATATGGCTTTGACTGTCTGGGAAGTTTATATAAAGTCAAATGTGCTGCAAGAAATATAAAGCAAGGTTCTGTTTTGTTTTGCTCAATGCTAAATGTTTTTTCTATTAAACGAGAAAATAGGTGTTGAAAAATATGCAGCTTTTATTGTGTGCTTTCAGAAAGACCTTTTCATTAGGGGAAGCCAATGTAACCAATGTAGAAAGTGGCGAAGTTACAAATGCTTCTGGGCAACTTGAAAAGCTTCCACCGCAGGGCCTACCAGATACCAACAGTAGGGTAATGTGGGAACCATCGGGGTAAAAGAATAATCTGTCACAATGAGGCTATATACCGTAAATACATGAAGAAAAATGCATGTCTTTCTGACAACTGAAACCACTTTTACTTCCCATTTGTGCCACAAGTTAAAAAAAATCTCCTTTGGTATTGTGGCTCTAAATATATTGCTGTAGGTTTGCCTAGAAATTCTATTTGCAGTTCAGCAGAGCTTCTTGAATTGATTTGTCATCCATGTGAAAGTGGGTTTGTTGAAATGGTTCTTAGTATACGGAGGTTAAGTACTTTTTGTGGTTTTGATACTCAGTATAAAATATTTTGGTAGAAATTATCATCATTTTACTGATGTTCTGCTAGCATGCATTTATTTTGTACTAATGCTGGTATCTAAGGCAAGAAAGAGGAATAGCTGACAGTTTTTTAGGCCAAACTGAGCTGTCTCCTATTTATTTGCTGTATTTTTATCTTGGAGCTGGTTCTGATAGCATGGGAGTAGATAGAGGGGCTCAAAGCTTTTGTACAATTCTGTGTTTTTTAAAGGCTAATAGTACGTATTAGCAATTAATGTAAATAATCTGCCTGTGCTGGTGCAATGTAATGTGGCATCTTTTCTCTGACGGTGGACATAAAATTACTTAAAAACTTGAACGAAGATGGTAGTAATCTGCAAATGATCAGTGACAGGGCTTTTTTACTGTAATCAAGCAGAATTCAGTGTAGAGCTCTTTCAAAATATCCTTACTTTACATGCAGTAGTCCTACTACAACAGTAGAGTAAGTTTAAAAAGTGAGTTTTGAATTGGGTTTAATGGCTCATTTTGTAAACTGTGTTCTGCTTGAGACTTCAGCAATGCTGATTTGTTTATGAAGGTAAAGCTGCTGTTTTTCTCCACCTGTAAATAATTGCTCAGGACAACATGAACTGTTTAATTCTGTTTGTCCAATGAGCCTTCAAATCAAAGACATTAATTTAAGGGTTGTTTTGACTTTTTGAAAAGTCACTTTTAAACAGATCACTGAAATATGTAAACTTTTCTCATCAGAAAGACATTTGACCTGAAAAGCTGTGCTTGTTGGTACAGGTGACTGGACTTTCATATTGTGTTTTATGTGGTCTGTTCTATTAGGTTAATGTCAGATGTTGCTTATTTCACTTCCTGACTTACAGAAGGACTCTTAAATGCTTGTTAAAGGAGATTTCTATTTTTTTTTTGTGCGGGGTTTTTTGTTGGTTTTTTTTAACTCTATAGGGACTTGGACTATGAACACGTAGTCCTTCAGATCAACTTACTGCTTTGACCACATAACTGCAGTTTTATTACTTAGAGTCATAGAATATCTCAAGTTGGAAGGGACCCATAAGGATCATCGAGTCCAACTCCCTGCTCCTCGCAGGACTACCTAAAACTAAACCATATGACTAAGGGCATTGTCCAGATGCTCCCTGAACTCTGACAGGCTTGGTGCTGTGACCACTTCCCTGGGGAGCCTGTTCCAGTGACTGACCACCCTCTCAGTGAAGAACCTTTTCCTAATGTCCAATCTGAACTTCCCCTGATGCAGCTATTAAGCAGAAATACTGTGCAGCTGTTGAGACTCAGTGTCATTAAATTACGATGCAGGAATTAAGACCTTGTTGTTGTATGGCTCCTGGGTTGTTTTTTCCTGACTATTAGACGAAACTGTTTGAATACACTTAATGGTCCCTAGAAGCTGGGCCCAGACATTCCCATATTATGTGTCTTATATTTGTTACCCTTTATTCTGTAATCTGTGTGCATGCTTCCATCTTAAATGTTACCCAGTAAACATTTGAGGTCACAGGTTAAAATGACTTGGTTAGATTCTTCCTTTCTGGGCAGCTAGTGATTGATATGATTGTTTTGAGTATTCTTCTTTCTCATTTTCACTGGCATCTAATCACCCATGTTTTTCTTGGTATTAGAATAGTCTGAAACTCTCTGTTACTGGAATACTGCTGTTCAGCTGATCTGAAATTTTCCCTTTTTTTAATTTTAGCTGGAACAGTTGTCACAAATCTTTCCATGCAGGTGTGTAGGTGGAGCTCAGGGCACTCCTGGGCAAGCTAGAGGTGCTTTCAAGAGTCCCAGCACCATGTGACAGTTACTCTGGCTGGAGCAGGGCTCCTCTGATCTTTCTTGGCAGAAGCTACTGCTTGTCCCAAGGCTCTATCATGGAGTCACTCTTGCATAGTGTTGCCTCCTGGCTTGTGCATGAGTTACTACTAGGAAGGAGCTGCCTCTGCTGAGACTTGCTTAGTGGGACAGTACTAGGGACCTTTGGGAGAAGGAGCTTTAAAGCAAACTGCTTAGGTTTCCCCTCTAACCTGCTCAGCTCTCGAGTCCGTGAGAAGCATGTGGCAAAATTTACTGCTGTTGGTTTCCGTAAGAAGAGCTTTTTCAGGCTTTTTAAAAGCTAGTCTGTGTTCTTTGAAATCTGGAATAAACAAATGCATTGCTTCTGAGCAGCAAAGATGATGTCTGTGACACTTCTGTAGCTCTACCCTAATCAGCTTAGGTCTAGATTCATCTTATAGTTTCACCTATCAGAGCATTAACTATGGCTTCAGTGCTCAATTTCCGATACTGTTGAGGAGCAAGTTTATGGTTAAAACTCAGTAAAATCAGTAAAAAGATGTTTTAGGTGGTAAGTTACTCTCTTCTCTGGTTGGTTTCCTTTCATAATAGAAAGTCCTTTCTGTTCGTATGACTTAGTATGGTCCTGAGGAAAGTAGTTTACCCTGAGTGTAGAAATCTAGAGTATAAGAAATAAAGACTCCTCTGTTTAAGTGTTACTGAATAGGGCTATGGGTCTTGGGGTTGCTCAGAGCTGATAATACACTACTAATAATGTTGAATGGGAAAGCCCTTTTGACCTTTTCTTGTCTTACTGTTTTTATTATGCAAGTGGATGAGTATTACTGCAAACTTCTGGGGACAGGGTATGGTTTCGTTTCTGTTATGCTGGTATCGAGTCGGAACTCTGTCTTAAACTTTGCCATATTCCTAAGAAATTATTATCATTTGTATAGCTGAGATAAAAAAAGCTGTTGAATCACTTGGTTGGTATTCAGGAACACTTCAGAACTGGGTGTTAACGGCATAACATCAAAGGAAGCATCAACTGCAGAAAAATAGCAATGCGAAGTAGTCATAGGGAAGTTAGATGTGCAATAGATAGCAAGCAGCAATGTCATTTAATGTAAAGGTATCCAATATCTCTTCCTAGCTTAGGAATACTTAAGTACTTTTTTTGAGGAGTGAAAACCTGAATGCTTATATAGTTCTTCAAAATTCTGCTCATGTAATATACCCGATACGAAATGACTTCAGGATTTAGATTTATGAAAGTTCAAAAGAAATACAGGAGATAATACGCTAGCAGAAATAACAAGTTCAGTTGTTTGAATAATTGACTGTTAGACACAGGACTTGCTTCAATAATTCTTGCAGGCTTTTTCTTTTCTTTTCTCCCCCCTGCCCTCCCCCTTCAGTAAAACAGGAAGTTGTGTAGCCTGGACCAAAATATCACAGTTCTACACCCCACCCCACTGCAAAAAAACCAACCACCACAAACAAACAAAAAAAACCCCACCCCAAATTAAACAACTCAAAGTCCCATCTCTGTTTTCTTAAAAGTCCTTATTTGTCTTCTGGTTACCCAACTCTTAGTATTCTCACTTGCTTTGAGAAGTGAAAAAGTGGATTTGGAAATATTTAAATTAACTTTCTGACTTGGTTAAACCCCTTGGACTTGGTCTTCAACTTGCAGCTTTTTTTTTCCCCTATGTAAAGCTTTGACAAGATGCAAAAATGAGGATTATGATAGTTCATTTTTCTGTTTCCACTAAGCCAAAGTAATGGTTTCTTGTGGAAAACATACCTGTAAGTGGATGAAATATATAAACTTTCGTGCTGAATATTAGTCTTGTATATGTGTGAATATCCTCTTTTGCCATACAAGCTTTGCAATTATCTGTGGTTTTCCCTTTTTTTTGTTTTGATAAAACAGCTATATGTATATACCTTGTCCCCCTCTTGTTAATCTATAGTGCAGCATCTAAACTTCCTTTAAATATTTTCTTCAAAGAAAACCTGATGGCTCTTTGCTACATTCCTTTTGAAGCCAAATCTTCAAACTAAGCTTTAGAAAAATGGAAACAGTGCTTTCTGCACCTTATTTGGAGTGAGTATGCTGAGTCATTAATTGCACCCCTAACTTAGCACATGAAACTGAGAGTGGCACTAGGTGTTTGGATGCACAGTATGAAGAGCTGTATGGCAATATGGCTGTGTAGAATATGAGTTATATTGGCATAAATGCATTCTAATCTGTGAATAAAGGACAGAAAGCATAACGTGCTTTTGGCAGGTGTCTAACGCAGGCTGACAACTCCCAATAAAGCTTTCATGTCAGGTCACCCTTTCTATCATTAAATTATAAACCTAAAACATGGGTTTGAGTGTAGCAAGTAATACGAGATACTATAAGACAGCATTGAGAAATTATATAGGATAGGGAAAGGCTTAGTATAACACACAGACTTTTAAGATAAAATTTAGTTTCAGAATGGAGAAGAAAGATTTGAGCTGAAGCTTTCTACAGCCAGAAATCAAAAAGGTTTATTATAGCAAATTATAGCAGGCAACCAGTAGATTTGCTTTCTTATAGAGAACTAAGGTCACTTTGCAGTAGTGACAGACTACCTTTGTATAGACTTAATCTAATGTTTGATTGCCGTACAGATATAGCAGAATCTTCTTTTAGAATCACTGATGTTAACATTGGAGTTCGCATCCATTTAGCATTGAATCATGGGTTCATCTGCAGATGCCCTGAAACTTCCTTTGAAACATGATCTTAGCTATGATTTATTTTTTATAGCTTAGCCATCTGTTATTGTTACTAAAGTAAAAATCAAGTTTTATCACTAAACATTTCTTAGTGTTCTTTTTTTATTACCCACAAGATGTGGGATGTATTTGACTTGCGGTTCTGTTTTGGACTGGGCTTGGGTTTTATGTTTTAATGTGTGCTTCTAAGAGTAACCGATTTTTGGAGTGGTTTCCTCAAACTTAATTTCAAGTCTGTAACTGAAGCAAGAGAGAAGCGTTTAAAAATTGCCAGAGGAGAGCAGTGCAGTCTTTTGAGCCAGGCCTTGTTCTGTTCAGCAATATGCAAAAGGCAGTTCAGATTCATGGACTGAGAACATCTGTGCTGTAGTCCACCTCTGGCTCGCACAGAGTTCAAGTTGGTGATGCTTACTGAGGGAAATCTTAGTGCAAGGCTGAACTTCAAACAAGCAATTTAAACATTTGCTCTGTGAAAACAGCAGAGTGGCTTGTGTTTTGAAGACTGCTAAAGCCTGAGTGCCTAATACCTCACATGAATCCTGTGCAAGCTTTCTTTAATAAGTGTTGTAGTCTTTGTGAAGTAATTCTTTTTGAAGTTCCCTGATGAGCTGAGGTACCAATTGAGTACACAGAAAGTAATTTATATTCTTATTGTAAAATTGTTGTTGATTCTTTCTTACTACTCAATGTTTTCAGTTCTTAATAGGCAGAAAAACCTGAGTGTTGGAAAGCCTGCAAAATCACCATTCTTGTAGCAAATCTTGACTGACAGTTGCTGACAAGTCTATGCTTGTGTGTAGAGGCTTCTTAATTAGTTCAGTCAGGGTTGGGCAAAAGACATTGGTTTCATACTGGACATTAATGGTTTAGCTTTTCTCTTCTGAAATCTGTTTTCATGTACTGCCGAGTTAAGCAGCATCAGTTCCAAAGTGAGGTGGATAGCCAAAACACAGGGCTCATTCAGTGGTTAGCCAGTTGCTAATTTTTTTTTTTCAAGTTTCGTTATCCACAATGATGCCAGGTTTACTTAGTGCATCTTTTATATTTGGGTACCATTTGACTTGTGTCAACTACAGTTTTTTCCTCTGACAAACTGAATGATGCTTGGTTTTGTTTTCTTCTGAAAATGAATAGCTGCAGTTTAGATGATTCAGTGTTCCTCTCTAATGGCTATAGATGTTTTTCCACATTTGTTCTCCAACTGTTGTGACAATTCTTTGAATTCCTGTTGTAGTTGGCCTGAGATGCTAGTATATGCTTTGACCTTTTTCTGCTGTGGTAAAGTTAGGCTGCAAGTCAAGGGAGGGGGGTGTTTGTGTAATAGAGATTCCTAGGATGGGATGCATTAATCTTTCTACTGTTCGACTCCATAAAATGGTATTAAAAAAAAGGCTAAACAAAATCCCTGAGCTGTTAACCCATTGAATAAAAGGTAATTTTCCAGCCCAGAGCTGCTTCTCTCTGTAATATAATGTTAAATACTTGGCTGCCTCAGAATCACAAGCAATTGAAAAAATACTTGGTCCTGTATTATTCAATTTTCACTACCTATTAAATTATATAGTATACATGTCTCATCTTGTGCCTGTTGGTATTCTTTCTATATTAATCTGCAGATCCAAACCTTGAGAATCAGTCAGAAGGAAGCTCAGATGTTTTGCAGATCCTCTGTACTAACTGGGAGAACCAAGTAATGCACTCTGAACCTAACAATAGGCGATTGTTCGTTTAGATACTTTTGTGTCTGAATTAAGGTGCATCCGGAAGTGCAAAAATTAATTGTGTAAAGAATCCATCACACCATTAATTTCGCATCTGGCC
>WAAD01023679.1:4620-24672 GCA_013389945.1 Fregata magnificens | reverse complement strand
GGGGTGTTTGTGTAATAGAGATTCCTAGGATGGGATGCATTAATCTTTCTACTGTTCGACTCCATAAAATGGTATTAAAAAAAAGGCTAAACAAAATCCCTGAGCTGTTAACCCATTGAATAAAAGGTAATTTTCCAGCCCAGAGCTGCTTCTCTCTGTAATATAATGTTAAATACTTGGCTGCCTCAGAATCACAAGCAATTGAAAAAATACTTGGTCCTGTATTATTCAATTTTCACTACCTATTAAATTATATAGTATACATGTCTCATCTTGTGCCTGTTGGTATTCTTTCTATATTAATCTGCAGATCCAAACCTTGAGAATCAGTCAGAAGGAAGCTCAGATGTTTTGCAGATCCTCTGTACTAACTGGGAGAACCAAGTAATGCACTCTGAACCTAACAATAGGCGATTGTTCGTTTAGATACTTTTGTGTCTGAATTAAGGTGCATCCGGAAGTGCAAAAATTAATTGTGTAAAGAATCCATCACACCATTAATTTCGCATCTGGCCATTTTTAATGGATGTTCACTGATTATTCCCTACTGACTGCTAGAGATCTGCAAGTCAATTTCTTATCCATTTAGACAGTGCTTTATTATATTGCATAGTGCTAACCTCTAAATTTTAAGTATTGTGTGATGTGAAGTCACACTGTGCAAAAATCAAATATCTATCAGCTTGCCGGAATAAACCAAGTTGATAGCATCAAATTGTGCTCAGTCTGATTGATCTGTTTTGTATGAAGGCATGCTCATTGGTACTAAAAGATAGGAATCCAGTTAATGGATTCCTGTGCTAACATCTTTTTGCCCGTTATTGATGATAGTCCAACTGACCTATAATTCTTAGCTTTCCTGGTTGCTTTGCTTTTGCCTAGTGGCCCTACTAGGCCATTCACTCACTGAAACCTTCAGGACAAGCTGCCTGAGCATCAGCACACTTTTCTTGCAGGTGGTAAGTGCTTGTGATTGTAAGTGCAGTAGTCTGGAAAGATGTAAGAGCTGAGCAATTCTAGGGTTTTTTTTTCTAATAATTTTACCAGTTGGAAACTTAGACATTGCTGTTAGTATTGAACTAATGCTGTTAGGAAACATTTTTTTAAAAAGTCCCCAGCCTTGCTGCTATAGTGTTTTTTTTCTTTTTTTTTCTCTGTTACTTCGATATTTATTTCTATAGTCTGGTTTGTCACTTCGACCTTTTTGTGACTGGTTGTCCACTGTCCAGTCAGTGTTTGATTATTGTTGCTTTGTCTCAAAGCATGAATTGAGCAGTCTGCAGTCATGAGGAGGGGAAGGAAAAAAAAAAACCAAACCCATATTTAAAATATGCCTAGTGAGAGTGGATGAGTTTTAGGGAAGTTGCAACAGCTCTGACGAAGATAGTGCTGTTAACCATCTTTTTGTCTGTGAAGTAGTTGTTGTTGTCCTGAAGTACTGCTGTTGCTTACTACTGAGAGAGCAAAGGGAAACTGAAGCCAACTGGCAAAAGAAAAAGGAGATGCTACTGAAACTTAAAGAAATCCTAGCCAACGGGGAAGCCTCTTCGAGAGAGATGCATGCACTGGAAAGGAGAAATAAATTCCTACAGTTGTAACAGTGTCTGACAGCTGTCTTTTTGCTCAGTTCTGTGGGCTGTGAAGAGTCGCTCTTACTAGGGTCTCCACTCTGCTTCTTGCCTATGGTGCTGTAGATCTTCAGAGCCTTCCCTAGCTAATGTTACACTATTATTTCCTATGAAGCTTTGAGGTACTTTAGTACTCCATATCTTCTCTTTTAAACTGTACTATTAACATAATTATTTCACCAGCCTTAAGATGGTGGTTAATAATGTGTATAGCAGACTGAGACTGTCCAAGAAGGCTAGTTTTCTTTGTTAAGCAAATGATTTTCAGTGGTGACTTGAAAATGCCTTCTCTGGAGGTTAGCGTGCAAGCCATGAATTTTTTCAAGAGCTAATTTGTGTGGTTGAATTAAGAATCTTGTGTTACTCTTTTTAAAGTTTGTGTCTGCAAAGTGAAATGCAAGTGGAACAATTTGCCATTGGCATTTTATTGCAGCTTTGACTCTTTAGTAATTAAATTTATTATGGGATATGTGCTCTTATGGATTATCTAACACCAGCAGCCTTTTTCCCTAGAAACATGTTTGTTGCCAAATAATTGTGTTCCCTATTTATTTGTATGACTAGAGGTAAAACGCAGTTCTGTATTTTTTTAACACTTTTCAAGTCAGTGGCATATAGATCCAGAACTATGTTTATGAAGTAGATCCAGAAAAATAGTACAATGCCTGGAACAGATGCGTGTTTGCTTTTACAAGGTCACATAGCATTACGTTTAAGACTTCCGGTGCAAAAGAATGAATTTTCATAATCTCTGTTTCTTTTAAAACAGACTGGAGGCCAAGAACAGAGTGCAGCACTGGCTGTAGGTAAGAATTGAAGCTTAACCTGCTTGAAAAGTTTCCTGACATATAAGAAGCAAAAATTATAATGTTAAAGGGCAGAAAATGGGACTGTGCTGAATATTAGCAATTTTCTCTTCTAGAACTCCTTTTCCGCTATTTGCTTTTGAAATTTCTAGTGTTCGCTTGGAAGTCCTGATCTATAACCTAATTTATGCCTCTCTGTGGTTAAAGATGCTAAACAAGGTTGCAAGTGTTTAGTTTCTTGGTTGCACAGTACCTCACCACACAGCCTGGTAATGGTTTTGAAAACTCTTCACTGTAACGGTGTGAAGAAGTCCCATTGTTTCAATAAAGGCATTTTTAGTGTCCACAGAGTAGAGTAGTTTGGCCATATTTAAGAACTTATCCTGGAAGATTGTGCTTAAACTTCTTGGAAGATGTGAATGAAGAGATAATGTTTTGGTGTTTTTTCTTTCTCAGTCTCTTTAGTAAAGTTACTGTGTAACTTCAAATCCTTTCTGAACCAGATGCCTTATACCAGAAACCAGTATTCTGAACTGGCTTGTAAGACTGAAGAGGTAGCATATGCTCATGTGAATGTTTTAGCTTTTATTTTTATAACTTGCTACTTGTCATCTAAGCTACTGCATAGAGTATGTGTGTTATACTTAATGTTTATTGTGCTGTGCCAGCATAGCTAACTATCTTCTGTCAGATTGGGAAGGTAATGCTAACAAATGTGAGGTAGGATTTATTTTTCTTCTGTTTCTGATTAATCATCAAAAAGCTGTTTGAAGTCTGGGGACCTGATTAAATTGATTTGTCATCAGTTTTGTTGACAATAGTAGAAAACATTTCCAAGTGCTGTGTCCAAAACTATTTGAATACTCCATTCAGGAATTAAGAATATATGGGATTATAAATGTCAGTAAAGTAATTGTCCCTTATTTTAGTGCATGATTGATATATTAAAATACTTGTTTTGCAGGATCGCTGGTTTTGATGAGTTTTATATCACATTTTTGTAATTCTTGGGAGAACTTACGGCAATGCTGGGTCAGACCAATAGTCCTTCTAGCCTGCTGTCTTGCCTCTCTGGGGTTATGCAATGAGTCTAGGAACTGGGCAAGCATACAGCAAAATTCTCCAGATCTATAATAAACTAATGGAAAAACATCTAGTGCTAGCAGTAGTAGTACCTCTTTCGTTTGGTAGCTTTTACTTCCGAAGGCACGGATAAGTGTATTAGTAAAGTTGCAATTTGAACCAGTGCAAACTTTTATTTACAACACCGTGTGCATTTGCAAAGGATACATTGCAAGTAAGAGTCACTAAACTGAGTCAGACCATGGGTCTGTCTAGCCAAGTACAGTCTCCAGAAATCACCATCTTACTTCCCTCTGCATGTGCGAACTTGGTTTTGCTCATCCTTTCACACCCCCCACTTCTCTACTAGAAAGTGCTGCTTCTGCTGCTGGTGAGAATCATCCAGAAAAGCTAGCAAAAGTCAAGGGGCGTTGCTGGGAATGGTACTGCCTGCAGAAGGAGGAAGGCTGTCCAGCGAACAGCTGCAGCATGTGGCAAGAAACTTCTGTTTTCGTTGACGAAACTGTGAATCAACAGTATTTTGGGTATCGAAGGGAAAATGTTTATAAGCCAAGGTGGTGCTGGGAATCACCAGTGTGAAGGGTTTGAGGGGACTGGCAGAAGCCCTACCCAAGCAACACTTTCAATAGGAAAGCACCAGTAAGACAACAGTGGTAAAGATCTGGAGACTATTGAAAACTTTGGTTAAGCTTCAAAGAATGGGGCAAACTTAACTAGATGTCACTTTCTGAATAAGGTTAAAACTTGAAAAAAACTTAATATCCAATAAAACCCGAACCTGCCAACGTGAGCAGATGCCTAGGGAAGAGGGGGAACAGGGAGAGCGTATATTGATGGTTCTTCTAGTATGTAGGTATTTTCAGGTCAAGTATTTTTCTGAGCCAGATGTGATTATTGAATGTATTCAGTATTCTTTAATGGCTTTCTGTTCTGCATATGTACCTGGTTTTCCCCAAGAACTGCTGCAAACTCCTTGTGAGACAAGATGAGATGGACTGGTGCAGGAAATCATAACTCTGCATGATATTCTGCATACTTGCTACTGATCTTAACGAATTGCAGGTTGTATGAAGCACTGAAGCATGGCAAATGTTCCTCTGTATTTCCAATAGGTGGATGAAAATAAATTGTCTTGTGATACCTTACACTTATGGGACACCTTTAGATTGATGTCATGATTAACAGAAAATTTGAGGTATGTTGGGAGGGATGGAAAATGAGATAAAAGATGATCAGATTTAGCACAGTAGAGGAATCTGGACCAATGTGGTCTGGTTTCTTTTGTTTGGTTTTTTTACACTTGCTTTCTAACAAGAAAAACTATCCAGACTCAATAAAAGTAGTTGATACTGTGCCTCATGAGGCTATCTGAAGAAGTAACTGGAAATAACAAAGACAGCTGTAGAACCTTGATCTTGCAAGAAATCTCTTGTGAAACTTTAAATAAGCAAACAACCATGTAGAGACCAATTTTATCCCCCCACGCCCCTGCCCCACCTAATGCCTGTCTGTTTTGTTACTGTTTCTGAAAACAGATGGGATGGGAAGGAGGATCATTCTGCTAGTCATCTTCTGTTGTACCATCAGTAACTTGATGTGTTTTATTAGCCTTCTGTATTGTGCAAACATACTTTGTCTGACTGGTGTCTCAGAAAAAGAAAACTCCACAGAATAATCAGAAAGCTATCCTGAAATACAGCAATCTGCCCTTCCAGCTACATGATTTTGAAGGCCATAGAACTTCCATTCCTCCTTGGTAGTTCAGAGCTGGTTTGTTACTGAACTGAATTTGCAGATGAACAGTCAGTGTCAGGTTCATACACACAAGGTTTGCGGTTTAGTACTGTGACATTCCAAAAAAATCCCTGGAGATAGAATAAGTCAATGAATATTTATATCCATCAATTTGATGACTAAATAATTTGTCATAATATTGTTAGTGTAGGATTTGCAAGCCAAGGCACTGAAGGGGTGCAATAATTCGGAGCCAAACTAAAAGAAAACGTTTCATTTGAGTATTAAAGAGCGATGCAGGTGATTGTACTCCTTGTCCTAGTACGTTGGATGGCTGTATTACCAAGGCTGTTTGTCAGAGCCTCAGTGCAACTTCATCCAGCTTGGGTACTGAAATGTATGGGAGTCTGATTCTTACACATGGGAATTCAGCTATTTTGAAAGAAAACACATTTCCAAATGAAACTAGGCTTGAAGAGGAATGCTTTTTCACAAGTGAAATAAATACCAACTAAAAGGTGGCAGATCAATTGGACTAGACACTATAGTGAAGTTAGGGATTGAAAAGATTTTTTTCTAGCAGTTAGATAAAACTTGCAGGTTTGGGGTTTTTTGGGTGTGGTGTGGGGTTTTTTTTTCTTTACACTGACATGAAAAGATGGCAGGAGGAGGACTTACACAAATTCTTGTTATTGCTGGGTTGTTTTGGTTTTGGGTTTTTTTTTTGGAGACAAGAGCTTGACAGCTGTTAAATTACAGGCTGACATCACTGAAATATGAAACTTTCTTAGTAATGTGGTAGTATAGCACAGTTTTAACAGGCATACTGTCTTTTGTAGAGTAAGAAGCTTTTCTGTAAAAGAATAAAAAAAGCAATCTGTAAATCTGCCACATCTCTTGTTAAATGCTTTTTTGCATCTATATGTACCTGATAAAAATAAAATGTTCTCAGCTTTGAAAAAAGACAGACTTGAAGCTCAGCCACTGCTTCCATGATAATGTCACAATATCATGGACTAAACGTTATATTTGGGCTGGAAGGAAATTGCTCTCAGAGCTGTAGGGCGCTAAGATAGTATGAACGTATTTGTTACAAGCTTCCCTTTCTCTGGAAGATCAAATTGTAAGGTAGTGACCTCTGTTGGGGGAGTTACAGCACTGCAAAAGGCTTTTAAGATTTCAAACTTTGAAGGAGAAAGCAAGGTGTAAACTGCCTTCAAATGTAGATGTCCTTGAGCTAAAAAAAGTTTTTTTTTTTTCTGATGGTTGCAATGTAATTGAATTAAAAAGAGCATTATGCAGAATTAAGCTAGAAGGTATGTTGAGCTTGTATCCTTTTGAAAGAGGAAAGCATATCTAATTATTTTTTAGCCCCAGCTTCACTCTTGGAAGAATTGTGCAGTTACTCGTTGAAGGGTGAATCAGATCAGATCTTTGGAACATAGTCTCTCCCATTTTCAATACAATTTCTGTTTCAAAAATAAGAGTAAACAATCCAGACAAATTGGGGTTTATTCTAGACTTGTGTGGGCACAGTTTATTGTACCTCCTGTCAAATAAATTATTCAGTGTCAGCTGTGCCACTAAAATATTCCTGAATTAAGAAGGCTTTAAGACTGCCTCTTCTAAAGGAACTGTGGATTCTTCAGTGCCTTTCCCTTGGTTTCCTCTAAGTGGAAAAATGGACTGAATAAACACTGACCTGACCATACTTTACAATTATGGTTTTGAGGAATGTGAGCCTTTTTTCGCTAGACTATTTTCCCTGGCAGGCCTCCGTTTTCCTGATGTGACAAGTTTTGAATTCAGTTTTTTTCAGAAAGGAGACTTTATTGATGATGTGTGATCTAAAAAAAAAAAGTAACTTCAGTTTCAACTAAAACAGTTTATCAAAATCAGTTTAGCCAAAAGCATTGACATCAGAGGCAGCTTTAAACAGCTTTCAAGTAGCCTGAATACTTACTTTCTTATACAAAAACATTTTCTGTCTGGCAGTATAAATTGTTTTTCCGCTATTCCGATAAGATATTGATGATTGAAGCCCCAGGAATTCAGTGGAGGTTTTTTTTTTTTGGCTTGCATCTCTCATTCTTCTTGTTATGGTTGATTTACAATTAGTGGTTTGTGGAAGAACAACCGCTAGGTGTCAGGAGTGGAAAGCAGTGCACGGATCTTTGCATAGGTTTAGACTGAAGTATGTTGTAGAAGTGTGTGTAAAAACCGATGAAATAGAACAAATTGTCCACCAATGAATGAAATTGCGTGTTTTATGTAGAACTGGCGACTGGTGTGGCACTTCACATACGTGTTTCATTCTGCAGTTAAATGTCAGTGTCTGAACTGATCCCTTTAATAATGTTACTATAGCTATGATGAGTCCTGAAAATGAGACCAGCTTATCCAAAATCTAACTTGTTTTAAGCTAATAGCACCAAGCTTCTCTTTCCTAAATCTAAAGTTGATAATTTCCATGTGTTGGTCTCTTTTCCAGACTATGAGTGATAACTACTATTTTTTTTACTATAACCTCAATAATCATTTCTTGTCCAGACAATGTATTTTATTACTTTGGGATTTCGTTTAATGACAGATCTTTATTGCTTTAAACGCTACTAATATCAGTAGTAGGAGTTAGGGCATTGCTGTGGTTTAACCCCAGCTGGCAGCTAGGCACCACCCAGCCGCTCGCTCACTCCCCCCTGGTGGGATGGGGGAGAGAATCAGAAGGGTAAAAGTCAGAAAATGCGTAGGTAGAGATAAAGACAGTTTAATAACAGAAATATAATAATAATAATAAAATTGTAATGAAAAGGAAAATAACAGAGAGAGAAATAAAACCCAAGAAAGACAAGTGATGCAAATGAAAACAATTGCTCACCACCAACTGACCGATGCCTAGCCAGTTCCCAAGCAGTGGCCCCTGCTGCCAACCTCCCATCTAGTTTTATTGCTGAGCATGATGTCATATGGTGTGGAATTTCCCTTTGGTCAGTTGGGGTCAGCTGTCCCAGCTGTGTCCCCTCCCAACTTCTTGTGCACCCCCAGCCTGCTCGCTGGTGGGGTGGTGTGAGAAGCAGAAAAGGCCTTGACTCTGTGTAGGCACTGCTCAGCAGTAACAAAAACATCCCTGTATTATCAACACTGTTTTCAGTGCAAATCCAAAACATAGCCCTGTACTAGCCACTATGAAGAAAATTAACTCTATCCCAGCCAAAACCAGCACAGGTGTCTATGCTTCTCTAGCGCTATTCAGAATATAAATAAATGTGCACTAGACTAGGAAAAACAGGTTTGGATCCAAGGAAAATGTTATGATTTTCTGAAAAGAGTGATTCCTGCAATGTAGTTTACAAGCCTGTTTCTATCTCAAGCTTTTAAGGTTGGGGGCAGATATTCTCGCTGCCTGTGAAGCTTAACTGCTTCATTGGGAGAGAAAATGACACTCAATCCTATAGGCTGTCTGCCCTGTGATACCATGTGTTGCTAAGGGCTGCCTTAGATTCCAGCTGATGTGGGCAGCCACCTATTCACTGTCTCCCCCCCGCCCCATCCCCGTTCATGGCTAGATACTATAGGCAGAAAATATTCGGTAAGCCTTGAAACAATTGCCAGGCTGATAGGATTATTGTTCTAGAAGAACAATATAGGGAGACATTCAGCTGGGTTTTTGTTTATGTAGTAGCACTGTAACTGTTATAGCACTGTAGCATTATATTATAATGTAAGACTTTTAACACTGTGTTTTTCACTTACTATTTTATGAAAATATCTCTGAATCGGAGGTTTATGCCACACATATGTGACCAATCAAAAATTTAAAACTCAATCCCTGCAAGAAAATGTTTGCCCTTTCATTAGATGTGCTTTCCATATAGTATTGTGCTTAACTTCCTGCTCCAGACTACAGAGCATGGATATGAGGTTTTTGTGGAGTACAGTTTTCATACTCCGGATGTTCCTGTTCAATCTTAAGCTGTATTAAAAGTAGTCTTGGGAATAGCATATGCTATTCTGAAAGGTGAGCTGATGTTTTCTTGAAGCAGACATTCTTCAATGGTCACAAACATTTTTTTCATCTATTTATTTAACTGGGGTTTTTTAACTAGTTTGAAAGCATGCTATTATTCCGATAGAACAAAGCAAAATAAAAAATGTCACTTATGAACATCTGTATAGTATTTTACTTTTAACAAGAATAAGTTTTCCAGCTTCTCACCAGTTGCAAGCAAAATCCTTGTTAATGTACAGTTTTTCTTTCAGGTGTGAGAGGGGGAAATTTCTTTAGTGCTCGGCTGAATTCAGTTGCATCGTGTATTTCTATTAAATTTCCCCTGGGCTTAGCTTGGGGGGGGGGGGGGGAATTGAAATGTGTCAGGGATGTTTTCAGCATGAAGGGCATGCGTGCAAGGCTTGTTTTGAAAATATGCCTTTGCTTTCCGCTTGTCTGATCATGACACTACACGCAACATCATACAACCCCATAAGGCTGTAATGGGCCAAATCATTGTAATCAAATGTGGCATTCCGTATGTCTTCCTCTGCAAGTAGGTCAAGTTTAAACTGTGTTCTTGGCTTGTGCTCTGATTTCCCATAACCTGCTCCACGTGGCTCAACTATTGTGCTGGAGTACAGAGTATGCCGGTAGGGATTCTGGGCAGCTTCACAGGGACAGTCAGTTTTTGGACAGAGACTACTGGGTTTTTCTCTGCTCTGACTTTATGATGTTGGATTCATGGCAAGAGAAAACTTCAGTCATCTAAAGTGTTCTTTTACTGAATCTTACATGGTCAGTTTACCTAGTGAGTTACCTTTGGACACTACACTATAAAATCTTACTAAGAAGCCTGGGAGAAAAGCCAGTTTGCAAGTTTTGAAGGGTACTTTATTCTAATGAAAATACCAAATAAAATTGGACAGAGCTTGACAATCTGAAGCTGTGTGAGAACAAATAGTGACCTACACTGTACTTAAGGGTAGGCATGTGAATATTTTGATGTTTGTGATTGCAATGTGCAAAATTCTTCTTGATAAGGATTACAACTCCAGCGTGGATTTTGCTTCAGTTGCACTGGAACAATTGTGGGTCAAAAAGTGTGTTACCACCCACAAAAGTCACCTCCAGTCAGTGTTTTGAGTCAGCTCTGGGACAAAGCCCCATGCAGGATATAAAATTCAGTTGGTAGTAGTACTTGCTATTGGCTTTGGTCTTTATGCAGGCTCAAATCTTTCTTGAATTTGGGCTGACTGATGTGTCAGTGTGCTCAAGAAGGGTGCAGTTAGTGTTGGAAGATGTCCTTGACTAGACAATGATAGTTCAATGTCAGGGCTAGTTAGCTGGAACCACATCTGACTTTCAAAAACACTAATTCTGCTTATTTCAGCTGAAGTTGTGGACTTTAAAGGAATTTGAAAGTGCTTGGTAAATCACTACTGACTGGGCATGCCGATATTGGTGGGTTAATTACCAAGATAAGTCGTCATAGAACTACCAAAATCTTCTGTGCAGGTGATGCTTTTAAAGGGCATCAAATAGCAGAAGAGGTCCCTGAAGATAACTGCAATGGGTAGTTTTGTAGACTGTTTCTTTTGCTACATGCAGATTGTCATAATCTTTAATATTAGAGCCAGTAGCGGACCTTCTTTTATGTGTTTTGGGACCAGCAGAAATGCAAATGATGAGCCATCTTGAACAAAACAGGAATCTCTAGTAAATCTGGCTCTGTCAGGAGCCTGAGGCATCTCTGAGCTAGGTTGCTTTACTGTAGGTTGATCCAGGTATTCTGCTGACATAGCAGCCTCTCAAAGGTCAGTTTTCATTTTCCCCTCTATAGGGTTCTACCTGAGTACAACAGGTCAGCTCTTCTTGCTGCTTAGCTATACCTTTTGAAGCAGAATAATGTACAGAAGTGTAGAGCCATCTGACCTGAGCCATTGCCTGTTGACCTGCAGCTGCTTCCATGCATCTGGGAAGTTCCACACTGTGACACCACAGTCTTGTTTCTAGAAGGCCATTTCAGAGCTCGAGAAACTAGAGCGTAGCCTCGCCAGAATAGTAAAATCCTATCTGTTGGATCATAGAATCATAGAAACATTAAGGTTGGAAAAGACCTCTAAGATCATCAAGTCCAACCATCAACCCAACACCACCATGACTCCTAAACCATGTCCTGACGTGCCGTGTCTACACGTTTTTTGAACACCTCCAGGGACGATGACTCCACCACTTCTCTGGGCAGCCTGTTCCAATGCTTGACCACTCTTTCAGTAAAGAAGTTTTTCCTGATATGCAATCTAAACCTCCCCTGATGCAACTTGAGGCCATCTCCTCTTGTCCTATTGCTAGTTACTTGGGAGAAGAGACCAACACCCACCTCATTACAACCTCCTTTCAGTTGTAGAGAGCAATAAGGTCTCCCCTCAGCATCCTCTCCTCCAAACTAAACAACCCCAGTTCCCTCAGCTGCTCCTCATAAGACTTGTTCTCTAGACCCCTCACCAGCTTTGTTGCCCTTCTCTGGACACGCTTCAGCAACTCAGTGTCCTTCTTGATCTTGCATTCATTACCTTGAATGCTAAAGAGAGAGAAAGTGTCCTCCCAAGAAATGCTAGATCAATTGTATCATCTCAACTTTTGTCGAAATTGAGTCTTCAAGCTCTTTGTCTAGCTTCTTAAAGCTTAACTTTTTGGATTACAACCTGGAGGAATGGTTATTTTCACAGTTCTTAAGGTACAGCAAATCTTCTAGTATTAAGGAATACTTGAGATCCTTGAGTAACTGTTAGAGTTCATCTTGATACAAGTTTCAAAAATATTGTGTTTGTCCAGCTTCTGCTAGATTTCCATTCACTCCATAAAAACTGAATATAAAGTGAACGTTTTGCTGCTAAGAAAGCAAATGTGATCGCATACCTTGTATGCGAAACTGTGATGTGACGAAAGTTTATCAAGATTTTTTCAGTATGCTGAATGCATGAGGGAAGAGGTCTCTTAAGAGCTTTATTATGAACAAGTGTGTTCATGCAGCTTTGTATTCATGTAAATCGAAATGTATTCCTATATCACTTGTTGTCATCTTGTTGCTGTTGAAGTTGAATTAATCCATTCTCATCACCTTCAGTTTCTCTCCTTTTCTGAGAGAGGCTGTTCACTGAACTGTTACCATTAGGACAGTTGCATCTTCTGCTTGAGTTTGTTTCACATCTACTGTTTCATTGTAGTGCCAATCTTTTTATTGTGCTTCCGTATTTGTTAAACTCACTCCCAGAAAAGAAACCATATATTCTTATTGGCAAACTTTTCTGAGGGATGAAGGTCTGAATGAAGGATTTGTATTGCAAAACAGTCCCCAATCCCTTACTCCTTTTAAGAAGTGGTAGGGGTTCAGTTAATCTGTTCTGCAGTGGCTATATGTTCTTCTGTACACTTATCTTCAAAATACTTCAACCCTATAAGCATGCCCTTACTCTGACCTTCAGAAATAATGTTGTGCAATATTTAAACCATGTGCATGACCCTGTGAACTCTTAAGAGACTGGTTAGTATCAAAACAAAGGCAAAACCTACATAGAGGCATTTACTTAAGGTATTGAAAATATTTTCATGGAGGAGGGGATGGTGCAGCTGAAGAGCTGAAGCGTGGCAGTAATTGTAGGTATAGTTGGAGTTCTCTTTAGGCAGTTAACACCATTCACTGCTATGTATTTGCTACTTGCTTGTTAATGTTGGAATTGACATATGTAATATTGTTCTGAGACTGAGGTTTGGTTTTTAAATCTGAATCTACAGAGTCAGTCAGAGTTAGGCAGCTTGTACTTTTGACATTTTATTGCCGCTGTTGAAAATACGTGTTTAAGAATACCTCTGTATTTCAGCTTTTTCCAGATTATGAATGTCCTCGTTGTTGGGGAGTAGACTAAGTGGCTTTTTCAGTCCTGTGTTACAGAACATGCTTGCAAGATATGAAAGAGTAGTTTCTCTGCTTTCTGATGTTGCTTGTTTACACAGCAGTGGTGCGTGTGTAGCATTTGAAGGGTTCACTAAGCTATGGCATAGAAAGCTCTGGAAAAGCTGCCTCTTTGAAGAAACACATTTTGATGGATTAACTTTTAAGTAAGTGTCTAAACTGGACACCCTAATTTAAAACTTCCTTAAATAATGGGTGTTTCTCATAGGCTTGGAAATCTGATCAGACTTTCCAGAAAACTAAATTCAAATGCCTAGGAAGCAGGACTTGCATTTTTTGGCATTTCAAGGAGAGAGTTGAATGTGCAAAAAAGCAAGCGTACACCTAGTGATGAGGTTCTATGGGCAGAATCCACTGTGATCAGTTGGATTACACTCAAAGTCGCTTTTCTAAAAATCTAGATTTCTAACTGTTGTTTGGTCGTTCTGTAGAAGTTGTTGGAGCAAAGACCGAGTAATTTTCAACAATCTGGGATTAATTCCTGCTTCCTTCTCTAGCTTTTATTGATTGTGTGATTTATTGGTGAATCTTGTGGATCCTGAAAAATAAATCGTATGCTGTTCTTAGTTTGCTTTTCCCTCACACACCAGTTGCATTTTTCTTATGAAACTCAAGAATTGAGGGAATGGTACTCAAAAATTGTAGGGAAGCGGGTGCTGGACTCTTCTCCCAAGAAACTAGCAATAGGACGAGAGGGAATGGCCTCAAGTTGTGTCAGGGGAGATTTAGATTGGACATCAGGAAGAATTTCTTTACCGAAAGAGTGGTTAAGCATTGGAACAGGCTCCCCAGAGAGGTGGTGGAGTCGTCAACCCTCGAGGCGTTCAAAAAAGGTGTAGACGTGGCACTCCAGGGCCTAGTTTAGGAGTCATGGTGGTGTTAGTTGATGGTTGGACTTGATGATCTTAGAGGTCTTTTCCAACCTTAATGGTTCTATGATTCTATGAATTCTGGCAACACAGGTTCTGAAAGTTTGTTTTGCTGGACAATTTGTTTTGACTTCACATTGCTTTGGTTTTCTTGATTCCTAATAAATTAGTAATTCTTATTGTCATGCTGCTTCCCTCCAAGTAAACATCAGTCTTCAGTAAAAACTTGATTTTTAGGTCTTATGCTTGAATCCAGATGTCAGACTGTTAATGGCTTATTCTTAAATAATTTGAGATTAGATTTTTGGGTGGTATCTTGTGTTTGCCTTGCAGCAGTGCTCTGATGAACTCCTGGTATTTCAGGGCAATGGTTCCTAAGTATGTTTTTAGCCTCTATAAAACATGGGAGGGTCCTTGAAAAGGCTGCCTTCTTATGAAATGCAGTTTTCATAGTCCTACTGAAAGTATAGATTTCTGACACTTGTTCTAACATTTGAAACTGTTTCGTTAATTTATCTGACCTAGGTTAATCTAATGACTATTTAATTTTTCTTCCACTTTTCATTTCTTTTAGCTGGGATGTGACAGCAAGCATAAGAAGAACTGTTGAAACTTGATCATCTCCTGTTTTTGGAAAAGTCTAATGTGTTTAACTTGTCACTTTACATGATTTGATGGGAAAAACTGTTCATTGGCCACAGATGACTACTACTACGAGGCTTTCTGAAATTTGTTTTGGATTATGGAGAGATAATAAAAATCAGGCTTATGATGACACCAGTTCCACTTGAGGTTTCTTGTGTCCTAAGCAATCATGGCGTTGTTGGCTGTGGGTTGCTGCAGTTATGCAAAACAATTGCTCAGTCATTATAGGTGACATAATTCTTTAAATGTATTAAACAAACATTAAAAAGAGCGAGTAATTCAGATCTTTTATTTTTGTCAAAGCTATAACTCTTAATTTTTTCAATAATCACTCCTCCCCAAGAAGAAGGGGAGTGGAAATGTGCTGTACAGTGCTCATTTCCTACTTCCCACCAGCAGGTGATGAATCCAGCATGCAAAACCTGACGGGAGCCCTGCTCCAGTGAGCCCCTGGCTTGTACTTAAAATAGGAAGTGATTATTGGAACTAAATTATTTTGCCATTTTTATTTTTAGGTTTGCTGGCATGGGTAATCTCATTAAGGTGCTAACCAGGGACATAGACCACAATGCAGCACATTTTTTCTTGGATTTTGAAAGTAAGTCTCTCAGCCCTTCACAGCTGGTGCATTTAAAATGGTAACAGTAGGGTTGCTTATACCTGCTGCAGTGAAGGCTAGGGGACTCAGTTGCAAATCTGCAATTTGAAAAAGAGTTGCATGTGTTTTTTCCGTTCCCCCTTTTTTTTTTCTTTTTTCCCCTCCAGTAGTAGCCAAGTCACCGTCATGCTACTGTGTAAATTTTCTTTCCTTGTGCTTAGTCATTTTGGGTCTCTGTGGTCAGTGATGTCCATCCATCTGCCTGCAAATCAAGTAATCATAAAATGAAGAATTCTGTCAATATGCCTTAGTAATCTGTGCTGAGCAGTTGTTCACTGTAATCCTGTTTTATACAAAAGCGAGTACTAAATCATTCCTGATCCTGGTTTGGTCATTCATGGTGCAGTTAATGTGCATTTTTTTACATCCAAAAGTCCAAAGTGGAATTGTCTGAGCTTCACAAATGTTTTAGGCAACTTGTGTAAAAGATCTGTGGCATACTTGTGTTAGCATTTTCTGCACACTGAAATGATGTATCTTGATGCAGTTTTCTATAATGGCTTTCTGACAAAATTATAAGGGCTGAGAAAATTAAAGCTCTTTCCTTCTGTTGTCCCATCAGGTGAAAATCTGTAGCATGGCTACCATGTCAGTGTTTGCAAATATGGTGCTTAGCCCTCAACGTGGTACTCCTGCTCAGGACACTGGTGCTAGGGTGTACCGGGACAGAATTAGTCACTGGCCTTCAATTGGAGTTCTGCCCCTTTCTCGAAGGGGTGGCTGTGAAGATGTTGGTGACATAGTCACTCCTTACAGGAAAGCTGCATTGCATCTCTGGGATCACCAGCTGTACGTCCTCGAGGTGGGGGTCTCCCACCACCCATCAGGGCGACAGCCTGAAGGATGGGTTCGTGCCTGATGGAACTCTCTGGTCTTCTTTCCCCCACCGCTTCAATCAACTATATTTGGGCTGTTCCTTCTTATAAAAAGAAAATTTTCTTTTCTCTCATTCTTGTCTTGGCAGGTACCTTAACATGGGGAACCTTCTAAAAGTTTTGACATGCACAGACCTTGAGCAGGGGCCAAATTTTTTCCTTGATTTTGAAAGTGAGAAGATGATTTTATATATCTATTAATCTTTGCCTGCAGTAGACTGCATTTGTCATGTACTAAATGTATGTTTTCACTTTGCCATCCTTCTAACAGCTTTGCATGCCTGAGCTATGGGTAATTGTTCAGCAAACTTCTGTAGAAAGCAATAATCTGTTTTAAAATAACCTCAGTTTCTAAAATGTAAAATCTTTATTTCAGGGAGGGCTTTCAAATTATATTTTACTGTTGGAATCTGATATGGTTCTTGTTTTAAACCAAAATTCTGTTTGCTTTTAGTCAAAACTTTAAAAAGAATTTGAATTACTGGAAGTCTTACTGAAATTGCAAGGAGATACATGCACCTTAGAGGAAGGACTGAATATAAAACCTGATTCTCTTTTCTTCACTTCCAGTGTGCCACTGCATACTGAGTAATGCTGCATATACAGATTGGCTCACAACAGCTATTCATAGCTCTCCAGCATCATCATGCTAAAGGTGTATATGTGAACCTTATTTGATTTGGCATTGAAATTTGACAGTTAACCTCATCCCTCCTTAAAAGGAGGGCTCAGAGCATAGAGACAAAATTGCTTTTGAAAAGAGACGTATAGCTCATCTGATCAATGCCAAGCCTTCTGAAAGGTTCACATATTGTTAGTATTTCTGCTTTTAGTTTTTGTTGCATGATATAATACAGCCTAAGAATGGCAGGTAAGTGTTGTTGGCTGTTGCTATGCATTTTTAACTACTTTCTTTTGGGATACGCTATTGCTTTACCCAGCTGCACATCAGCAAGCATAAAATAAGAAAACTAATGTTCAAGTGCATTTTGACCATGTAATAAAATACAATGGAATAGCATAACAAAAAAAATGATGAAGTATTGTGATGTGGATAATTTGAGATTCATTATATCTTCTTTTCTTCCCCCAAATTATTTTTCAGTTGTGTTTGATGAAACGGTAGCAATTGGTTATATTAGTTCTGATGTGAAAGCGAATGCTTCGAGAAAGATGTTTTTGCTTCAGTGACGTTTAAAGTTATAACTTCTCTAAACCCTTATCCTGTACTGTTGATTTTATCAATTGTCTCTTCTGAATATATTGTTATTGGAAGATGATAGCCATACAAATTATTCATAAAGGGACGATAATCAAGGGCTGTGTTTAAAAAATCAGAAAGCAAAAAACTGTTGTTTAAAACCACTTCAAATCTCACATATCATCAGAACAGGTATGACTTAGTGAAGTAGAGAGAACTGATATTGGAGAATATTGGAGTTGTGAAGCTCCAGCTTAATCTGCAAATACTGACCATTTCTTTGGACTAAATTTAAATTGAAGTTAGCTGGATATAAAAGGCGTAATTCTAAAATCAATTGCAATAAAAATTGCTGCTATTTTTTAAAAAAATACTGATTCTTCAGTTACCAGTTTTGTTTTAAAGTGCATGTTTTGAGCATGAACAAGATTTGGCATGAGAGTAGCAGGTTGCTGACATGAAATGTTTACATACGCAGTCAAATTAAGTGACATATATTATGGCTGAATTGTTAGACTGTTCTTTGTTCATTTTGGACCGTGTCCTGCATTTGTTTCTGCTGCTATACTGTGTATCCATGCTTCTTTCTACTCTGTTTCAGATAGCTTGCCTTGACAGGATCTTGGCTTTGACACAGTCAAGATCTTTCTTCAAGACTTGGCGCTTAATCTTGTGATAGTTGTGTTTGTATGTGGAAGAGCAAGTAAGCTCTGTATTAAAACCAAATCTACCAGTTCTGTGTTATGCCTGGCCCAATAATATGCAGTTTGAAGTCTTTCGTTCTTAAATCCATATATATCTTTGGAGTGAGCAGGCTACTTAAATGGTTCTTGCACAATACCATAAAGAGCTAAAAGTCTAATGTCCATAAAGCTTTATAGGGATACAAACTCCAAATTTAGAAAGGTTTTAGACTGGTTTTTAAGTCGTTTGGGTTCCCCCCCTCCCCCGATATTTATCTTGGTGCTAGATTCCAGTGATTTGTGAGACTGACTATCAGAATACATGCAAAAAATGTTCTGATAAATGATATAATGGGCTGTTGGCTTTTCCTTGCCTTAAGCTTATGTTTTCTTTGGTCATTCACCTCACCTATTTGAAACAAACAAGTTGTCTTAAGTATTCTACTAAAGTCTCTGCAGTGCCACTTTAACATGAGCAGAGGAAAATACACAGCTTTAAGGACAATATTGTTAACATAAAACAGCCACCTACAATGTGGGAAACTTACAGCTCAACTTTTACGTTGGTGTCATTACAGTAACAGTGCAAATCCTTTCCAAATCTACTGATTTGAATAGTAGCTAAAATACAGGGTACTTTTGGTTGCAGATGGTGATCCCAAGCTAGTGCTGAAAGTATTCTGCATTACCTCCAAAGAACTTGGCTAGGTTTCAGAGGAGCCACAAAGATAGCATTCTCCATAGTAATGATGATAGAGATGAATAAATTATTTCATCTCCAGCAGTCTGGGATTTTTCTCTCCCTTGCTTGTGAGTTTTGTCCCAGACGGTTTCAGATGACTTGATGTGTTCTTCCCTGAGAAAAATTTTAGTTTAAATAGTGTTTGCTGTGCAGTTTAAACTTTTAACCCCAAATTTCCCTCCCTACTAGTTCTGCAGGCTAGCCATATATTTTTTAAAATAGTCACTAAATGTGCGTGTTCCCCGCATGCAACATCTTGTCATACTTCCATAGCATTTAGTTCATATAACAGCGTTTCTATATTGTTTCAAGTCTACTCTTTTGTCTTTAACACATTATCGTGTGAGCTTTCTGAACTCTAAATGTATATTGCATCTAGTGTAGTAATGTTCTGATTAAATTTAAAATTAATTTAAAGATGAACTCCCCATTTACTTGAGGGACCTCAGTCTTCGCTTCCCTTACTATTGGATTAAAAAATGGGAAAGTTGCCCTGAATAACCAGGGGTCAGCTCCCTTGGAAACAATATCAAATGTCAGAATATTTCAGTGATCTGTGCTGTGCTTACTGTATTTGTTCCTTCTGTGGAAAATGTTGCCAGGTAAAGGCAAAGCCTTGTCATAAAGCTGTAGCAGGAATTTACATCCGTGGAAGGGGAAGGGGGAAATCCCTGAAATTGTATGCCTCCTTCATCCTGCTGTTCGGATGCCTGGCATTGCTGGCTGCTTTTCCTTAGCTGTCAAGACTAACTCCAGAAGTACAACTCCTCCCTTTCCTGCTCTGTGCACTCCACATTGAGGAAAGCGAGTTCCACAATTAGTGATTCTCAAGTGAAAGTCCCGTAGCTTGAGTCCTCAGGTACATACTGATATGTGGGAATGCTACCTCCATCTACTGAAAATTATAGTAGTGCCTAGAAAAGGAACCTTTCCCTCTTTCTTCATCTGTGGTGGGCTTTCAGAATACAATGCTCTAACCTGCACTGAGAAGCAAATAAATCAATTGTTCTGAGCCAGCTGGCACTAGGGCCTAAAGATTTTCTATATTGTGCCTTTTAAATCTATCCTAATACATCCTAAATGTATTGTGAATTGAATACAAAAGAATTTAGGTTTACTTTTTAAATTTGAGCTCTTTTCTAGGTGCAAAAGAATTACAGATGG
>WAAD01023677.1:1209-26940 GCA_013389945.1 Fregata magnificens | reverse complement strand
TGGAATTTCATTGATGACAGGCAACTAGAGGTTGTGATTGTCTTTGCTAATCAAGCCAAAGTTCTTAAACACAGACTTAGGAACTAAATACTGTAATCTCTTTTTGTCTATCTTATGTGTTGCTTGCAAAGGAGGGAAGCAAGACTATCTTTCTTCTCTCACATATAAGTTTAACATCTATTTATTTTTAAGAAGTGTGAATTTAGTCGCCTCAGAGGTGGGAAGTGGTAAAAGAAATAACCAAAACCAGACTCCCACTCATCAAGCAACACAAAAATTGAACTGATTTTCAGGGGCCCATGTCAAGTGTGCATATACAAATACATGCAATCTGGAAAACAAGCAGGAGGAGCTAGAGCTCCATGTGCAGAGGCTGAACTATGACATTGAAATAACTGCGATGTGTTGGGGTACTTTGTGTGGCTGGATCTCTAGTATGGATGATGGATATCAGCTCCTTAAAAAGGCAGGGAAGAAGAGGTGAGGTTGTCATTTATAAAAATGAGGAGCTTCAGACCACAGAGCATAAGAGAGGACAGACCACAGAGTTCAGGAGAGCAGACTGGTTTAGTTAGGTGATGAGAGAGCTGGTTGTCACTATGAGAGAGTTCTGTATCAACTCAGAGACTGAGGAAAGTCTCTGAGAGACAAGAAGAGTGATGTATGGATCCAGGCTTGCCAGCCTTTTAGTCCTTGGGAAAATCATGGCATAAGTGCTCTTGGCAGCCATTTCTGGGCACATGAAGAAGGTGATTGGGAATAGCCAACATGGATTTTCCAAAAGATAAATCATGCCTGACCAACCTGATTTCCTTCTGTGATGGAGCATCTAGACTGTGGATGAGAAAAATGCAGTGGACATTGTGTATCTTGACCTCAACCTGGAGAAGAGAAGGCTTTAGGGGGAACCTAATAGCGGATGCCCAATACCTACAAGCTTGTCAGAAAAATGGAGCTAGGCAGGCTCTGCAGAGGTGCATAGCAGGAGGACGAGTGGAAATGGTCATAAATTGAAACATGGGAAGTTGCAAATATATAAGGAAAAAAATATTTTTGTGGTGAAGATAAGCATTGGGATGTTTTAGCCAGCGAGGTTGTGAAATCTCCATCCTCGGAGGTTTTCAAGGTCCGAGTGGACAAGAATCTGAACAATCTGGTCTGAATTCAGTGTTGATCTTGCTTTCAGCAGGAGGTTCAACGAGATGACCTCCAGAGCTCCCTTCCAACCTGAATGATTGTGTGATTTTTGTGGTTTAATACTTTGGTCATAAACTGAGAAAAATAAATAGCCCACTCCCAGTCACTAAGGTCATAACTCAAATCCAGGGGATACTCCCCAGGCTGAATTATTTGGAATATTTTACTCCAATCTGGCCTACCTCATTGCCAGCAAAAAGACACTAGCAATTAAGGGCAGGGCCAGGAAAGCCTGAACCAAAAATCTGATTAATGCAGTATTTGAAATGTTACACTAATCAGAATCAGTCACTGTAAACTTAAATCACTGTTGTATGGAATATAACATTTTTGGTGTTTTTAAATACATTTGCCTTGTTAGAATAGGAACTAATACTATGCAACATATCTTTGTTCTGTGTGAGGTTTTACAGAAAGCAAAATATAGTCATTCAGAATGTGGAACTGAATGACTAGTTCCCTAAGATACACAATAAGTAGTGAGAAGGTCTTATAAAATCTGTGTATCTGTGATTTGGGTACCTTTTTCTGGACTGTGGGAGATGCTTCCTTCTAGTTGGAATTTTTATGAGGTTAGGCAACAAACCCTTTCCTTCAGAAACCATAGTAGTACTATTGTATCTTACAATAAGGGAGAAAAAATTAGTTCTCCTGCTTTCCCAATTTACTTTTTTGTTGTCTCTGGCGAAGGTGTAACTTCTGTCTCTTTGGATTGTTTTGTGTGGGTGGTTTTTTTTTTTTTTCCTTACACGCTTAGATTATTTATGAATTTTTCAGGTATGTAAAACAAATAACCAACAACTTAATCTAGACGTGTACAATTTGATAGCAATTCTCTGGATGCAAGGAAAGTGTTGGAGTAAGTTGCAGATGCAGTTTGCGTTATGGGTTAGGCAATATGGTCTAACTCACAAGTGTTCATTTTTTATTTCATAAACCTCTTTTCTCTTGAACAACAACATCAAGAGAAGCTTGTCTTGCAGATCTTCAGCTGAGCAAGTCTATATAAGGCTTTGCTGTCGTCTTCTTCAGTACGTTTTTCTTGGCCTTTGTATTATCGCAAACTCCTTGATTTGATGCTCAGTTTTCCAAACTGTTGTTCATTTCGTCTTCTGATCTAAATTCTTGTCACCTTTATAATGGACCAAATACAACAGCTTGATGCAAAGATGATTATTTCTCTCTCTGGTTGTCCTGCAAGGTCTGGCGGTTTTGTTCAATTTGCACATCATATCCTTCATTCATTGTCTTCAGGAAACAAACAAACAAAAAAATTTGTAGCCCTGAATAAGTATAGCAACCACTTTGTGTTGGAGCTGCTTTGCTTGTACTTTGATGGGAAAATAGCTGTTTATCAGCTGGTTTTCAGATAGCATGTCTGATTTGGAATGTTTTTAGTGTTCCAAAATGTATTTACAAATCAGAAAAGGAGTTAAGATTGGAAGAAGAGGTAAGTATTATCACCATTTTTTTCTTCCTGAGCTTTGTATCAAGATGCAGCCAAAGAAAATAGTTCAGATACTGAAAATGAAAAGGAGATTCAAATGTAAAGATGTAGCTTCTTTTTCTGTTCATATTGGTAGTAAACAGGATTGTTTACATTAAACTTATTTTCTATACTGCAAAAACAAGGAAGGAAGGAAACAGTTTGTCCTTTTATTACCTTGGAAAAATTTCAAAGATACGGTAATCTTAGAGTCTCTACATACAATGATGCCATGAGTTGTTACTTTATATCTTCTAGAATTAAATCTTAAAAGTTTTTATTTATGCTTAAGTGGAATTTCTGCTTGCATGCTTTTGAAGCTATTGGACTGAGTTTCAAGTTTCTTTGTAGTCATCTTGGATTTTTGACCATACATGAAAAGACTAAAGCTATCCTCTAGGAACGTGCTATGAACATCATTATGTGTTATGAATAGTACAACTCTATGAAAATTCAATATGCGTTATTTCAGTAAGTTATATTTCTAAAACATATGTTGATGACTTCTCAAAGGTTAACAAAGCTGCAGGTGGAAATGTTACCAATTTTTGGCACAGAAGGCATCTTTAGTTCAATTATAGTTTTGTTAACATACGTGGTGGTTTTGATTACTATTCACTGTGAGGTTTGAAGTTTCATATGTTGGAAACTAGGAATAAAAGGTCATATCCAGTATAAATATTGGAAAACAGCATACATGCTGTAGTGAGCTGTAGGCAGTGGGTCCTTTGGAAGAGTTCACCTGTGGATAGGTCCATAAATATGCAGCACTCCACTGTTGTTTGCTTTGTAATACAACAGCAAGTTCTTTTTAGTATTTTCTGTGGAAATATTGTGAGGAAAACCAAGTAGCCTCATGATTAATACCTAGTAGATTAGGACTTGGTAAATATGATTGTGGTTCACAGAATGTTTGAGGTTGGAAGGGACAGGGACCTCTGGAGGTCATCTGCTCCGATGCCCCTGCTCAAGCCGTGTTACCTAGAGCCAGTTGCCTAGGACCGTGTCCAGACGGCTTTTGAATATCTCCAAGAAGGGAGACTCCACCACCTCTCTGGGCCACCTTGTGCCAGTGCTTGATCACCCTCACAGTAAAAAAGTGTTTCCTGATGTTCGGATGGAACCTCCTGTGTTTCAGTTTGTGCCCATTGCCTCTTGTCCTGTCATTTGCACCACTGAAGAGAGCCTGGCTCCATCCTCTTTGCACCCTCCCTTCAGGTATTTATATACATTGATAAGATCCCCCTGAGCCTTCTCTTCTCCAGGCTAAACGGTCCCAGCTCTCTCAGTCTCTCCTCACGTGAAAGATACTCCAGTCCCATCACCATGCTTGTGACCCTTTGTTGGGGTCTCTCCAGTATGTCCATGTGTTTTTTGTACTGGGGAGCCCAGAGCTTGACACAGTACTCCAGGTGTGGCCTCGCCAGTGCTGAGTAGAGGGGAAGGTTCACCTCCCTTGGCCTGGGGGCAATACTTTGCCTAATGCACCCCAGGATACTGTTGGCCTTCTTTGTAGCGAAGGCACATTGCTGGCTCATGTTCAGCTTCTTGTCTGCTGACACCCCTCAGGTCCTTTTCTGCAAGGCTGCTTTCCAGATGAGTGGCCCCTAGCATATACTGGTGCATGGAGTTGTTCCTCCCCAGGTGCAGGACTTTGCACTTCCCCTTGTTAACTTCATGAGATTCCTGCCAGGCCATTTCTCCAGCCTGTTGAGGTCCGTCTGGATGGCAGCTTGACCCTCTGACATATCAGCCACTCCTCCCAGTTTTGTGTCATCTGCAAACTTGCTGAGGGTACACTGCCCCATCAACCAGATCATTAATGAAGATATTAAACAGGATCAGATCCAGCATTTACCCCTGGGATACACCGCTAGTTTCTGGCCTCCACCTATAGACTTTATGCCACTGATTGCCACCTTCTGGGCCTGGTGGTTCAGTCAGTTTTCAATGCACCTCACTTTCTGCCTATCCAGCCCACACTTCAGCAGCTTCTCTATGAGGATCTTAGGGGAGACAGTGTCAAAGGCCTGAGTGGAGTTTAGCTAGACAATGTCCACTGCTCTACCCTCATCTACCAAGCCAGTCATTTCATCACAAAAGGTGATCAGTTTGGTCAAGCATGACTTCCCCTCGGTGAAGCCATGCTGACTACTCCGGGTGACTTTCTTGTCCTTCCTGTGCCTGGAGATAGTTTCCAGGATTAGCTGCTCCATCACCTTCCCAGGTATCGAGGTGAGGCTGACCAGCCTGTAGTTCCTTCGGTCTTTCTTCCTGCCCTTTTTGAAGATAGGAGTGACATTTTCATACCTCCAGTCCTCAGGTGCTTCTCCCAATCGCCATGATCTGTCTAAGAGTATTGAGAGGGGCCTCGCTCCCTCAGCACTTGTGGGTGCATCCCATCAGGCCTCGTGGACTTAATTATGTCCAGTTTGCCTAAGTATTTCCTGACCTGACCTAAGGGTAAGTTGTCCTTGCTCCAGACTTTCCCCTCGTCTCTGGGATTCCTGGTCTTGCTAGTAAAGGCATTCAGTACCTCAGCCTTTTCCATGTCCTCTATGACCAGGTCCACCGTCTCCTTCAGCAGTGGGCCCACGTTTTCCCTAGCCTTCCTTTTGTCATCTCTAATTATAGAAGCCCTTCTTGTTGTCTTTGACATCCCCTGCCAGATTCAATTCCAGCTGGGCTTTGGATTTCCTAACCTCATCCCTGGATGCTTGGACAATGTCTGTATTCCTCCCAGGTTACATGTCCTTGCTTCCAACCTGTGTATGCTTCCTGTGTATTTTTGAGTTTTGCCAGGAGCTCCTTATTCATCCACGCAGGCCCCCTGGCAGTTTTGCTTGACTTCCTACTCGTTGGGTTAACCTAATATTCTGCAGTCTTTTTTTGTCCCTTTGCAGTCTGCAGGTCAGTTTCCTATCTAGAGAAAGAAGGAAAACTCTCCTTGTGTAGTATTTTCTTACATATTTATATATAGTAATATAGTATACTGTAGTAGACTAATACTTAAATACTAATATGTTTATAAATATATGTAGTATATAAAATTGTGTTGGGTATTATACCTTCAGTATCAGTAGCTATTAATGACAGCTGGCAACCCTTTCCAAGTTAATATTTTGTTCTTTATGAACAATGGTGGAATTTAATCTGAAGACTGATGCTCTTGAGATAAAAGACATGAGAATGTCCTAATGAAGATAAGAATTCCTTTCATGCTTACTGTGTTGTTTAATGGAAGCATTCTCTTTTGTCAGCTTCCCTGGGATTGTTCTCCTGTTTGCTCTTTCTTCTTTGCTTTCTCTTGTTACGATGTCCCATCATTTAGATTATGTGGGGCAGTAGGGAAGCATCAGTGGCATAAGATGCCCTGGCACGGTTGTAGCTTCATCCCAAGGAAGTAACTACCTATACAACGTTTTAGAAACCTGAAGGCAGTCAGAGAAGGCTTCCTGAGCCAAATGTACTGTGCTATTTACCATGTCATAAAATTTTCCTAGCAAAATGTATATTAATACTAAGAACACTTAGTATTAATTAACAGATTTTTCTGCATGCGAGTTAGTTGTTGTTTTTCTTGTTTAATGTCCTTCTCAGTGGAAAGTCTCTGTATTTACATCCTGTAGAATAAATGAGGAGATATAAACTGTAGTTGTTCTTAACACAATATTAATGTCTTAAATGTGACAGGGTAAAGATCCATGTTATACACTGCAAATACTTGAAGAGTTTAGTTACATGTGGTATGGGAACTACAATTATGTTTCAGTTTTGGGCATGTACAGGCTCCTCCATACTATTTCCTTTACATAGTTTTTCACATTTAATCAGTCATAATGTCTCCCAGCAGACTGGTCCATTCACACTCACTCAGCTCTGGCTCAGCTCAGTTCTAACTCAGCAGGAAATGTCCTCACCACTATGTTAGGAAGTTGCTCATGAGAGTTTGTTCACTACCTCACTTCATTATTCACTTCAAAGTCTTCTATTGTTGTATAGTCCAGGTAGCAATGATATTTACTTGTATAAAATAAATGATAGTATCTCCTTGGTTCCTGTGGTGAGCTTAAGGTTGTGCATACTGCATGTTCTTTTGGTTATATAGAGAAATCTGAAATGTTTCTCTGCTTCCTGTAAAAATGTTTGTCCTTATCTTTAGGTTGTCAGCTGTATCTTTCACTAGGATGTTGGTGATATGACCAAAGTGAAAATACTTGCTTTGCTCTAGACCTGGAGGCAATCCTGTGTCTTAGTTCTGGAGAGCTCACATTCTTATTTCGCATGAACAGAAATAGTGACCAATCTTATATACAATAGCACACTCTAGTGTGTATATTAATTAGCCATTACGGACTGATTCTCATCATGTTTAACTCAATTTTTCAGTGATTTATTTTCTGTTGTATTCAGTAGTGTTCTTTTTTATCTATACTTGGGTGATTTGGAGAAAATGTGTATCTTCAAATGAGAAGTTACCAGTTTCTTAACAGAATCATTATGATACTAAATGTTACTTATTATTTTTTAAAATGATGCTTTGAAAGAAAAGAAAGAGCTGATAATTTTTGTGGAGAGGAAAATCTTGATGTAATGGAGGAATTGAGTCTACTACGAAGAGTCTTAATGATTTAATTGTATATAGCAAAACTGTGTAAGATGGATTTGAAATTTGTCTTCTAATTTAGTTGCCTGCAGGGAACTACAGCTTGCCTTTTTGCATTAGGGTAGAGATTAGGAGGGAAGAGAGTACATCACTTTCTAAGATGTTGGCTCGGACTTGCAGCTAATTCTGAAGACACCACAGCCTGACAGAGGATAGGCAGTCAGCATCAACTCAGATGACTGGCTTGCACATCATATATAGTAATATAGGACTCTTAACAGGTATTACAGAAACATTTCTACAGTTACAACATGGGTGCTTTGTTTTCACTTACCATTTTATTGGCATGCTTTTAATGACTTTTTTTTTTAAACAGGGTTTTTGAATAAGTAATGTAACATGTAAAAAGCACATAATATCAGTTGGCCCCAAAATACAGGATTTTATTTTATGGATCATATTTGATTATTTATGAAAGTGGAAAAAAATGTGGGATCTTTTCCTGAATTAATTTTATTTCTTCTATCATTTTTCTCCCACATATAAATGTGATCTCATAGGGCTTCTTTGCAGTACTGGCTTTTGCTTTATCTGTACTGCTGTGATCTTTTTTAATGTTATAAATTGTGATTATTGATAACCTAATAAAAAAAAGAGGAAGAATTAAATTAAATTTCTTTTGCTCTGAATACAAGAGAAAAATCAGTGGGCAAAAAAATACCTGTGGAGAAAATGTCATAAATTCAATATGCGTGATATAAATTAATTTCTTCAGTTATTTTAAAAACTTTGGATTTTTGGTGTTAGTTATGCCCACTATAGAACTGTGATTGTGAAATTATTATGTTGTTTACTGTTGTGGGCTGATTATTATCAAAAGGTACTTTGATATGTAGCCATTTGCTTCCTTTTCAGGTGGCTGTGTTTGGCCCTAATTTGCAGTATCAAATCCCTTTTTTTGATGCCGTTTTTGATACGTGTTAGGAGCACTGACACAAAATAATTTTTCTAAGCATCCACTTTTGATAGCGAGAAGAATTGCAGTTGCTTTGAATTAGATGAGAAGAAAGTGAGACAGCGAGTACCTTTTTCTTCCCTTCTTGTATATGCTTTCACTTATTGCTGTTACAATATGTGTGACATGTACAGGCATGCCAGAGTGGAAGGTTAGTAGGGAATCTGTGCAGAGTCTGTGGGTGGCATGCACCTTTCCCCAACAATTCAAGACAGTCTGCCTATTAAAAAGTTAGCAGAAATATATATCAACTTAAGGGTAAGTAAATATAATGAAATAAAATAAGTTTGATGTCTTTACTCTCTCTTCTTCCCCCATCAGATCTCACAAATCCTCTTATTGCGGTTCTTACGTAGTAGTCTGTTGAGAGGTGTTACCCTTACACTTCCCGGTATGTGCAAACACATGACCTGCATTTCTGTCGAAATATTGGATGTTAACAAAGAAGCCTGTTTAAACTGTTTATGCTAACAGTGGTTCACTTAGACTGAAATGATTCAGGAAGCAATTCAGCTAAAAGATCTAAAAGAAGTGCTAATGCAATTGGCAGGCAGTGACAAGCAGCTGGATGGCGGGTAGTCAGTAACCTTTCCTGCTGTCACAGCCGCTTCAGAAGACTTCTCTGCCCAGCGGCATCCTTGGGAACTGCACCTCGGAAGCTCACCAGGCATTTGGATCCATCTGCCTCTATAGTGGTTTGATTCACAGGGGCGTAACAAAAGAAAAGGAGAGTCTGGAGTCACTTGGATTTTAGATTGTAAGAAAACTTTCGAAGTTTGATCCCATTTTCTCATCCTTATGATTCAAGTTTTATCTGATATATTTCTGAAGGCACATGCATTTATTTGGTAGCATTAAAGCATGTATTCTTATGCACAAATTGTTCACAATGACATGTTTCCTCATGTAAGAATCACAAAATGGAAAAAATGGAAACATTGATAACCATTGAGCAATGAATTGCCTTTTACTTTCATACTGTTTCCATACAGAATGCCTCATGGTGTCTGGAATGATCATCAAGATTTTGATCACAAAATAAAATAAACACCTGTGTCTTCCAAGTTAAGTTACTGTCAGTGTTCTGTTGTGAGATTCTGTCCATCACAAGGCACGAAGGGAGGGGGTGGAAGTCCTCTGAAGATGATTTTACTTAAATTTCAAACTTCCTAAGTCATGTTTCATTCCTTTCTTGAAAGCATTTATTAAATAAAGGAAGGAAACAACAACGTTCTTTAAAAACCTCTCCCCAGTCATGCAAACCATGCAGGAGAATTCTGCAAGAGCCAGAAAACACAAAATTCTTCTCTCTTTGGTAGGAAATCTGAATATTACATTTTAATTTCAGGTCTACACCATTCAGAACTTTTCATAGAATCATTAAGGTTGGAAAAGACCTCTAAGATCATCAAGTCCAACCATCAACCCAACACCACTGTGCCTCCTAAACCAGGCCCTGGAGTGCCACGTCTACACCTTTTTTGAACACTTCCAGGGATGGTGACTCCACCACCTCTCTGGGCAGCCTGTTCCAATGTTTAACCACTCTTTCGGTGAAGAAATTTTTCCTGATATCCAATCTAAACCTCCCCTGATGCAACTTGAGGCCATTTCCTCTTGTCCTATTGCTAGTTACTTGGGAAAAGTGTCCAACAGCCGCTTCACTACAACCTCCTTTCAGGTAGTTGTAGAGAGCCATAAGGTCTCCCCTCAGCCTCCTCTTCTACAGACTGAACAATCCCAGTTCCCTCAGCCGCTCCTCATAAGACTTGTTTTCTAGACCCCTCACCAGTTTCGTTGCCCTTCTCTGGACACGCTCCAGCACCTCAATGTCTTTCTTGTAGTGAGGGGCCCAAAACTGAACACAGTATTTGAGGTGCGGCCTCACCAGTGCTGAGTACAGGGGCACGATCACTTCCCTACTCCTGCTGGTCACACTATTCCTAATACAAGCCAGGATGCCGTTGGCCTTCTTGGCCACCTGGGCACGCTGCCGGCTCATGTTCAGCCGGCTGCCGACCAGCACCCCCAGGTCCTTTTCTGCCAGACAGCCTTCCAGCCACTCTTCCCCAAGCCTGTAGCGTTGCATGGGGTTGTTGTGACCCAAGTGCAGGACCCGGCACTTGGCCTTGTTAAACCTCATACAGTTGGCCTCGGCCCATCGATCCAGCCTATCCAGATCCCTCAGCAGGTCAAATGAGGCACCTCCCCTGGTAGGCTCACTCACCAGCTGCCTCATGAAGTTATCTTCCACACGCTCCAGGAACCTCCTAGACTGCTTTCTCTCTGCTGTGTTGTATTTCTAGCAGATGTCCGGCAGGTTGAAGTCCCCCACGAGAACAAGGGCCAGCGATTGTGAGACTTCTGCCAGCCGCTTGTAGAATGCTTCATCTGCCTCTTCATTCTGGTTGGGTGGTCTATAACAGACTCCCAGCAGGATGTCTGCCTCCTTGGCCTTCCCCCTCATCCTTACCCATAAGCACTCAACTTTGTCATCACAACTATTGAGCTCTACAGAATCAAAACACTCCCTAACACACAGAGCCACCCCACCGCCTTTCCTTCCTTGCCTATCCCTTCTGAAGAGCTTGTAGCCATCCATTGCAGCATCCCAGTCATGAGAGTCATCCCACCATGTTTCTGTGATGGCGACTAAGTCGTAGTTACCCTGCTGCACCATGACTTCCAGCTCCTCCTGTTTGTTGCCCATGCTGCGTGCATTGGTGTAGAAGCACTTGAGCCGGGGTATCGATTTCACCCCTTCATAGAGCTTCCATTTTCTTTCTTACAAGCAGAGTAATAATTCTAAGAGTGGTTATGTCAATTCATTAAACTAATTTTCCTATGGAAAATACACATTTTATTGAGGATTTGTGAAGAACTGACATGACCGTTGTTCATCAAATGAGTATGCTGCTGTTCTTGGACTGTTTCTGTTGTGTTCATAGCCAAATCATGAAACTCAGGAACTTTGATATATCTTCATTATTGGACAGGAAATCAATGCATACACTTCCAAAATGTGTTACTTAAAGTGACTTTGGGTCTTCTCCTTATCAGATATTACAAGGACCAAGCACACATTCCTTTGAGTGATGTATCTATAAAATTTAGAAAGAGTATTTTACAGACTTTCAGAAGAGAAGGCCAGCCATCCTCAAAAGAGTTGAAATTCACCCTTACAAGTTAAAAGAAATAAACTTACAGGCCTGCTGTCTTAGCTGAAAAATCTTGTAAATAGACACAGAAAAAAGGCAGTGTAGCGTTCATCAGACTGGATAAAGCCCTTATTTGGAGGGAGCATTGCAATGTGACCTTAAACTTTTCATCTGTGTGCTTGTAATAATGTCCTCCATTCTCTCTTCTACGTCTGTTGTAGAAATTGATTGCTAGTCCTGACCCAAGCAAAACTGATGCCTCACTATTAGTTCTTTACTAATGACTCTTTTCCTTTACTGTAGGATATATTTTAAGAAAGTATGTGCTGTAAAATGTGTTGGATGGAATCTTCATGTTGGTAATTATACCTTGGTGTTGATGCTTCAACTTGTGTTACCGGTTCACATTTAGTATATGACTTTGAACAAGTCACTAATTCTGAAAAACTTGAGAGATTTATTGTAAGAGGAAAAACGGCGTTTTTTACTTTGTCTTGATTTGCCTGGTAATGCTAGTGAGAGGCACTGTACTTTTTAGCAGAATGAAATATGTTACTTCCTCGATCAATACATTTAATTCACTATGTCTCATTGTTGCATTCAAGGTAGTTCTGACAGATCTTAGATGGCAATCTTACTGTTTTAACTCTTCTCATTTAAAGGCCTTCCTCAGCGTGGAATGCTTTCTCTTCAGTTTTGGTTTTGTTGGTTTGGGGTTTTTTTCAGGTAGAATAATTAATGACCATTAACTTCCTCTTTCTATATAATTCTTTTTTCATATTTGTGAATCCAGGATATGCTACTATAGTAATTACATTTTTGTCTCTTTTTTCCCCCCCCATGTTCACTTTTCACAGGGAACTTATTTGTTAATGATTTGTGAAGTTTTGGAGTTAGGAACTGGATCACATTTTTCCTCCTTATACCAATTCTGTACTTTTGTACTGTAAAAAGATTTCTAGCTCAGCACTTTTTTTTTTTAACATCTGAGTTTAGCTAGTTTGTGGTGTCAATGATACCTGTGCATCACAAAGTGATTAAACTGATGTACCCAGATGTCGTGCCTTGTTATCTGAGTTTATTCAAACTATTAAAAATATTTCCATCTTCAATTCTTGTGCTTCAGTCAGTTGTTCTTGTAGGCCTTCACAAAAAAACCCCAGTTCTATTCAAGAGAATCTGAATATCCCATTATATTTGCGCCAGCAATAAGAAGTTTGTATAGCTATAATTTCAAACTTTTTGCTAAGATATCCCTTTCAGGAGAAAGGAACTGAATGGCAGAGCAGAAACCTCTAATCAAATATAGAGTTACAGACTGGTTAATTTCTTTTTAATGGTGTTATATGGCCTTTCATAATAAAATTGAACATGCTTTGTTAGACACTAGGTTTTGCTTATTTCAAAGATACAGATCTTAGAAAACACAGAATTATATTAATTAATTTCAACTTGAATTCCATCCAAAAAGCAATAAATTTGTAGTGTAAGCTGTGTATGGTTTTGCCCTGTAATCACTGCAAGGTAAGGTTTGTGTTGAATGTCTTTCTGCTTTCTGCACAAGTTTTCCAACGTGATTTAAAGCACCTATGACCTGCTGTACTAGCTGATTTAAGAACAGATCCGTGAAGCAAAGAATGAGGGAGGAGGGAAAGTTTTTCCTCTTCTTACTAACTGGTGATTTGAAAAAGTGGTGCTGCTCATTGATAAGCATGAAATGCTGATGAGAATCTAATGAGGTGTTCACATTGCAGACTCAGATAGCAAACCACAGGCTAGCATTTTTATGCAAAGGGAAAAATATTAGAAGGTTCCTGTCCACGTTATTTTTACATAATACTGTGAATAAAATATAAAGTAAACAGTAGAGCTTTATTTGAAAAATGTATTCAGGATGTAAATGTATGCAAGAACACTTTCCTGGGAACCTTAAGAATAAAGAAAGATAAAAAAGGAGCTTTGTAATGAGTAGGAGAAGGGTGTGCTCTTCTGAGGAAGCTAAATTTGATAGTAGTCCATTTCAACATTTTTATTAATATAGGCAGTAAATGTTGTTTACAAAGAGAGTGATTTGGAAGCCTGCCATCCACAGGTATACCAGGAAACCAGAAAAATCAGAGTAACAGAGAAAAATTTTTAAAAAAATGGAGAATTGTTTAGAATTATCTGGGGACTAATAAAGTAAAATTAAGAAATAAATAAAAATAAGTTTAGTACTAGGACCAGCTTGAACTGAGCATATTATAGTATCTAAAGAGCCAAGATGTGTTCATTTCTTCATGAAAGATACCAAAAATGAGGAAAATAATTGGTCTTTACTCTCCTAATTAAAATAGTTATGTCAGGTGCCTATGTTGTATATAATCTCTTCATGTTTTTGTACAGGAAAAGCATAAGCAGGAGTTAGAAGACATGAGAAAAGCTGGACATGAAGCCTTGAGTATTATTGTTGAAGAATTCAAGGTAAATGACTTGCCAAGATAACACAATTTCCAAATAATCTTATTGTAATAGTATATCATAAGTACGCATTACAGGCAGTCTTCTTTAGTGCTGCTTGTTCTGGTTGCTCAACCTCTTTCACTTTAAGACTGTCTCTTATTTTGCTTCCAATTTAGAGTGCGTGGCCTGAAATTTTGCATGACATGTTTTCTCACTCTGCACTTTGGGAAACTTCAGATACAGTAGGTTAGCCATTTTCAGTAATGAAACAAAACAAAAATGCTCAGTCAGTTGTAATAAACTTCAGGTTTGATTATTTATCACATATCCACATGTTGGACCTCCTCAGTCTCAACAAACCGCAGTTGCAGGAAAGCATCGTCACAGAGCAATTCAGCAGGTTTTTATCTACACAGCACTAAGAGAAGGAGTTAAGGATGAAATAAGGCTGAATCTGTAATTCTTCTCTCATGTTGTTAGTAGTTCCTCTCAGTTGGTAAGATGAAAGAACTGGATGTTACCATGGAGGATAATTTCTGTGTCTTTTGTACTGTTATGGAAACTTTCTAGTAAGAAATGCACAGAGAACAAAAACTGAATCAAGTTAGGAGAAGGAGTAGGTAAAGCTAAGGATTCTAATTAGACTTAAAGAGGTAAAGAAGATCTGACAGGGAAAAAAACCTGATAATGGGAAATGTAAAAGGCAGCTGGTTTTGAGAATGAGAAGGGAGATATGAGGCCTGGTATGCAACTGTGAGCTGGGAACACAAATCTGACAATGTAGCTAGTGAAGGGGAAATTCAAATTGTAACTGCTCAGCAACAGTAATTCATGACTAAGGAATGGTCTGGCATGGAGGGCAAGAAGACCCAACTGCAGAATGGTTTAACCTTGCTGGAAGCAAGAATGCCAGAGGCAGAAAGACTCCATGTAAGGGAGTGAGGTTTCCCTTGGTAATGAGATAAGAAATGTCACAGCATTGTCTGGTAGCAATCCATCCTGGAATGTGAGTGCTCAAGGGCCACTTGTGGTAAACAGAGCTGACTCTGGGGAATGAACTGAGCACTGGGCTAAGGTGCCCCATGCCGATGCTCACATGGTCAGTGCTGGTGCAAGTGTGTATAAGGAATTGTCTCAGGTTGCATCTTTGCAGACTCCTTGTAGGGCTGCTGGTCAAGAAGCCTGCAATACTTTGTTAGGGAGGGTAGGCAGGTTGGTTTGTTTTCAGCAAATACCCAAAACTTAGTTGCAACGTATGTTTCTTTCTGGTGGTGTCAGGATCTGGAGCTCCAGCAGAGCTATCTGTGCCAGATTCCAAGTCTGCTGCAAAATTTGGGATCTTAATGTTTTGCAAAACTTTTTTTTGTTTTTTTAATTAGGTTCTGTGGGGCTTGTAGACTCCATTCCTTACATATAAGGTAGGCCTACCAAGTTCCAAGTCTGAGAGAGCACCACTCTGTTGGGGACCTGATGATGCTTTTAGGACCCTCTGCTTGAAGGCAGCCAATGTCGTAGGCTGCAGAAAGTATAAAGTAATTCTAGTCATCATACATGTTTGCAATAACTCATAGTAAGGAAGCCTTTTAATAATTGCTAATACATGTTAGTAGTGTGCTAGCTAATATTGAAATTGGACTATCTGTAGAAATAGGTCTGTCTCCATCAATACAACTTATATTAATTTCATCTAAAGGGAACCTAGCCAGAAAAAAGTTTCAAAAGTTTCCATTCCTGAGAAAAGTTAAGCACGGCCACTGGTGATGTCCCGTTTCTCCATACCTCCCTCATTTCACTTCTGGACAAGAATTATTGGATTTCTTTTCCCTTACTTCTTTGGGGGCTGCTTTGCAATAGAAGTTCTCAAATGGGAATTTTCTTTGGACTATCCCACTTTGGATGGGCCACTGAACATCTTGCGTATCAGCTTTTTTCATCTCTGTTTTGTGCCAGATGTATATAAAATATCTGGCTATTTCTGTGTAAACTTATATTTTGAAAAACGCAGTGAGCTATTGGTAATTGCTGTACTTATGTTTCCTCTTTTTTAGTTCTGAAAATATAAACAAATTGTGAAATGCAACAATTTTATGGTATTGAATGAAAGTTCTGTATGTTTTCTAGATATAATTTTTTACCATTTTAATGCCTTTGTGTGAGCTAAAGGAGAGTTTTGCATGGATGATGTTCCTTAAAAGGGACAATAATTTCTTCATGTATGGTTGGGTAAAGGAATATACTCATGTACCATATTGATTTTTGAAAACCTTTTTACCAGTCAACAGCAGCTGTGAAGATCTGATATGCCATCTGGAAAAGAAGATTTATTTTTATCAGTTTCTATGATTTGGCACAAAATATTAGGGATTTAATTGAATACTGTGATTCTAAGCAATATTTATATTTAGCATATTTTTTCTCATAGACTGTTTATACTCAAGTTATATGAAGACATTCTTTAATACCAGGGAACCATGGCATGAATATACTTCATACAAGTCTTCCTGTTGCCTCATGTGGTTAGTTGCCATATTTTGGTCAATGAGATCACAGTACACTGAGGAGAAATAACATCAGATATGCCAGCCTCTGAGTAAAATACTGCAACCAACCTTGTCTGGAAACATGCAGCAAGTTATTCTTCAGGGTAGCAGGAAAAATCAAAAAAGTTTGTTAGGTTTAAAAAAAAAATCAAGTTTTTTTTTGGTTGTGTGTTTATAGCTTAAATACCTTTTTAGTAACCCTTTACAATGTACTTAGGGAAAAAAAAAAAAAAAACCACCCAAAAAACCAGTGAATCATCAGAGAATTCAGTGAAGGTAAAAACTGTTCTGTAGTTTTCTTCAAGAAAATAATCTCATGGATTCTTTTAAAATGTTAATTCATGGTTAATATTTCAATATGGAACAGGGTTAAGATTTTTTTTCCTTAAGTAAATGAGTCAAATGTGGTTTTGTAATTATAAAAGTAATATTTTACATTTTGGGGACTTTTTAACTGCTCTTATCTTTAGGAATTTCTTATATTTATCAGGCATGTTGGCAGTCAGTAGTTGGATAACCAAATAAGGAGTCCTGCATATAGCATTTATCTGAGAATGTAAAGTAAATCTGATTAGTCCTTCTAGTGAAATACAGAATTGTGAAATTCATTGACTCTCTTAATGGACTTACGATTAGCCATGCTTAATTTTGTGCTGAAATATATCTTCTTTAGGATTTAAGATTGTGTTACACTAATACATATAATTTATATGCAGAAGTGATTTCCATTTTCAGTAGATTTTTGTAAGTACTATCTAATTAATCCCCAAATTACCTTGAGTGTGGAAATTCACCTAAGCAAGTCTACTGAATTGTTTAAAAGGCATAGGAAGGAAAATCTTTCTTACAGTGAATACAGTCCTATTTTGCATTCCTTGGGTTTTAATAAAATGAACTGATGCAAATTATTCCAATCAAGTGCTTGCTCATGGCCCAAATTAGGTTCTGTTGCAGTCATGACTGTTGGAATTATGACTAATCCTCTCTGATACCAGCCAATTATAGTTTTGTAATGCTAGTGCAAGCAGAGTTGTAGCATGAATGAATGTAATGCCCAACATTGGTTGTTTAAGGATAGCTATGTAAAAATATGAACCAATCATCATTAGCCCCAAAAATAATCCCCAGAATCCCGCAAGCCCCAATTCCTCTAAATTAGGTATTGAAACTCTGGGTTCAACAACAATGGAAAAGAGTTGACTATTTGCCTTTTCTGTATTGCTGGCATAGGTAAGTCTTCCTACTGGTAAATCTGTGAAAGTGCCTTTCTTTTGGCATGCAAAGGAAAAGACAGTTGCCATTTTTTCACTTCTATCTACAAGATTGCTAAGTTAGTAACCAAAAGTTCACTTTTTTGTTACATTTAGAGTTAATTATTACTCCTTGCAGACTTACTGCAGCAGAGTTGTTGTTGTTGTATCTTTCTATGCCTGAAAATGGGTTACACTTTCTGATAATCACTCTCCCGGATTTTGGGGAATTACTTGTAAAAGGGACAATATTTCTCCACGCTGATCTTTCATTAGTGTGTTATCCCTAGGCAGACTAGGCACTCAAGTTTAAGACCAAACCCTCTCAATTCCTACCCTTGTTGTGACTGGTCCTTTTTAGTATGGCAACAGTGTCGTAACTGGAGCTTACGCAAGAAGTCAAATACTGAATGATCTAACTTCAAGGACCTGAATATACCAAAGCCCTTAGAATTACTGCAGTTGTCTTTGGAATAAGCTTGCCAGATGTGCTGGGGAAGCCATTAATAGAGACCGTTAGACACTTTGTAGCACAAACCCTCAAAAACCTTGGCCATTGTTAATCATCTCACATTCTTCTCTTCCTTTCAACAAATAAACCATCTACAATACAGTCATGAAATTTGTATTAAAAAACATGGGAAAACAAATAAAAAATGGACTTAGTGTTCTGTATAGGCCAAGTTTTCCCCTTCTCGTGTTTACCTAGTTTTGTTTAATTTCTGTCTTTCATGTCATTATTTTTTTAAACTTTTATACCTGGTAATTAACTACAGTAAAGAAAAGTAAATGTAGATCTTGGAAATGATGCTTGTGGGATCATGTCACATTTTAAGATATTTACCACAAGCAACATAAGGATTTTTCCTCTGCTTGTTTAATCAAGCTTTTGTTCTGAAATTGTCATAGTTGTGTAAATAGACGAGTTAAGATTTTTAATCTGTTTTGTTTATATTTCTCACCATATAAAATATCCTCTACTGTAAGCTTTAAAGAATATGAAGTTACAGGCAGGTGTATTTATTTGATGGTATTTATTTACTTAGATTATTTTATGCAATTATTAGTCTTCTAAAAGACAGCTTGCCTGAATCGGATGTATGTTTCTTTTTATGGAAATTAACTTTAAGATGTAAAGTCCTTTCCAGCACTTCCTACGGTGAGAGTTTTGTTTATCAGTTTTCAGTGTTAGGTGGTTGGTTTTTTTCAGCTTTCCAGAATGTAAGAACAGACAGATTTGCGAAGTACAGGATATATGGGGGCCATCAGACTGTATTTCAAAAATATTTGTGTCAGTAATAGACCTCTGAACTGGAAGGTTACCCTCTAATAAACAAAGGAAAATTTAAAATACTTCATTACAAAAGAAGTTAGTCTAGAATCAGGATATCTTTTTTTAGATGTAGTTTATCCTCGGTGAGGAGGGAAAACTCTTGAAATGTGGCCAGTTCTCAGCTCTTTAAAACACCAGCTTAGCTTATTAAGTTTCCAGGATGACATACTGGCTCAGAAAGGCCTGACATATGAATAAAAGGATAAATTTAAAAGTTGCTGCAAGGGCTTGTTTTTCACTTCCAACTTCTATGATTGTCCATGTTTAAGTTGCACTAGAATTCAAGTGGGCCTTGAATATAATACAGTATTGGTTTTTGTCATGAAGAGCTCATGGCTAGAAAAGGAGAGATTTCTTGTCATTTTTACAGTATAGGAGTACTCATGTACAACAGTGATGCTACTATAAAAATCTTTCTACAGAATTCTGACAGAAGCAAGATACAGTCAATTCTCAATCTTCTGAAGATCTGGCTATGAAAAATATTTTATTATTGATTAAAGCATCTTTATATTTTAAAAGTAATTGTAAAAATTACAAGATATCTCTCCCTCCCTTTTTAGTAAGGATGACTTTTTATATGTGTTCTGACTATAGAACAATAAATACAATGTTAAATATTATAATAATTGAAAGGTTTGATTAAGAGTGAGTTTGCAGTTTGTTTCTGGCAGGAGTCTGGGAAAACAGTGTTTTGTGGAAAATAAATAATTTAAATTCACATGGAAGTAAAACTGAGATATCTAGATAAATTGAGCATAGTATTCAAACTGTAAGTTGTTGAACATTACTGGTTTACCAAAAGCAGTTGAAAATGAAACTGAAGTTGTTATACCATTTTACAAAAACACGTTGCCCTATTCTTGTGTTTGATTCAAATGTCTTTTACATTATGTCTTTGAAACACCTGACTAAAATTCAGTTCACACTGTAAACAGGACAGTGATTAGTGAAACCATGAAGCTTCTTCATACCCTGATGCACATCCAAATGTGTTGACCTTTTGTAAAGAATAACTTGTGAGAAGAATTTTCCACACGAAATACTTTTTGACTTGATATGTAAAATTTCACAGCACAAGCTCTGTTTAAATCTTTGGTAGCACGCTATGACTAGGAGTGGAAACAATTCAGGAAATTCAACACAACATTTTGTTTTATTTCATTTAGATCCTACTTCATTGTAAATTACAAGTTGCCTCTGACCTAAGCAGGAGTTTACTTGCTTTCATTTTGGTTAATATTCATTTATACAAAAAAACCCCCGTTATTCCATAGCACCTGTGTGCATGTTTCATTTTCACTTAAAGGGAGGCTCACCTGAAAATAGCCTGATTGTGAAAATATGTAGTATCTTGGGCTGAAGTGGGTAAGTTGGATTCTGCTGAAAAAGACATTTTCAGAAATCTTTTAAATAGTTTTCTTTATATAGTATGTGTACTAGCTAATAACTGAGTTATAACACAACCAGTCAAATAGTATGTTTTATTGAGTTAATGTATCATCTCCAAGTGTCAGGAAAAAATTTTGATTGTGTCCTCTGCTTTGTTTTATCATTCAACAATTGGTTAATTGTATTTTGCCCTTAAGTAAAGTAGTAGAAATTAATTAGTGGTGGAGACAAGATGCTGAGTTAAATGAATCATTGTCTAATGCTATGAAGCATATAAATTCTTATGTACTATTGCTGAAATTAATACTGGTATTTAATATAGTTCGTATGTTTGAAGTAGTATAGTAACTTTACTTTTCACTAGGTAACTTTACTTTTAAACGTGACTTATTTTGGCCACCTTGACTCAGCAATTTTGAAGTAAAGAAGGTGTTTGATGTACTGGCTTGTATTTAGTTACTTAAGCAAGTTAATGATGGTTGAGCAGGGGACAGAAACCAGGAAGGATATTCTTTTGGATTGACTAAGGGTTTTGATGCAGTGCTTTTGAGTAACATTATAGAACACAATGCAGCAGCCTGTACATTATGATGCATGTTTCATACTGATGTTTCATGTGAGTTGGTTTAACATTTGCAAACAATGCTACACATCTGAGAAGACTGTGTTTTGCATAGATTGGAATTGCTTTTATGCTGTTTTTCAGAAGAGATGAGAGGGGATAATAAACTCTGCTCTGTTTTTCCTCTTGCCTTTTTTTTTTTTTCTGACTAGTTTTTTCCTCCTATAAAAAGAGGGAGCTGAGAGAGAGAGATTTGGCAATTTGTTACTGTTAGGGAATATGGGATGAATTTGGGGGTAAAAGTCTATATTTTGGCCATATAATTCAAGAAGGATTCTCATAAATTCTAGCTTTTGGCCATAAAATAAATCCTGTTCTGGGCAAGCAGCTGTGGTTTCTATTGCCAGTAGACTTAAGACAGTGTGCACCAGGGCTGGGCAAATAGATTTTTATTAAAAATGGGCTGGAGTATCTGTGCTGTGGTTTTGGCAAGATCTTAATCATTGCACCTTTACCTTTCCAAGGATGAGGACAAAATTTAGAAAGCATCTAGTACTCTATACATAACACAACCTGTAGAAATAGAGGACAAAATTTTGTGATCATTTGTATTTTCTGATCTTTAAACTTTTCTTCTCAGATTGGGTACAGTACAGTTTTTCAGTCTCTAGTCTGTATGCTGTGATGCAGTTCTCTAGTGTTCCCACAGTACATGTAGTGTGTTGTCAATTACATTCCAGGACTACGTAATTCTCTGACCATTGCTAAAGCATATAATAGAGTAATTAAGATGTTGGAGTCGGTTGACCCTGGCTGCACGCCAGGTTCCCACCAAAGCTGCTCTATCGCTCCCCTCCTCAGCTGGACAGAGGAGAGAAAATATAAGAAAAGGCTCATGGGTCAAGATAAGGATGGAGAGATCATTCACCAATTACCGTCACTGGTAAAACAGACTCGACTTAGGGAAATTAGTTTAATTTATTGCCAATCAAAATCAGAGTAGGATAATGAGAAAATAAAAACTACATCTCAAAACACCTTCCCCCCACCCCTCCCTTCTTCCCATGCTCAACTTTACTCCTGGTTTCTCTACCTCCTCCCCCCGAGCGGCACAGGGAGACAGGGAATTGGGGTTGCGATCAGTTCATCACATGTTGTCTCTGCCACTTCTTCCTCCTCAGGAGGAAGACTCCTCACACTCTTCCCCTGCTCCAGCATGAGGTCCCTCCCATGGGAGACAGTCCTCCACAAACTTCTCCAACGTGAGTCCTTCCCACGGGCTGCAGTTCTTCATGAACTGCTCCAACGTGGGTCCCTTCCATGGGGTGCAGTCCTTCAGGAACAGACTGCTCCAGGGTGGATCCCCCATGGGGTCACAAGTCCTGCCAGCAAACCTGCTCCAGTGTGGGCTCCTCTTTCCACAGGTCCTGCCAGGAGCCTGCTCCAGCACAGGCTTCCCATGGGGTCACAGCCTCCTTTGGGCATCCACCTGCTTTGGTGTGGAATCCTCCACGAGCTGCAGGTGGATATCTGCTCCACCATTAACCTCCATGGGCTGCAGGGGGACAACGTGCCTCACTATGGTCTTCACCACAAGCTGCAGGGGAATCTCTGCTCTGGCACCTGGAGCACCTCCTCCCCTTTCTTCTTCAGTGACCTTGGTGTCTGCAGAGTTGTTTCTCTCACATATTCTCACTCCTCTCTTTGGCTGCAGTTGCGCAGGTTTTTTTTCCCCCTTCTGAAATATGTTATCCTAGAGGCACTACCACCATTGCTGATGGGCTCAGCTTTGGCCAGTGGTGGGTCCGTCTTGGAGCTGGCTGGCACTGGCTTCATCAGACATAGGGGAAGCTTCTAGGAGCTTCTTACAGAAGGCACCCCTGTAGCCCCCCCACTACCAAAACCTTGCCATTCAAACCCAGTACAGATGTGTATTCCCTTAAGGACACCCCAAGGGGATTATGGATAAAGTTCTTATTATGATGTTTGGACCTAGTTTCAACTCGGTCTTCCAAAATTATTCTAATGTATGAAACTTAAAGCTAAGATTAGCTCTTTATCTGAGTTCAAACAGGGGTTTGGACTAATTTACTTAGTTAAGTTTTATCTTGTTTTGGTAAAATTCCGGTTTATAAAATCAAGGTGGATTCACTTTTAATCTTTCTGCAAACTAATTTTAAAATGTATTGTACTGTCATTTAAATGTGTGAAGGTTTTGATAATGGTTTGAGGAAATAATGGTTTCTGTGACTTTTGTAACCCATCATATATAAAACTAAAATGGATATGGAGACTCCTTAGAGAACTTCTTAAGGGGTTTCATTCTCTTCGTTCTGTCAGAAGCCACCAGGCATTTTTGGTTGGTGAAGGTTAGTAGGATGAGTTCTCTGATAGCTTTTTTGGGTTAGGAGAGTGATGAGAAAGGAGGGAGGAAGTAGGATTTCTTGAATGGTTTGGAACGTTTCTGATAGTTTAAGCTTCAGAAGAAGACTTGCTTTGCTGTCGTCATCCTACAAGTCCTGTTATTTGGAGCATTCATTTGGAGCAACCACATTGTATGTAGTTACTGTTAAATGTGAGCATGCATGTTAGCTTTCCCATTAACAATGTGAATTTGTTCTTTAAAAACCTCCCCAAAGTTGTTCATGTATGTATATTCAGGAACAATGAGCAGAAAACATAAGACAGTTTGGTGATGGAGTATAATATGCATTGGGGATATGAATTATTTCCAAGTGGCAAAAAAGCAAGTAGAAGACAGAACTTCTCCCAAATAAATTCTAGCCCTTAAACTACCTTATCATACAACTAAACCTAAAATTGTTTACAGACACCAGAACATGTTGCACCCCACCCACACCCCCACAAGGATCTGCAAGGTTCTAGCACGTTCTACGATTCTGCTATTATTTTGTTATTCCTTGCACTGTAAAGGCTGCTTTACTAACAAGAATCCAGAGATACAGATATTAGAATAAGAACTATAATCAACAAAGCTTTGAAATTTTAGAACTTCTGTAGTGGTTGAAGAGCCATTTTCCTATTCTTTGGGAAAGGAAAATCGGGACTCAGGCAAAGTGCTGGTTTTAGTCCTGATGAGAGGAGCATATAATGATGTCTTTCATTTGTTTTTGAAAGGAAGAAAATATAACTGTACATCAGACTGATCCATCTGATACCTGATAGATTTGGGAAAGGGACCTAAAGGTTTGCTATTCCATATCTGACTCTGATAGTTTCTTGTTACTTCTTTGTCGTCTTAAGTTCCTATACTGAAACTGAGGATACTGAGCTAGACTAATTGTTAAAAATATGAGGTATTTTATTCTTGTCCCAGGTTGTTTTTTTTTGACCAAATAAAACCCACTGAATACCTTAAGTCAGTGTAATTTTCAGAAGTAATTCTGGTTTTAGAGGAATTAAATCTAGATGTGTTAATTTGGCACCCTTTTCTTCCCCTAATAATTTTCTCAGTGCTACTTTCTACTATCATTTTCTTTTTCTGATCTACAAGCCAAAACAGCTATAGATTAAAGTCTGAGCCTTAAAACTTGACTGAATTTTACCTTTGATTAGCTAGGAAGATTATGCCAAGCTGAAAATTAATTATAACTGAACCAAACCTAGTAAAACAATGTCAGTGTAGACATTAATTCTTGGTTTTCTCAGTTAATGTTTTTTTGTCCAGTTTAGTAATGGTGAAAGTGTAATATGAGATACGGGGAAGAAGGAAGTGTTAAAAGGCAGTGTATATATGTTTGTCTGATTACTTGGAGCTGTGGTGATATTTTTAGTTTTCAGGAGTCAGAGGGGAGGTGTTGCTATTCTAGTTTTATTATACCTAAATATACTTTGATTATTTAGTACATAAGCCTTGTAAATTCTGTCTTTGATTAGTGGAAAGGCATCAGTTCAAAAGATTATGTACTTACGATCATAACTGTGGTTGTGCAGCCACTATAGTGGCTGCAGTTTGTTCTTATATTCATGCATGGCTTTGAATTTTAAGCAAACTGCTTTCAGTAGTTGTTTAATCTAAGGTACTACAGTCCTTTAAACTGTTCCCTGATATGATGACTTACATAAGGGGTTGGGAAGCAGAAGATTTTTGAAAGCCAAGGAAATTACAAATGGGAAAGGAAGATCTAGTAACTCCCTGAAAAAGGTGACTGTTTATTTGTCTCTAGTAAAGACCTAAAAGGCGACCTCACTTTTGGTTAAAGGCAGATGTAGTTAGGGCTTGTGAAGTGTGTTGTGCTGAGGAAGGGAAAAAAAAAAAAAAAAAAAAGCCAAGAAGCAGGAAGGATAACTGCAAAGAAATCCTGAAAATCTGAACCCACCACTTCCTCTATGACTGTATCAAGTGTAGACTGAGGCAATAAATGTGATAGGAGTGTAGAAACAAATCCATGTCAAGACTGACACCTCTTGCCATCACAGTCCTGAAACTGGCTACCAGTACAGGATGACCCTTGCCACCCTGTGTCAAGGAAGTTCATTGCACAATATATGGAAGGAGAAATGAATTACGAAGAGCACCCTTATTGAAATCCTACCCTTTGACTTTATGCAACAGATGCCATAGGCTACATTCTGCTGTAACCTTACTTGAAATGATTCAATGAGCTACTAAAAGGAGACTGCTTCAAGAACGCCAGCTTGATATTAGGTCAGTGGTCACAGGTCTATGGAACATCAGCCCACCAGGATAATTGTGTAATTAATTAAGAAAGAAAGTGGTGTTTCATCA
>WAAD01023674.1:0-12707 GCA_013389945.1 Fregata magnificens | reverse complement strand
GGCTGAGAGAGTTGGGGTTATTCAGCCTGGAGAAGAGAAGGCTGCGGGGAGACCTTATTGTGGCCTTTCAGTACTTAAAGGGGGCCTATAGGAAAGATGGGGACAATCTTTTTAGCAAGGCCTGTTGTGACAGGACAAGGGGTAATGGTTTTAAACTAAAGGAGGGTAGATTTAGACTAGATATTAGGAAGAAATTTTTTACAATGAGGGTGGTGAATTGCTGGAATGGATTGCCCAGAGAGGCAGTGGAGGCCCCATCCCTAGAAACATTCAAGTTCAGGTTGGATGGGGCTCTGAGCAACCTGATCTAGTTAAAGGTGTCCCTGCTCACTGCAGGGGGGTTGGACTAGATGACCTCTAAAGGTCCCTTCCAACCCAAAGCATTCTATGATTCTATGATTCTATGTGCAGAAGAGCTATGATACACGACAGTCCTTGGATTTGGCTTGAGTCCTTTGGGTTTTGCTACACTTCATTGAAAGGGGATGATCAGTAACACAAGGAGGTGATCTTAGCTCCTTTGTTGCCAATGTTCTTCTTTCTAATTGCAGTTAAACATTCATGGGTACCCAGGAGTTTCCACCTCCCTAGAAAGTGGTGTCATGACTGCATTAGAAAAGACTATGGCTGCTTTGGGTCTCATTGACTAGATGAATTGAAGCATCTCCAAGGGGTCTCCAGGACATTCATCTGACCTAGAACCAGGCTGTAATCTCCTCTGCTTCAGGGCAGGGCAGAGAGAGAAAGGGAAAAGGGCAGGAATAAAGGGGAAAAAGACAGTGCCAGCTGTCTGCATTTACCTGGCTGGTAATGACCATCAGAATGGAGATGACCAGAATAATCTGGAGAGTTGTAAGAGGAGTGGAAAGGCTTCGTATGAAACTTCCTCTGTGCTAGTGAGGAATGATATCAATATGGCTGAGTTGGCAGTAAATTACCTGTAGCATCTAGTGGGTACTTCATTCCCAACCTGTTTCTTTTCTCACCTTAATCACCTTAAGGAAAACCTTTTTCACCATGACAGTCAAGCACTGGAAAACTTTTCCCAGGGAGGTTGTGTCATCTCCATCCTTGGAGGTTTTCAAAACCTGACTGAATAAACCTCTAAGCAGCCCAGTCTGATCCCATAGCCGATCCTGCTTTGAGCAGGACGTTGGGCTAGAAAGCTCCTCAGGTCCCTTCCAACTTGAAGTATCCTATGATCCTATTCCTAGTTAAGACTCCAGTTATTTTTTTAGATGTCATATATTTTCTACTCACTACTGGAAAAGCCTATCTAAGTCCTATCTAGTTATTTTCTTGGGATCCCAACACAAACATGGTAGGATTTGCAGAGGTAGACTTAGGTAACTTTTGTGCACTGGCACAGAGCAGTCCTCTTCCATAAGCACTGGTATATCTATTGGTAAACAAGAGAAACCCAATTGCTACTTGATTTTCACTCTGTTACAAATGTTCTTCTTTTTAAATTTTAATTATTGCTCTCTGTTCTTTCTCTCTAATTCACCAAACCTCCTCGATTGTACAGTGATTGAATTTAAGAACATATTAAAACTAATTTTCTCCTTTGCTTGTACCTCTTACTGACTCCAATGCACAGACAGGGAAATTTGTTCTTTTACAGATGTGTTTCCTGACTTGCATTTTATCCATGGTTCTCAATGCTGAGTGATCTTTTAATACCAGCAAGCAGCTGATTTCTTGTACCCATGATGTCCTAGCAAAACAAGGGCATTCATGGAGTGTAGCAATGGAATATTGCAAAGCAGAACCAAATTCAAGATGGTTGTGCAAGTGTTCATGTGAGGTGCAGTGCAGGTGACAAACAAGCAGCCACTAAGGCAGCTGTATAACGGCTCTGTTTCGTAGACCAATTTGAGCTCTTCTTGGCATTGGTGATGTCTCAGGCAGCCATTGGAAAAGGCAGTTAAGTCTCAGATTGACAGAGGGATTTTTTTTCTGCTGTAATTTGGATTTTTAAGGGGACTTTGCAGGAAAAGATCATGACCCAGAGGCTGGCTGTCACACACAGATCCCTACCTGCTGCATGCCATAAATAATTAAGAGAAAGGACAGAAGAAAATAAAAAAGCAGGTGAATCCTCCCAGCCCATATTTTTTTCCATTTGCATCCCATGCTTTTTTTTCTGTAGGACAGGGGAATGTTTTTTAAGTGGAGAAAGTTAAAATCCATCCTGAAGAATGAGATCTACTATTTTAATAACTTAAAAAACACTGTTTTGATCTTCTTATGAGGAATTTAGGAGAGGAGTGGAGGCAGTAGGCAAATGTTCAAGGCTGTTAAAAGTGTTGAGGTTGCCTTGGGAAAAAATGAATGCTGGGTCTGGAGCAAACTGATGTGTTGTCTGTAGCCCAAAAGAAAGAAATTCTCTTTCATGGTCTTGGAGTTTGGAACAAAGAGATGCTTATGAAAAGCTGATTGTTACATCTAACAAGGTTACAGAACAATACTAAAACTTTTCAAACGCAGGATACAACAAAAAAGCAACTTAGACCTCACAGACCAGCTCTATAATCCAGAATCACAGAATTGTGAAAAATTAAGCAGAGAATATTTGGGGATCTGAAAATGAAGATTTGTGAGTACATTTCTTGTGGTACTTCACCTCAACAAATTATTTACTCTTGCTTCCTGAGTACTCATCATGTAGTTAGCACTCAAGAGGGCCCTTAGCAGTGGTTAACAAACAGGGTTGTTGAAAGGCTGAGTACTCTGAGCTGTGCTCTGTGGAGGAAACGTGGTATTTTAGGTGGAAGAAAAGGGTAAGCAGTGATATGTCATTATTTGTAAATGGCCACTACTGTAAAACCTGTTCTTTGAGGCAGTCCTTTAAAGCCTCTAGGGTTTGCTACATGCAGAACCCTCTGCCTGTCCAGCAGTGTTGAAGTCACCCAAGTCTGGTGGCCTTGGTCCTCAGAGATTTCCAGAGGGAGAGTGCCCCATGGGCACCATCTGCCCAAGCACTGACTTTTGCTTTGTTCCTTTGGCCCAACAATGTTTTGAGACATTTTTAGGTACCAAAACCCTCTCTGAGACAGCAAGTTAGGGAGATCATTTTAGCTGGCTGATCCTAGTTGCAAATGGTAGCTTAACTTGGAGAATGTCAGATATACCTGGTAAACACAAACTCTCAGAGTGATGTCTTGCACTGTCATCAGCAGATGTCTGTTGACCTTCCTGAGGTCTGTGCAGATGACCAGATTATAGAGCTAGCGATGAATCCTAAGTATGGTTTTTCACAAGGTCAACCAAAGTAAGCAGAGTACATTTAACACTGCGAGTAAAGTAAGAAAACCATACGGTCACTGTCCCAGGCACCAAGGCCTTTCCAGTGAGCAAAGTGTGGTAGGTTTAACCCCCAAATTTACCTCTCTGTGTTAATGAAATTTGCTGTTGCAAAGCACTCTCACCAGCACAGAAAGAGCAGAGGCACTTTGTTGGGGTTCCTGTTTATTCCAGTTTGCTGCTGCCTTTAAGCATCAAATTGATGCAATTTACAGAAGAAAAGACTTTCTGTCCCCGGTTTCCAATATCATCCTCTCCAGAGGGACGTGGAAGAGCGATGGCTCTCCATGCTTTTCCCACCAGACGTTGCTGCAGAGGTGACGCTGTCAGAGCTGCTCTGACAGCTTTGTCACAGCATGATCGGGAGAGGAGATGCAGCTTGCTCTACCTTATGTTACTGGCCCCTGAAGAGCTGGTAGGAGGAAACCTTGTTCCTGTCATTGGTCTGAGCCAATGTGACTTAAGGTGCCCAGGGAACAGATGTAGGGGATAGAAAAATGCCAGCTTGAGTTGTGTTTCTGGCTCTCCTCATTTTTTATCCCTGTGGGCTCCAAGTCAGGGCATGTCTCCTCACTCAGCTGGCTTTGCTGGGTTGTGTATTGGGTGATCGGAAAATGATGATTCTTCTCGTTCCCCCAATGCACGCGCTGCCTGAGGAGAGACTCTTGAAGACAGCTCAGCAGATCCTAGTGCCCCCAAATTTTGGCTTAAGTGCCATCCCTGGAAAGGACAAGGCTGTCAGTCCCTGGGCTTCCTCCACATCTCTACTGGTGCTGACCTGGAGGTTTTTTATTCCCCAAAGCTTGACGTTGCCCTTCTGTTCACCTTGCAAGTGCAGCTGTTAGCAGCCACAAAGGCCTGTTGAAAGCAGAAAGTATTTTCTGCCACCCTTTCACTCTGCTCATAGCTTTTCCTGGTCCTTTGAGCACTGTTGTGTGCCAGCACCAGTGGGGTGGAGAGACTGTCAGGAAATCTGAGTGTTACAGCTGTTTCTGTTTGGGTCTTGGCAAAAGCCAGGCTCTTTCCAGTATATTGTGCCTGAGAAAGAGATTCCAGGCTTGAGAGTGTTATTGAACGTGTGTGTGTGTGTACGCACACCACAGTTCCTTCATCCTCCCTGCACTTGCTTGAACTTCTTGCCTCGGGGGAACTGGTACCTCATTCCTGCTCGCCATCTCCTGCAGACGCCCCAGCCTGTGCATTCAGAGAGAGTTTCTGATGTTGCTTCACACTGAAGTTGTCTCCAGGACAGATAATCCCATTACCCTTACTTTCTGTCCCCAGAGTAATTTGAGATTCAGTATGACTTAAAGTTGCTGATGCTTGTATGGAGAGAAATAATGAGGCAAAAAAGATGACAGTTGATACTACTAGCCCTGCATGCAGTTGGTTGGCAATGGTAATCTGTGTTCTTGATTCAAAACAGATTATGAACAGGAAAATTAGTTTCTTTACAAAAATGTGTAGCAAAAAGAAAAACAAAGCAGGCTTGTATCTCTGCAAAAGCTCTCTGAAATCCCACCATGCCTTAAGATAGCAACCCCCGGCTCCTCACGTCTTTTGCTCTAAATTGCAGTCTGTAGGGTTTTATTCCTTGCACATCCTGCTGCCCGCTCCAGCGGCAGATGTGCAGTACCCAGCCAGCATCTCCTCGCTGCCGGCTCCTCTTCCCTCCCCTTCATGTCTGCCTGTCCACCCAGCAGCACCACCTGGCTGAAGGGCAGGCAGGTCATTTCTTATAAAGTCCTTTAAAAGGGATTGGAATTAGCACAGACTTTGGCAAAGTTTTTATCAGGGAAAAAAAGCTGACCCTCCTCGCTCCACTTTTTCATCATTAAATTCAACCTGCTTTTGCTGTGCTTAAGTATCTGTGTGTACAAGTTAAAGCCTGTTGTAAATCTTAATTATTGAAAGATAATTCAAACTGAAGTTGGAACCACAAGGAATTGTACATCACTGAAACACCTACCATTTTAGCTGCCTGTACTCCTTATGCACAGTCTGTTTTCTGTCATAATTTCCTTGGGCAAGGAACTACATGTCTTCTATACACACTCACTAGTCCCTTAGTGCTACTGCAATAAAGCCTTGCTTGCTGAGACCCTCAGGCTGTTTCTCTCCTCTTTTCTTCTACTCTCACAACTCTTCTGTTCCTCTCATCTCACCTCCAGCTCCAGTCAGGCAGCCAAACAGGTAACTATACCACAATAAACCTTATGTTTGTATGCAGTTGGTGATTTTAGCTCACAAAAATGTATGTGCTGAATGAAGCTGAACATGCGTGCACTGTGACCCAACACAAACCTGACCCAGGCATGCACGGGGCACGGAAATTACAATAATTCTTGTATTACTTTTGCTTGTCTCCTCCCTTTTGTCTTAGAAATGCTGTAGAAAATCCTTAGCTAATGGTCTTTTGATAAGCAAATCCAAGCTAGGATTTTTCCTCCCTTCAGTGCATACAGCTGGCCATCGGGGAGGGAGGTAAAAATGTTGGTCTGCCAGAATTTCTGCCTCACTGGGTCATTTAGGAGAGTGGGTCAGATAGCAGGGACTTGGCAGCTGCAGCGTTGCCAGCAATCTCATTTAATGCTACAGTGGTGAGAGCAGGCAGCTGGGAGGCAGAGTCGGAAACCTCCCGTCTGCTGTTTGGGGGAGGTGGGCTTGTTTGCCAATCAATGGGATCTCATCAGGCCTTTAGCTGTGGCAAGACAGAAAAGCATGAGTCTTTGCAAAAAGATTAGTAACGTGTGGAGTGAGACATGGGGTCTGACACTCAGAGTCTAGGTTATACCTGCCTCCCCTTCGCCCAGATTCCCTTTTACAGTCCCCCCAAAAGGCAGTGTTAAACCTTGCTCAGGCCAGCAGTGCTTTAGCATCCATCCTCTTTTCATCGAGGCTGCCTGTGGTCCGGCAGTGAGCAGCACTGGGATGGTACTGCCATAACTGCAGCCCTGAATGGGCACGCCAGTGCATGACACCTTGTGTTAGCAAACTGCTTCTGAGCATCGCTGCCCTGCGCACTGTCCTGACAAAGGGTAAGAAAGATGTAAAAATACATCAGCATTAAAATACTAAATCATGTTTCACTGACATCAGAGTTGTATATTAAGAACTGTCATCATCTTTACCTGTACGTTACTGTTATCTTCAGTGTGAGTCAGGCTCTTCCATGAGTCCCTTTGAACTCTCCCTGTGACTGGAACTGCCACTCCTTTGACAGAGTGTATTGGGTTTGCATGGCAAGGTTTTGGTAGCGGGGGGGGCTACAGGGGTGGCTTCTGTGAGAAGATGCTAGAAGCCTCCCCCATGTCCAATAGAGCCAATGCCAGCTGGCTCCAAGATGGACCCACCACTGGCCAAGGCTGAGCCAATCAGTGTCAGTGGCAGCACCTCTGTGATAACATATTTAAGAAGGGGGAAAAAACTGCTGCACAAAAAATGGCAGAGAGAGGAGAGAGAATATGTGAGAGGAACAACTCTGCAGACACCAAGGTCAGGGAAGAAGGAGGGGGAGGAGGTGCTCCAGGCACCGGAGCAGAGATTCCCCTGCAGCCCTTGGTGAAGACCATGGTGAGGCAGGCTGTCCCCCTGCAGCCCATGGAGGTTAATGCTGGAGCAGATATCCACCTGCAGCCCATAGAGGACCCCATGCCAGAGCAGGTAGATGCACCCGAAGGAGGTTGTGACCCCGTGGGAAGCCCACGCTGGAGCAGGCTCCTGGCAGGACCTTGCGGACCCATGGAGAGGAGCCCACACTGGAGCAGGTTGGTTGGCAGGACTTGTGACCCCACANATTGTTAATAAATTAAGCTAATTTCCCCAAGTGGAGTCTGTTTTGCCTGTGATGGTAATTGGTGAATGATCTCTCCCTGTCCTTATCTTGACCCATGAGCCTTTCATTATATTTTCTCTCCCCTGTCCAGCTGAGGAGGGGAGTGATAGAGCAGCTTTGGTGGGCACCTGGCATCCAGCCAGGGTTAACCCACCACACAGAGGCTTCAGCTCAGCAGTGCACACATCTGATTTCCAGCTGCAGGGCTCTGTGGTTTGGGATATCTCTCATCCCCCAGCCCTGCTTCTTCTCTGGCAGCACTCAAAGCAGCTGCAGCCAGCAACCTGGGGCCCAGAAAGCCCCTTTCATCTTGTCTTTCAAGTCCGTTTCTCAGGGGTTTCAGCAGGGGCACAAACCTTCTCTGGCCCATCTTGTTTCCCTCTGACATTCGAGTCATGGCTGTGTTTTGCCACCAGTCCCCTTGAGAGGTGGAAGGAAAAGGCAGCTGCCAAACCCTCAGCCCTGCATCCCATTCCTGGAAGGAGGAGGACACTAAGGAACATGAAATAGCTGGCAACAGCAGCCTACCATCCACTCCGCCATTCCTCTACTGCCTAGCGCTGCTAGATGGCAGCCCTACTGTGTGACTGAAGCCTGTGAGTATTCAGCTAAGCAAGTTTGTACTGTTACTCTCCTAAATACACATCACACTTACTGCATGCCTCAGTGACCTTAATGCTTCTTCACAGAACATCAGGACCCATAACAAATGTGATGTGGGCACTAATATTAACTCTGTTTATCTGGTAGATTATGCCTTTAGCATAAGTAAGTGATGCTTTAAATGAAGAAAGCTATTTAAATGAAGAGAGTTAAATTGCATTTAATAGACTCCTTTCTTTTTCTTTTTTTTTTTTGTCTGATACACCATACAGCAGTGTCAAGCAAATGGCTTTGTCTTAAACTTGTGTTCAGTTGAGTAGAAATTATGAGGGGGCATTTGCAGAAGTTCTTTCCAGGTGAAATAACTTAATTTTCTCTGTCCCTTTAATATATGTTAAGGGAGAGAGTAGCTCAGTTTTATGGATTATATTTTGTAAAGTTCAGTTTATAAACTGAAACTTTTTAGCTGGGCTTGTTAGGTTGCAAACACTTCCCCAGATATCTAACTTTGTTCTTCTGGCTGGCAGGAAAAATATTCTTTGAAAAGTACATGAAAATACCAAATAAATCCCTTTCTGAAGGTAATTGTGAAAGATGAAAAGAACCCCACATTTAAATAAAATTGTTGCTGTTCATATATTCCAGTTTTGACAGTGATGAATGAAATGTTTATATTCAATATTTTGCAGCCATTAGAAATAAAAATCTCAATCCTTAAAAATGAAGTGAAAAAGCACAGGCTGAATCACAACACGATGCCCTTGTGAGCTGGGAACTGCAACAATAGATGCCTTTGAAATCAATACAGAAAGATGTTCAAAGATGAAGAGAGATGAATTGCTGCCTGCTGTTACATAGTCACAACCTGTCTAAATAAAATGGCTGCAGAGACAGTTCAGACAGAGGACTGGGAGCCAGGAATCACGGTTCTATCCTCTATGTGGCTTTAAGGTAAATCAGTTAAATAGTTTCTCCCATCAGTAAAATATAGCTTACTGTTTCACAAAGATGATTCGCGATTATACCATGCCATGAAGAGGTGAAATGCTCTGTGTTCAAAATAGTAAATTTTTTCCCTAAAGTTTACAGCTATAAGGTTTTCTTTGCTAGCTGGCTAACTACACTGAATGCCCTGCTCTCCTACGCGTCAAAGCCCAATAGTGGATATAAACAGAGAAGTCGTTACTTTCTATAATCACATGAAGGTCAGATAAATGATCTTTGGGGCTGAGACAGTGTGTCTAGGGGATGGGGACATGCTGCTGGAACATAAAGCCACTTTTGGAGACACTTGTGGTGTAAGTAGCTTTGGTCAGGCCCAGAGCAGTCATTTACCTGTCCTCCTCTGTGCTAAGGAATAGCTTGGCGCTTCAGTTTGGTGTGTGCTTTCTGAAGGAAAACGCAAATAGTAACATCAGCCTGGCCATGAGAAACCTCTCTGTAACTTGTGCAGCCAGCACTCTTGGTGAGCGTTACCCCAGAATGAGCCCTGCATTGCTCTGCATGCAATGCAGACTGCTTGTTGCAGTAGCTCCTATACGAGAAGTTAAGAGCTGTATCCTCGGAAAAGAGATGCAAACATTGTCTTTGTACTCCCTAGGTCATTTATCATTTCTGTGTCTGGTCAGGCCTTCAGGGGAGCTTAAAACCACTCAAAGCCCATCGGTGTTTGTGACAGCTCTCAGCCATGCCAAAGGGACAGAGTAGCAGCCAGATCAGCAAAATATAAGAAAATGCAGCTACTTGGATGCTTAAAACCTGGTCTAAGAGGGACCTTGGAAGACAGATTTATACACCTGCTTTTGCTAGCCAGTTCTCACAATTAGATGTAGTTCACTAATTTCCCCAAGTTTGACTGGGTCAGCAAAAACAACACACAAGCTAAAAATACTGTGTCTTGCACAACTTGCTCAAGTTGGTAGTTGGATGACTTAGCTATCTGACCCTTGCTTATCTGAAGAGTCTTTTCTGAAGCTGGGTGAAACAATCCTGATTCAGATGGCCTGTCCTGAATAATCAACGCTGGCGCCCAGTGCGTATCGGCTTTAAACTATGTTCCCTGTATTCAGAGCAGGGGGCTGGCCGCAGACAGATCCTTTTCATTTCTGCTACCCCTGTTTAGTAAAAATCGCTTTTCTTTTGCCTTTCTTTCTGATGCAGGGAGGCACAGCCATCAGCTGCGCTAATGCCACCTGTGTGGTCGCACTTACACTCTCCAAATCTCCCTGGGGAGCGCAGCCCTCATCAGGATCAGCATGGCCACAGCACACAGCATTCTTATACCTTCCTTTCTATAGAGCCTGCAGGCAAAGCCCCTATTGATGTACATACCCTGAAATCTCTCCAAGAAGCGACACGGTCCTCGCTGACAAAAACTCTCTGTCAGAGGTGAAAGGTAGTGAAGGTTTCAGTGTTAACTAGAAGCATGCTAATGTCCCCGAGCTAAATGACACAAGTGAGCTGAAATTGGGGCTTGGGCTCGAATTGGAAGTTGTAGTCAGCACTTCGTTCTTTCTCCCTCCGTTTGCTCAAGACTGTTGATCACTCAGCAGTATGTGAACAGACAGATTAATTTTATTTACTGTGTAATTTAAATTCTCAGCTTGCTTGAGAAGGTGGAATTCATCAGGGAATTGCTGCAATCCTCAGCCTCTGAAACGGTCTTGGCTGGCAGTGGGGGACAAAGAGGCAAATACATCTCAAAATCTCATTTCATAGACCTTGAAGATGGAAAAATACAACTTTGTCACACCGGATTAATTTCTCTTTGTCTTCCCACCGCAGCAAATCCCATGGACCCACACCGCAATGTCCCCATAGCAGGAAGCTCCATCTCCTCCTAGTCAGGCAGGTTCAAAAGCAATTGAGTTAGCGAGGTTCAGCCAGTGGCTCTCAGCAAAGAGACAGGAGCAGTCAGCGTCTGCGGGATTCCAACCCACGGTGCAAAGGAAGCAAATCAGTCTAGTCTGCCACCAAACAGCATTTGTGCCGATCAGGCTGCCTCAAATGAGGGGGATGCACACGGTCAAGCACGGTGGCAGTGAGAGGTGATGGCATCCTAAACCACTCTCCACCCACTGCTGTCCAACCATAGCCAGTCACTCACTATCTTGGGACAAATGGAAACTGTGGATTTGGGGGGCAGTCTGACCCTCCAAATAGCTCTTCAGCATAGCACAGAGTGATGTTCACCAAAATTCTGGCTTGTCTGCTTTGCCTGAAATTGCAAAAGGATCAGTTCTGCAGGAGACCAAAGCGTATGGCTACTTTTGCCATTTCTGGTTTTGGGCAGTGTGTAGGCAAAACCAATGCCACACATAGCAACATGTACCAAAGAAGCTGTTCAGCATTTAATTTTTAAAAAACAGGAAAACATTATTAAAACTGGTTATGATTTTGTTTAAAGACTGAAACCAGAGGAATAATTGCAAGGATATTCAAATCTGATTTTTAACATAGACACATTCACGTTAAGTCCATTCTGCTTCACATGCTCCATTACTATCTTCCCTCGTCATAAAGCAGCTAGACACATCCAGACAGCTGAACAAGTAACCATTCTAAATTGCACTGAGTAATACAGTATTGCTTGAAATAATTCGTTAGGTCTGTAGCTGTTCCCAGTGGTAAGGGGGGAATTCAGCCCTTCTTGTCTTACATGCGACTTTCTCTAACTGAGTTCCCCATGAGAGTGTGCTCTCCATTTGTCAACATGCAGTTATTTTCCCATCCTCTGACACATCCTAAATCAGGCAGATGAAAGCACACCAGGGCAGGAATGGTTTGCTGAGTGCTTAGCATGATGGGGCACCATCTTATTGAGGACCTTTGCGTGCAGCTATAACATGAGACCATTGCCAGATGGGACGCAGGGCTGGGCCGATTATGGTCCTGATTATGTCTGCAGCATGTATTTCCTTTGCTCCTTTATACTTCAGTGTTATTCCTGCCTTATTGAAAGCTCTGTTTTTGTCTTTGGCTGTTGTCTTGTCACCAGTAGAGCTTACCTTGAAGCAGCACTTGGAGCAGATGCTGAATGGCCCAGATGGGGTCAGCGAGCAGAACAGGCTAGTGTGAGGCTAGCACAAAGGTAGCAACTTGCTTGTTGAGTGGATGTATCTTCTTTCTTTAAATGATTTTAATGTCATAAGGGGACAAAGTGCCTTAAAGATGGAGTGACAAGGTGGACAAGAAAGGAGGGGCGAGATGTGATGTGGTGGTTGGCAGGTCCAGACAAAGAGATGTCCCTCATGCTGTTCAGAGTAGTACAGTGGTGTTGAAAGGATCCTGGACCCCCTCCCCACATACACACATGAACACACACATGTGCTGCCCTGCGTGTTCCTCTTCTGACACAATGTCCAGGATTAACTTAAGTGGAACTGGCGCAGCCAAATTCCCCAGTACGTCAGGCTGACAGCACAGCTGTCCATGTTCTCTGAGCTCTCCACTGACACAGAAGCTAATGCTGCTTGGCTCCACTCAAGCATGGAGCCAGGTAGATTACCCAACACAGCAACCCTGCTAATGACCAGACAGGATCTTCAGACTCCTAATTGAGCATACTTCTTAATGTCAAAGGCACATGCAGGCTGCTTCATGCCCTCCCAGCCTCCTCTGTTCTATCCTGCTTCTTCAAGGAAATGTCTGTCTGGAAAATTCATGAAAAGCCAGCAGGAACCTGGATTTGGGTAAAGCTGTCTCTCCCCAAACTGTACCAGCCCTGCTGGTATTGCTAATGATTGCCTGTTGGCTCTGCAAGACATCACACCTGTACTCACAGTGTGCTCAGTCACCCATAACCACTTCATGGGAAGGAGGACAACAAACCACATGGGTGTATTTTGCTAGGTACAATGATAAAAAGTAGAATGGCCAAGTGAAATGAAAGCTAAACAACTTATTTCAAATACTTCCAAATGCCATGTAAAGAGTATCTGTACTGGGTCTGGCTGAGGGGGAG
>WAAD01023673.1:26793-52180 GCA_013389945.1 Fregata magnificens | reverse complement strand
AGAAATCACTCTCTGTTATCTGTTTAAGTTCTGATCAAATCCTTGTGTTTAACTCTGGCTACCTGAAGCAAGAACCTAAAGGAGAAAGTGTTTGGAGAAGAAAGGCAAAGGAGATGTATAGGGAGGGATAAAATTTAAACAGGGAAGAGGGGCGGACTTCATGTGGTGCAATAAATCAAATCTAAACCAGGCAAGGTGCCATTTTTCTGAAGACTGGAAAGCAGTGGGATGGTAACGAATGCAGGAGGCAGTGACCACTAAGAGATAAATCATTCTGCCTTAAGTGATACTGCCTGTCCAAAGGATGTGGGCTTTTCCTTTGTAAGGTTCCTGCTGCTATGGGGCTGTCACCTTTAAAGTTCAATGTAACAGTAATTAATAACACTATAATCCAGTCCAAAAACCAGGCTGATAATCCTGCAAAACTTAATAGCACAGGTCATCTGTAGAGTAATGGCTTTGTCAGCAGCATTGGTAACAAAGAGTGTATTAACGCAATGTAACATACTTTATTTTATAATGTTGATGCTCCAAGTTATGCTAGTCAAGCTGCTGAGATGATCACTTCTGAAATGCAGTCTAGCAGGCAGTTATCTGATACCACTTCAGTAGCTGCAGCAGTTGCTTAGACAGAAGGGTAACGTTAGGAGGATTTTTAGTATATTTTAACTCATAGTGTATAGTATAGCAGCTGGCAGTAATGAGAGCCAGGGCTGGTTTTTAAGCCAGGGTCCTACAGTAGTTCTTGAACTAACTGTAGTTGGAAAGCCACTCCACAGGGAATTTCATCTTTTGATCAGGATGGTCCCCAGAAACAGTCATTTGCAAATGGGTATTCACTGTCTGCCTTTTGCTACATGAGTGGATTCTAGCCTGCTTGCTTTCCTCTTGTCAAGGATCTGTGGATAATCACTGATGAGAGATGATCAGATTGTGCAAAGAGGGCTCATAGGACATTGAAGAAAAAAAAAAGTTAATTGAATATACCACTCTGCTTTTTAGAAGGCAAGATACATCTGAATAGCTGACAACTGATAGCTAGAACTGATTAAACCTGCGTTGACTCGGAACCATAATTAATATAAATCACTGCTCTTCAAAGGACATTTTAAAGGACTTTGTATAAAAAAGAAAATCTCAAACCCCACAATCCTAATTGGTTTCATTTGCATTTGAAGAGTTCATTTGGCTTGCTTTTCCAGTCCTCTGACAAGCTTTTCCTTTTAACAGCTGCCTATAAATTAGGGCAGTCGTTTTTACTGGTAGCAGTGATATGAGTTCCCACAGCTCCGCAGTGAGAGTAGGTCCCTAATTAATCTTATGGAATTTTATTGTTGATTCGTGACAGCATGTTTTGTGTTGCTCAGAGCTTTTATATGCTTTTATGTTCAGGAATCTCACAATCTAAGTAAATTCCAATAAAGTATGGCTGCTGTAAGATTAGATGGCTTCTTTTATGGCCTAATTACTTGTAGTCTAGGTGCTGGATAAGATACCAAGGTTCAGGTAACCACTCTCAGGTTATCTCATTTCGGTTCTCGCATGAAAGCACAGGAACTTAGAAAAATAGCTCTGGCAGGTAGCTCTGCACATGAGCTAAATGAAAAGCCTAGCTCAAGATACTGATGTGTAGGTTGAGAGGCTTTAGGAGAAACCAGGGAGGAAAGCCTGTTCTGAGTGTGCTGTTTTCCTTGTTGTAAAGAAAGCAGGGTCTCATTATGGAGTGTCAATTGTCGTGGTTAACAATGGAGCTCTTCTTTCCTCTTTTAAATATTGTAAGAGTTCCACTTTGTAAAATGCTTTTGTAATGAGCTCAGACTGTGTCTTGCATCCATTGAAAATAGTATTTCCCCATTAGTTGAGTCCTTCTGTTTGGAGCTGAGGAAGGAAGTATGGATTTAATGATAACAATAGATTGTTTTTTGACCTGCAGATGGTAGAAGAAAGTGAGGAAAGGCTAACAGAAGAGCAGATCGAGTCACTTCTCCAGACGGTCACCAGTATTCTTCCAGGGGATCTGGGAGAACAGCAGAGAGACTCAGCAATGGCAACCGAAGACAAAGGTGACCAAGCATAGGAGGCATCTAGACCAAAGCTGGCAACAATTTCAGCAGAGGAGAATCAGCTAATATTTTTCTGGTTTTTACTTGATACCAGTTTAACCTTGTATTGGACATCATTGTAAAATATGTTACAATTTTTATTACTCAGAGGTGATGAGGGAACCAATTGTTTACACGAAAGCATGGAAAAGGACACTATTGTTTTGGCATTTTGTCATAAACGGGGACGGTAGTAACTGAGTTTGTAATGTAGCAGTCTGAGGAATTACGGAGCACAGAATCTGAAGCTTTTGTATTTTTTCCATTACCCATATAACAACTGTACTTTTGAATAGGCTTATATACAGCTGGCAATGTTGTAATTATCACAGCAGTGCTATAATTATAATTGCTCTCATACACTTTTGAATTGCCCAACTGTTTTTCAGAATATGGTCTACAATATGAAGCCAACTTTTGGAGCTGTTTGTGAAAAGGGCTGTTTTCAGGGATCAGAACATAGAGTAATGTACAAGAACTGCTTGGTATCTGGCCAGACAATTTCAAGTAGGCTGTTGGCATCATGGAAGTGGGAGGATCTGTTGGTAGGGTAACGGTTCTCGAGGATGTCTGACAGTCTGTACTTGATAAAAGAGAGATCCAGATCATCAGCTAAATCAACATGTTGCCACGGAAATCACCTGAGCTGGACCAGTTTACAGCAGTTGAGACTCTGGACTCAAATGTTAAGGCTCTTAGTAATACAAACAGAAGAACGTTTAGGCGTGAGGTGTATATTTTCCCTTTGAATGTTTGTCCTAATATTTATATATAGACAAGTCACAGTCCTGTGAACGTGCCATCGAGTGTGGAATAAATGAATGAGTCAACACTGAAGTGAAGTCCTGATCAGGTTTGTAAGAATGAGAATCAGTCCTGGTTGAAGCAGAATTTCCTGTGTACTGAGCTTTTGTCTGATTAAAGATTTCAGGAGCAAGCATTTAATGTTGAAAGCATTGATGATTGTAATAAATCTTTTGTATATATACATAAAGTCATGAGTTACACATGGCACTGGTTTTATACTATGACTGCAGACAATTCTTTTATTATTATTATAATGTGGAAACAGAAATAAAGTTTGGAGTACATCCTGGGAGTTTTGTGGCTTATAGACAAGATGTCAGATACTCTGATTCAAGGTATTTTTTTTCCCTGCTTCTGTCATGGTTTTATTTTGTGTTTTTATACAAAGAATTTACGCTTTATGAGCTTTAGTTGTGCTTTACATGAAAAGGGGTGATAACTTCCAGTGTCTGGGGGATTTATGATATGCATTTCCATGGTGTTTTAAGCTTCTTTGATGTTTGGAGAGGAAAGGAGATTACCAAAAAATATATTTGTTACTTCTTAAACATAATTTATCTTACATTAAATGCATTCCAAGGCTGAAGACTAAAGGTGTGTTTTGACTGGGTGAGTATAGTATTAGAGGGGAAAAGTCCTTGGTGGGTTTTGTGATACATCAATATATATTTTGTGGGGCAACAAAACAAAAGAGATGAGCAGATCATGTAATGGAATTACGTGAAATTAATTTTAAAATTAGCATTTTTACCCTTAGCACTCACTGGTGGTGTTTGACATCCTGTGGCCTTGGGCTGCGTTTACATTTTTATCTGTCTTCTTCTAAAATTAAGTTATTGAAGCATGTTCTAAACTTACGAAAAGCAGATGCAAGCAGATCGCAAGTATCTTTAGCCAGCAAGAATATTTTAACTCTGAAGTTGGATGTTCCATCTTGGGAATTGCTGATTTGTTATCGTAATGGATTTTTGCCAGCATCCATTCCATGTTGTCTTCTGTTGTGTGCATATTGTACAAGATACAAGAACCCATTCACCTGCTATTGTATTTAATCTCTTTATCAAAATCAGTTCCAGATGGATACGTATATTAAACTTGTGCAAATGCATGGATAGCTTGTTCAGTCTCAATTAAGATACATAATTTCCCTAAAAATGCAATACTGAGTAACATTTGAAGGGATCTGGGATTTTGACATTTGTGTTACATCAAGAAATCTTTTAAAAATCTACTTTCTGTGCTCTCTGCCTGTGTAAGTGCAGGTGAGGAATTACTCTGGCTCTGAGAGCAGGTTTCATGTTGTGCTGTTTACTCTCAGGTGTGTTCTTTGGAAACCTGAGACTCGGAAATGATTTATGGAAAGCAAATGCCATCATGCTTATGTGATACCATTTTTCGAGTGTCCTACTGCCTGTCTCCCAAGGCTGCGTTTTGTTTTCTTAACTAAGCAGTTACCTAACACAATAAATGTACTCTGCTAGTTCTTTTGAAGGAGGCAAGACAGCATGAAGAGAGTGGCCCTCTGATGTGTCGTGTACAAGAAAAAGTACATGCGTATTGGGCACTTAAAAGCTCAGTCTGTAATTTTGAGAAGAAAAGGGCAGAGTACTTGACACTCTCTGAATATTTAAGTAGTGCATATTATTTTTAGCTTTCTCATTTCTTGTGTGTTCCTCACTTTTATTCTGTATCCCACATTTGGGTCTTGGCAGATTGACAGCTCTGCTTACGGCAGTTCTTGTTCTCTCATCGCTGCTCTGGGAGAAAGGGGGAACAAGCTGCCAGAATTCCTCTGCTGTTTTGGTACTTTAAAATACCTGGGGTTTCTCTTTTCATAAATTCAAGCGCAAGAAGGCCAGCTTTCTTTAGGATTATTTGGCAGTCCTTGCTGGAGAAGTTTTATTAGCAAGCAACTTTGTTTTATGGGAGGAGAGGGAGCTGCCGCTCCTACCTGGCTGTGCTCTAGTGCTGGGAAAGGGAAATAGCTATATTGGAAACAGAGATGTCCACAGGGAATTTTGTAGATGACACAGGAAATCCCTACCAATGAGCTGAGCAGCCTTGGTGGTGGTCACAGTGTGGCAGGGCTGTGTATGAGGCAGCTGTGCACCACTGAAATGCAGAATTTGTCAAGCTCTCCTTTTCTTGCAGGTAGCAAAATGCATTTTGTTTGTCTGTACTTGTGTGGTGTATTTACTAGATAAAGGTGTGTAGTCTTAATTAGAAAAAGCAAACCCAGAAAGTTTGGAGTTTTGGGTTTCTTCTGAAGCAGGTTTTCTCTTGGGCAGGTTTTCTTTTGAAGCGTGTCTTTAAACAACATTGAAGTGGTACATTGAAATAGCATTCAAGCCTAATGCGTTGGTGTGCTGAAAGGGTTAAATAACATCTACAGAGTGTCTTGAAGTTTAAAAGTGTTTATACAAATGTTTTTTAAAAGGTCCTGTCATAAACAGTTCTATACGTCACTTTTTACTTACTAAAATCTCTACCAGTCATAGACAAGCTGTTGCTTTTGAAGTCAACCAAACCAGGCTGATTTACACTGGTTGAGAATCATGCCCTAAAATAATTAACCAGTCACATCACGATACGGTGTCAGGGATGGATGTCTGCCGCTGCTGTAATCGTAGCAGACCCATGACACATGAAGACTAATCAAATTGGACATATTTTTGAAACTGTCATACCTTAGAAGAAAGAAAGTCGAGACATTTAACTAGAACGCAGCTGTTGCAGACCGAAGTCAGCGTGTGCCCTGGAGCAAATTCCTGCTGGTCTCAGACCTGTCTTGGAGGCAGCTCAGAAGGAGCAGGGTGAGGTGCAGGCTGCCTGGTTCGTACTTTGCTCTTCATCCTGTTGGATGTGTTTCTCCCAGCTGATAGTTGAAGGGGGAAAACCTGGTTGACCTTGCTTTGAGCAGCGGGGTTGGTCTGGGTGATCTCCAGAGCTTGTGTCCAGCCTCAATGTTTCTGTCATTCTGCTTTCCTTTCCTCCCACTATGGACTTGGGATGTTTTCATTTGCTTGCTCAGCACAGAGGCAAAGGCTGCTCTCATTAAGAACTGAGATGCAGCAGATTGGGGGCTTCTCCCTGGTCCCTCTTTCCATCTGTGCCTGGTGCAGTGTGGCCCCTTTGCAGGTGGGTGTGTGGGGCTCTGGCAGAGTGCAAATACTTTATTTCTGGAATGGTAAAAAGAGAAGGGGAAAGTTTTGCAAGTATTGCAGCAGGATTTTGTATCGTGCCTGCAGTTTCATCAGTTGCTTGAGCCTGAAATTGCAGTTTATGAAGTTGCTCCGCATTAGCAGCGTGTCCTGCACATTGCAGCTATGACAGTGAATTGAGTCTATTCCAAAAGAGGCTCCTCCAATTTGAAGAATGTGTCCCAGGATGCTGCTGGGACTAAGATGGTGTTTCAGTGTGATCTTAATCATGGTTTTCTCTTGTGTTTTGCTTAATGTTACTCCACGGGCCAAATTAATCCATGGTGCATCTGCTGTCTTAAATTTGGCCCAAAATACAGAACCATTCACTCATTGACACTGGCTGTGCTCAGCCCCTCTGAGTCAAGCCATGGGTGAATTGACGCAACCCAAATTGGGATTATTCTAGATCCTGGTTTTGAAACGCACGCACTTTTCTGTATTGCCTTTTCTATGACTAAACTTTTTATTACCTCTGCCTCCCTGGGGTGGCAGCTATTTACCATGGCAACATGCGAACAGCACGTTCTGTATCCCAGAAAATGCATCGCTTCCTAGGCATGAAATCCGCTTCCTTGTTTTTGGACAGAGGCTTCAAAAGCATTGGTCTCAACTGGGAGCTACTGTTGTTTGAGTGACTTCTGAAACACTTTGGGCTTTGGCAGGGGGAAGGGGAGTCGGGGGAGCCTGAGTGCACCTCAGCTTGGCTAAGACAGGTCTTTTCCCACTTTTCTTTCTTTGTTTTCCATCCGCTAGCCATAACCAGCCTTTTCCAGCCAGTTCCTGGTACCAGCTCCCAGAGCGAAGGGGTTGCCAGGCTGTTTCAGAAGACGTACTGCAGAAGGAGCACAAAGACAACCTTTTGTACCTGAAAACTTGTCTGTTTTTTGCAATTGTACCAGTTGGTCTAAATAACAGATAGTGTCTCGCCCCGTGAGCTTTGCCTCACTGGTAAGAACATCTGTGGTTATGAAATGTTCCTGGTAATTGAGAAGGACTCATGGAAATATCTCAGCTGACTCCTCTCCAGCACAGGCAAGCGATGCTTACGAGTTGACCACCTGGCAGGCAGCGGCATCTGCCTCTTCATACTCTGACCCACAAAAATAAAGCCTTACATTTAAATCTGAGAACAACTATCGTCCTTTTAGGAGGAGATGGTGAACAGGCAGGGACTAAAACTCAGCTCCTGCTGTTCCTGGAGGTCAGCTCTTTGTCCTTAGAGATTTTTTTCCTTTCCCACAGATGAGCAGCACTGGGGTGGAAGATGCGGAGTGGGGAGCCGGTGTGGCAGGACGGGTGGCGTCTGTCCCAGCAATGGGAGATGCCCATGGGATGGGTGCATGGAGCAGCGCTGGGTAGCGAGCTGTAGGTGGAGAGGGGACCACTTTGCAGGGTTGGCATTTGCCACCTTGAGAGCTTTCCGTTGGGTCTCTACCACCACCCAATCAGCGAGAGAGGAGAGGAGAGTGATACAGTGGCTTTGGAGCCAGACTCAATCAGCAAATGCCAGGTCTACGATGGGCCTGCGACCTTGGGGAACTCGTTTCTCTTCTCTCTGCCTTGATTTCTGCTCTGGCCAAAGGCCATTTTTTTTTTTTCCCCCGAAGGCCTCAGGACCCTAAGGTGAGCAATCAGCTGGGCACAGGCAGGGCTGTTGCTCAGAGCTTGCAGTGAGGCTGACACCAGGAGCACTGCCCAAGGGCTTGCTTGAGATTTTTGTGCATCCTGACAGATGAAGGAGACTTTCGTACTAAAAACTATGGAGCAGATGTGGAGGCTGCAGCCCTCGGCTTTCCCCGTGCTTTGAGACCATCATGTGGGTGTCTGTCCCTCGCTGCTTCAGGGTGGCTGCACCTGCAGCAGCGCTGCTGTGACTGTGGCCCAGTCCTCCTGGACGCCATGCTCACGGGCTCTGCTGGGGCAGTCCTTTTCCCATGGTAGTCCCAACGTCACTGTGTGCTTGCATATCTGCGGTGAACCGTTGGAGGTTGTTCGTTACAGGGAGTCAAGTTAGGAATTTCATAGGGCGAGGAGTGTCAGACTTCACAGCCTTGCACCCCTAGGAATTACCCCACCACGAAGGCATTTCCTGCATGTGCTGCACATTGTTCCCATCACTTGTAGCAGAGATAACAGGGAGCTGAACTGTGTGAACTGTGACTTTCTAATGAAAACATCTGTGCTCTTGATTTGGGCACAAGATCAAGCCTGGGGATGGGGCTGAGCCGTGAAGCCAAAGGAAGGCGTTCCCTTGTGGGTGGGCTGCCGAGCGTCGTGGGGCTGGTGGCCACATCCCCTTCAGCAGGGGAAAGTCATGCCTTCCAGAGAAGCAGCTAACCTGAATTATTTAATGGCAAGCAGAGGGTCATGTTTCTGCAGGAAACCTAAATTACACAGGTTCCTCTTGTGTTTAAAATGCAATTGTGGGGACAGATCCTGAGCTGGAGTACATGGATGTTGCCCTCCTGACCTCGGTGGCACAGCAACAACATGTGCAGGAGCATCCTGTGACTCAAGGAAAGCATGGGGAGGACAGCACTCGGCATCATCCCAGTGAGAGAGTTTGCAAAGGGCAACTTGGGGACACCAAAACTGGCCTTTCTGGCTTTGGCAAGGTGTCAGTAGGGAAGATGCAGTTTGTGTCCCAAGCTGAGCACTGTGGTAGAGCTGATGTTGGGGACATGGGAAGAGTGGGGCAGGGAGCAAGCAGCTGGAAAGCCACCAAGAGATGAATGAGTGGTGAGTACCAAAATGAGCATCATACCTCTTCCTCACCTGTGAGAGTGATGCCTTTGGGTGATGAAATCCTTCCCTAAGGACACTGGTGCCTCACCACCAGCTTGATAACCCAACCCTCCTGATGCCAGGCTGTGGGACTGGGGATTGGGATCCCTGTTCCCCAGGTGGGATCCTGTAATAGGGGAGGGGCTTTGGGTCAAGGCAGGCAGGGAACTAGTTGTCCTTGGGATATTAAAGCTCTTTAAAATATTTCAACAGCAGCTCAGATGCATCCAACCCACCCCACCTCCGCCACACTCACACCCCAGATGACTCCAGGGAATTCTCTAAAGAAGCCCAAACCACCCTTTAAAAACCACAAGAGATATTTTGTAGCCTTCCAGGAGAGAGGAAGGTCATGTTAACCCCCTTTCCAAAAGGCTGCTATTGAGGCGCAGTTTGGGATCTGGCCAGCGTCCTAGAAGGAGTTGATGGCAGCGTTGTTTGGGTTGGAGTGGTCCAAAGACATTGACAGAGAAAATATTTTCTGTTCCCACAGAAAGAAATCCTGCTGCAAAGTTTTTATTGAGCAAAAAGAAATGCTTGTGCTGAAAAAATCAGAGCTGCGGCCGTAGCACAACTAAAATGCAGCGAGCACTTAGGAAATATTTGTTAAGCCCCAAGAACCTTTGCTTGCCAGGAGCAAGAGTCTCCCTGCAAAAGTTGCTTGAATTAATTTCCCTCTGCATTAAGGGTCTTTATTTTATTAACTTTAGTGTTTATAAAAACAACCATCAAAGGTAGCTGCGATGCTGTAAAAGTTTAAAGACCCCAGCCGAATGGGGTGAGAGAACATCTGAAAGAGAAGGGAAACCCAAAAAATCATTGGGAAGGACTCGATGCAAATAGGAAAGCTGGGAGGGGAGATGCAAGGAGGGCTCAAGGTTGCTGCAAACGGTCCCAGTGGGGCTGAACGCCCTGTGGGAGCTGTGGCTGTGCTGGCTGGTACACGGGGGAATAAAGAGCACCCTCCGAATGGCTCTCGCCAGTGTCCCTGCCACATCATGGCAAGGCAGCTGGGGGACATGCTTCACGGGAGCACCAGAGATGCCCAGCACAAGATCGCTGTCCAAGATTCACTTTTTCCCACAGCCAAACCTGCCATAGGGGCCTTTTCTTGCGGCCACCTGCGAAATGGTGCTGATGGTGCATTTTTATGCAGCCACTCAGGTCTGGCTGCAGCATGGCTCCATCTCACCTGATGTTCAGCCCTTGCAGGTTTTGCAGAGCTATTGGATATTCTGGTTTCTTTTAGCCTTTTCCTGTTCCCTGGAATGGGGACTGGGCTGTTCCCAGCTGGTGCTGGAAGCTGCTGGTGAGGCAGTGCCTGGGTGTGGCAGGGGGGGTGGCACTGGTGTCTTCGGGCACTTTGGACGGGCTTTGGCACTGAGCGTGAGGGCTTGCTGTGCCAATGTGATTTAAAGCCCTTGTTTGTGCATCCCACCCCTTGTCTTCCTTCTAACAGGCAGCTTCACTGCCTGACCCGCTGTGTGCAATTAGTGCTTGGCCCCGCTGGGCTCCCAGTCGGTACCCTGCTGAGCTGTGAGAGAAAAGCTGGCAGGAATCACCCAGCCCTTTTCTTTTATGGGGCCAGGCAGAAATTCATTGTTCATTTGGGAAGCGGAGGAAAAAAAAAAAAAGAAGAAAAAAGAAAAAAACCCCACCAAACCCAGCTGTTTTGCAAAGTCCTCCACCTCTCACCCCAAAAAATCCCCACCGTTGGTCTCTCTGGGGACAGGAGGACAATGTGGTCATGGATGCCCCATTGCTTCCCAGCCAGACCTGGCTGCAGGACAGCGATGTCTAATGTGAGCTGGGGCAGCAGCAGGGTCACAGAGCGAGGCTTTAACCTGGGATATCAGCATGAGGGGACAGAGATGAGCTCAAACCACCAGTCCCAGCTGGAAATGAGTAACTGGGCATCTTCGCCACTGCTCCCATCAGTGCTGGGTTGCTGCAGCGTGCCGGGGACCTGGTACGTTTGTGTTTCTGCAGCAGGGCGATTCCTCCTGCCAGGTTTTCTCTTTGCACACCAGCTGGCTTTTTCCTCTTAAAAGCTATGGAATTAAAGCACATATTGGCTGGTGCTTCTCGAGCTTGGGGCATTTTTGCAGCTCCTCTCGAGAATTTGCTCTGTCATGTGCTCGCGGTGGAGCCAATGGAGGAGCGGTTTCTTGCTGGGCTTTGCCCTGGCCTCAGTCTCTGACCCCTGCAGTGCTGACATGAAATTAAAGGTAAAGATTTGCTTTACCCAGAGATTTGTTAGCCCAGGGGTTTCCATGACAGGATCAGGGTACCAGATGGGGTCAGCCATCCCCTGAGTGGGCAATGCCTCAATTAACCCAACCTATTCCCCTGGGGATGGGCTGTGGGGTCTGCAGAGCATCAGGGAAGGAGAAGGGCACGTTAAGCCCGAGACGAAACCCACTGTCCCGGTGGTGAGCTGTGCTCTGGCCAAGGAGAGCTCTGCCCATCCATAACCCCATGCCGCCCTCGGGACTCCTCCAGGATAAACCACTCCCTTCACCCCAAGCACTCACCCTTTGCTCCTCCACCAAAAACCGTGGATGCCTTGGGGTGGCAGAGTCAGTCCAGCTTGCTGACCTCGCGTCTTGCCCTGCGTCAGTCCCTGGGGCTCCTCCATCGTGGGATGGCAGTTCAGGGGAGCAAATCCCTTTCGTTACAGACTAGACGTTGTGGAGAAAAAGGCATCCAAAAATAGAAAGTCTGAGCTGTTGAAATTATCCAGCTCAGCGGAGAGAGTGTGTGTGGCACTCTCCCAGCTCTTCCCGTACTTTATATATGCATATATTTATATATATAGTGAAAGTTAACCCCTGGAGACATGCTAAAGGCTTTAAAAAAAGTGTTCTGTTGGACTAAAGATATTTTTGCCAAGTCTAAAAGGACCTTCAAGTTTACTGCTCCCCATGTCGCCCGTCGAGGAGGGAAGACATCAGCCAGGATGAACTGGTCTTTTACCAGCAGCTGTGGTTCAAGTGTCTGCTCTTGCACCAGGCTGAGAGGGCTCGTCGACAGATTTAAAATGCTACTTTTTTTGTTAATTAGATGTGTTCAGTTATCTGGCTGCCCTGGGATGGGACAGCGATACACAGTGAGCTCTGAAATGTCACGGGAGGACAGAAGCAGGTGAGGTTTGGGGGAAACGTGCAGGACAAGCACCTTGATGCCTCTGCAAGTGGCATCCCGGTCCCCATCCCAATGCATTGGGCACCTGGTGTTCCCTGTCCCATTGGGAAAGCCATCAGTGTCACCACAATGGGGCTCGTCTTCTCGGGCGTTTGGCAAATTCATCTGCAAAGGGGTTCCCCCCGCCCCTTTTTGTTGTCCACTGATTTCCTTAGAAAATGCTGTGGCAAGGCAGTGCTAAAAACTTCCTTGGGGTGCAGCGGCTGGAGGGTGGCCGTGAGAGAGGAAAAGGAAGTGCCAAAAACACCCACTCAAAATCTAATGGGATCCAACTGCCTCCTCCCAGCAGGTTTGCTCCTTCATTGCCCAGCAAAGCCCCTAAAACCCCCCAAATGCTGCTGCTTCCAGCTGCCCACGCTGCAGCATCCGTGAGTGGGCTGGGGGTGGAAATGGGCCACTTCAGGCCAATTTAAACTTTTTCCCTTTTCCTGTGCAACATCCTGCCCCAGGCGTGGGCTCAGCGGAAAGTTGCCTCTTTCCCAGCCCTGTGGGGCTGCTCCGAATGGGATGGGACCCCCTGCCCATGTGTCACCACCTTGGGTGAGACTCCAGCAGTTGAAGCAAGTGGAGAAGGCGGCTTGAGCACTGCAGGTCTTGCACTGGAAATGGCCCCAAAATGTTCCTCTTGCTCCAAAAAGCTGGCGGAGGGCAGCCATGGGGGCTTCCAACCCAGCTCCTGGGCCCAGCTCGCGATCGCTCTCCTGTTTTAATATTGCAGGGTAAGATGAATGCTTGAATTTCTCGTTTCTGGGAGGAAACTGATGTAGCATTCAGCAAGGCTTGCAACGACTTTATAGCAAAAATCATGGTTAACGCATCAGGCTGGCTGCAGGTCGCAGCAGTACACAGAGCTCCCTGGGGTCTGGCACGGAGCCACTGCCATTGGCACAAGCCAGAGGCAGGGATGTTCCCCCGAAACCTTCAGCAGTTTCGGGGTTGGCATGTAACTCGTCCCTGCGTGGTGATGAGCAGTGTACAAGTGTCCAATATTATTCTGGTGAAATACAATTTATCCTGTTCAGCCTCGTTGCACAGGGTTGATGCGCTTTACCCAGGCAAGGCTTTGCTCTGCAGACGTGGGTGCAGAAGCAGGGGTTGCTTGGACGGGGTCTGTGCATGTAAGGATGAGCAATTGCTGCTTTCTTACCTATTTTCCTTGTGCATGGATGCTGGGAGCAGCTCAAAAGGCGAATCCAGCCCCGAATTGCCCTGCTGCTGGAGCCCCGGCCCTTGCAGCCGTGCATGGGAAGAAATGCCCAGGGCAAAGGACCGCAGCTGGCATCAGCGACGTGCGGGGCAGGTTCTACACTAACCCTGGCTCATGTCCCAGGTAATTTCACCACCACCCACAGCATCTCTCTGGGTTTCACCAGGGCAATGGAAAGCAAGGTCTGACCACAGCCTCCAGCTCATCTTTAGTGCCCAATGCACCAAGTCTGTGATTCACTCCAAAACCTATGATTGGCTCTACAAACGCTGCTTCTTCATTGTTTAACCTCCAAATGTTGGTTCTTCCTCTTTGGACTCTGAATTTTGAGCTTTTCCCAGCCTTTCTGCAGCTCTGGGAGCTGGAACCTTCCCTCCAGTGCCAGCTGAGCTGGTTGTATCAGGCCAGGAGTGGAGGCTCTGAGGAAAACCATAAATATTGCGAGACTGGTGATGAAGAGGGGAGCTGTCAGGAGGGGAGGGAGGGAGGCTGCGGATTCTGCATTTTTTTGCTGGGGCCTCAGCAGAGCCCAATAGTTAATCATTAAAATATGCTTATATGTAACTAATCTCTGCAGGACAATGAACTGAGAAATTATTTAACGCAATTTAAATGGGTCATAGTAGTCACTATAATAAGTGTGCCTCGAGCCAATGGGAGCTATCAGGCTCCTATAAAAGTGGGTGGGAAAGAAATAGCAGCTGGTGGGAAGAGATCACCAAAGACCCGATGCGTGTCCTGAGCCACCTCTTGACGTGTAGGGATCCTCCTGATCTGCCTGAAATCAGGCTCCAGCTCCAGGCTGAGCCCTTCTTCAGTTATTGGTGATCCCTTCAGTGGTCAGTGGCTGCGGTGGAAAGGACAGGGTCTGCCGGGAGCCGGCACTTGTGGCCGCACCATCTCCTCCACTGCCGCTCAGCGCTGCCAATGGGGACCAGAATTGCCTATTTAAGTCTAAAAAGGTGAAATTCAGCAGTGCCGTGAGTTGGGGGTTGCATCGCTTGGATCAGGGTGAGCGGGATGCTCTTCCAGGAGGTGGGTCGGACCTGGGGACAGCGGCTGGTTTTGGTGAAACCCCATTTGGGTTTGTGGTTTTGGAGATGTGACGGTGTTAGCAGCATTATCACAGTGTTATCCTGCGGGGACATGCAGCACTGAGCAGGTGCTGCTGCTGGAGTTTTGCAGCAGCTTTATAAGTGGAATATGGGGAGCAGGGGGGAAATTAATGGAAATGGATTTTAGTGGACTTTGATTGGCCTGTGAGAGGGATTATATCAGCTGGGCACTTCGTGAGCTGACCCCGATGGCTCTCTGAAATCCCGTCCTCCTGCCGCTCGGTGCTTGGCTCCCAGCCTTCCCGCTGGCGCGTTTCGGCTTTATCCCTGTTGTTGTTTGCAGCCCTGTGGGACCGATGCACCAGGCGCTGTTGGTGAGCGCTGCTGAGACCCTCCACCATAGCACTGACCATGGCTGGGGTGAGAATATATCTGCTGGAGGGAGAAGTGACACCAAGCTGTCTGCCAGCCTTGCTGCCTGCCTTAAAATACCCCAAAGAGGTATTAAGTGCAGTTATTTGTAGCTCCACGGTACAGATATTTACTCCTGCAGCGATGCACGCCGCTGCCCTTGCTGCCAGTCCTTAGATAAGCAGTAAATCCCAACATCTCCAGACATCAGTTTCTTCCTGCTACTTGCTTTTTCTTCAGTCTGTTAGTTTAATAGTATTTCATCTGTCTCTTTTTGTGACTTTGGCATCTTTTGTCCAATTTTAAGTCATATACAATTGATTTATTGTATCACATTACATGAAATCAGCTTTCAGCTCCCTCTTCCCTGCTTGCAAATAAGCAAATGGGTGCAAGGACTGTCAGAGGTAATCGTGCCTGCGCCAGCCAGCTGCTCTCTGATCCAGAAAATAAAGAGCACAGCCTGTTTCCTGTTAAACTTTGCTGGTCACATTGATTTACATTGTTTGTCTCATGTTTTATGGCTTCCAAACTGATGTTGCGTTAAGCTGGCTGGAGTTGAGGGAAGAAATGAAATGCAGGCACTGGCAGGCTTCCCCAAATGCATTCATGAGGGTTGATCACATAGTCACATTTTCTTAGTCACTGGAGGAGAAATAGCAGAGCTGCCTTGCATGTGTCCTGGTCAGTTTGCATCAATCCTGTGCTGGTAAAAGGCACTTGTCAGACAATTTTGGAAATTCAAACCGTGGAGCAATGCAGGCAGCGGAGGGGCTGCATCCCCCTGCGCCATGGCTGGGCACTCATCCAGCCACCAGAGTGGTGGTTTGGTGGCCATGGGACGTCTCCTGTCTTTATCTCAACCCACAAGCTCTTTTTTCCATCTTATCTTCTACCCTGTCCTGATGAGGGGAATGAGAGAGTGGCTGCATGGGCTCCCAGCAGCCAGCCAAGGCCACCCCACTAAAAACAAGGACTGGGGCAGAAATTCTCATGTATATGTATATAGAATCATAGAATCATAGAATATCTCAAGTTGGAAGGGACCCATAAGGATCATCAAGTCTAACTCCCTGCTCCTTGCAGGACTACCTAAAACTAAAACATATGGTTAACAGCATTGTCCAGACGCTCCTTGAACTCTGACGGGCTTGGTGCCGTGACCACTTCCCTGGGGAGCCTGTTCTAGTATAGGTATGTGCATTATATATATAAATGCGTTTTAGGCAAAGCAGGATGAGTTTCTCACGCCCTTGCTTAGGGCATGCCATTGGGACTCTGTGCAGATAAATGGGACTGCGTATTGCTGCTGCCAGTGGCTGCAGGTCAGCGCTTTGCTAGGATGGCAGCACTGCAGGTGGTGGGGAGGAGAGAGCTGCCTTTTGCCCCAGGCCGGCATGGGGAGGTTGTTCATACGGGCATGTTTAATTTGAGGTGTCATGTTGCAGTTCTGGGTCCCCGATGGTTTGTTACCATCGTACTTGCTGGCTCTCAGCAAGTCTGTGCAATGAGCTGTGGATGTGTCCACAAAAAAAAAAACCCCAAACCCAAAACAACTGCTTTCCGTCTGTCTCGGGTTAGTCAGAGGCTGTCTGCAGAGCAAGGCAGGATTTCTGCCCAAAGAAACGCAAAGTATTTGGAATCAAAAGCCCTGATCTAAGGGCAAAATCTGCTCGCCGGCCACACGAGTGAAGAAAGTTTCTTATTTCGTTTTACAAGCGTCAGCAGCATGTTGGCTAGGGAGTTCTGCCATTTCTGCTCCATTTCTGGCAGAGAAAGTCTAATTTTTCCTAGGAAAACAAGAAATAGAATATTTCTATAGGATTGAATGCAGGAGAACATGCAGAAGTTAATATTAGGGAAGACACCTAAAGAATTCAGCAGGTTCCTATGGCAATAGGTTGAACGGCATTTAGCATTAACTCTAAATTGTCTATTTATGTGCGTGTATTTGAAAATAATGGAGAAGCCCTGTGGGGGGTGTTGGATGCAGAATGGGCTGAGCGAGTCCGGATTTTGCCATTTCTGTTCCCCCTCTCTCCATCACAGTCTGGAAAATTGGTGTATTGATGGCTGCTCTCTTTTATTGATTTAAAAGTACTATTGCAGGTTCATTATTTGCCTCTGCTGGTGCAATTTTGGTTTTCTTAAGAAAAAGAGATTGTTTCTTTTTGTGCCCCAGGTTTTTCACATAAAGGTACAAAAGTTCAGTAGATTATTTCTTTGGTGCATTTTATTCCCTGTACTGCTTTTTTAATTTAACATCTGTTTTATGGTTGAGGGGGATGTCATTCAGTGGTTGGAGCAGGGGACAGGGTGAAAGGAGGTCTGGATTTCGTAGCTTGTCTACAATGAATTTATAGTTTCATATAGGCCATCTTTTGGTGGGTGCAGATTTCAGATGTCTTCACACCCTTAGTTTCTCAGTTGGGTCTCACCACTCCCATCACCTCTCTAACAAAGCTGCCTCCTCTGTTTTCAATTAGGGCTATTTCCCCTCCCTGTAGCAAACCCAGCAGTGTCTCAGCAAGCTCAGAGAAAGCATTAAATGCCACGTTCCCATTTCGAAAGGCCACCATAAAAGTAAATGATTGATGGAAACCAAGCAGGAAGAGGGAGCTCTGCAGAAGGTACCTCTCCTCCCTCCCCTATTTACTGTTCTTCCAGACTTTGGCCCAGGGGCTCAGCCTTCACCTGTTTCACAACGTGCCTCGCTCAAGACCTAAAGATATGGCCTTGGGAATAAAATGGGTCTAAACCAAGGTTTTTCAAGCAACATCCCAAACTGAGCTGTTCAGCCACTGCAAATGGGGAAAAAACACTGCCAGGGTAGGGTGCTGCTGGGTCCATGCAGCCTGTCCCCAAAACCAGTGGGATTTTATTTATTTTTTTTTTAGGGCATCGCATTACCCTCCTCATCTCCCCCCAGGTAAGGTGTCAAAACTCTGATGGCTGAACTGACGCCTGCTGGTGACGAGCCTGAGAGCAGCAGGGCCGAACGGCAGCCTCTGTGGAGGGAGAATTAGGGTTTAATTCAGTTTCTTTTAGCTGGCAAATCAAGCTCAACCATAAAGGAGGCAGGGGAGGATGAAAATACTGCAAGTCTGGAATAAGAAACTATAGCGCGGATGGGATTTAAATTCTGTCTTGTCTCATCTTTAATAGTGTGAATTTTAACACCACTTGTAAGAAATTCAAAGAAAAGGGCTGCACCATGTATGATTAGCAGCATTAATGGCGTTCCTTCAGAGCTTTATGTAATTTAAAAATCGTTTACACTTCTATAGCTCCTTGCAAGCTGGCCAGCTAATGAAGGAACGAGTGACGGACCCGCTGGGCACTCGTTGTACAGTCACTGCTTTCAAAACGCCCGCACCCTGTGTGTGATAGAGATGCCAACGTATTTAGACAACGGGATATTTTTGTTTTCAGAACAGCCGTGGTTGCAAGAGCCAAGTCCTGCAAGACCAGCCACACTGGCCCTCCTACTCTGGAGAAACTCATCACACGGACCGTCGCCAACTGCCCGGGCATGGCGTGTGCAGCTGAGGTGATTTCACTGATGTCTCATTGCCACCATCACAACCAGAGGGTTTGAAAGCCTTTGACCCGATACAAGCAGAGCTCTGTGTCTTTGGCAGTGGGGTTTGGGGTTGGGGTTTTTTTCAGATGCTGGAGTTTGTGAGCTGCTCTTTCACCTCCTTGCGCTGTTTTCCAGACAGATGAGGTCATGTCTTGTATCACTGGCATTATAATTAAGCTAATGGATATTTAGCTCATTAAGAGGCTGCCACACATGCTACTGCTTTACAAACTCAGGACTTAATCCTGCGAACCGCTGGGCACTTTCAGCCAAACTTCACGGGACAAGTCCCACAAGAGATAGCTTATCGCTCTTCTGTTAAGGGTTGGCGTGCTGCCGGCAGTGCTTTCCCAGGCAGACACCCGTGAATGTGATGAACGAATGTGCTGAGGACAGGCTGTGCAAGTGCAATGAGGCTCTGAGGAGCATCACTCCTCACTGGTGGATGAGAACCTGGTGCTTTGCTCCCTGCCTCCATCACCAGCCATGCAGGGCAGCTTGGCAAAAGCAGCCAAGAGCATCACCCATCACTCGAAGCAAATGCCTTCAGCAGTGTGGTAGTGGTCGTACGAGACTTTATGAGCTCCAGCTTAGCCAGTCTCTGTGATATTGGATTTAAAAAAATTTTTTTTATTTTTTAGGGAGACCTAAAGGAGGGAACGGTATTAGGCAATGGCTTGTTCTCGGATGTTCCTGTGCTGGAGATGAGCGCTCCTCCTGCACACGTCCGTCGTGCCACATAGGCAGCTGTCCGCAAGCCAAGAACAGGGGAAGATGCCTATAAATGTAAAAAAGGAGAGTATTCACTCCTGCTTTCTGACTGGAAAAACAGCTACTTCTATATTTATTGGACAGCTAGGACTGCCTACCAGCTGGAAAAACCTGAGGACTCTGCACCTCCAGAGGCTCCTACAGCTGGGGAAAAAATCTCCCCGTGAAATAAATATATCTGATGCCTAAAATGCCTCGCCTGAGAGAACAGGGACAAGAACTGCATGGAGATATTCCTAGCCCCGTAATTATTTCTCCAGGCACGTGGAAAGATCAATTCTCAGCTGTCACATGTAGAAAGCAGCAGACACGAGATCCGACAAAGACAGGGGAATAGGGAGCTATTTATCACAAAGGCTTGCTTTACAGGGTCGGAGCAGAAACCGCCTTGCTCCTCTCTGAGCTGCAGGTGGGTTAAGGTCAGGTTGCAGCTATCTTCTTTAGTCCATGTTCTCCTGACTTCGATAATCTCGGTTTAAATCCTCCTGAAATGGTGCTTGCAGCAGAAAAGCCAGCCCTGCTTGGCGATGGAGAGCGGCCCTGCTGGGATTAGGGAAATAAGGGGTCAAAGCTGGGGCTGGAGCTGGTGAGGAGGTGGGTTTCTCAGGGCTGCAGCACCTCGGTCGTTTGAGCCAGGAAGGTCTGGCTCAGCAACCATGCCCAGACCGCTGGCCTGGACCTCCAGCAGTGGTCTGAGCCAGTGCAAATCGTGTTTGACATGTAACCAGATTTGATGTGTCATGCTTTGCCCTCACGTGGGATGCCGGGCAGAGGGGATCAAGCTGAGGTTTTATATTTTCAGGCCAATATCTTTCTGGGCAGGTAGGTGCAGCTGCAACATGGGAAGGGTGAGAGCAGGTTTGAAGAGCAGGATGAGCCCATGCTCTGCGAGACCCAGGGGGATCACTGCCTGTGAACCTAGGGCAAAGCCCTAGGAGGTAGAGGACTGATGCTTTCAGGTTATGCACAAGAATGATGCTGTGCATGCAGGTTAGGTGGATCCCTGTGCTGGCAGCTGAAGCTTTTTGCAGGCAAACACCAAGAATGGCACCTTTCTGGTCCCACAGTGATTCCCAGGGCTTGGTTTTCCTGGCTTTGGCTGTGAAATACAAATTGTGTGGCTATTGAAAATGCCCAGCAGGGCCCCAGCCCATAGGTGCATGCACCACATCTGGTCTGGCATCCCCTGGGCCAAACTTCGCACTGCCAAGGGCAAACTTTGCACTGCTAACATGATCGATACACGAGGCAGCCGGGCCTGAAGAATAATATCGGTAGCAGAGAAAAGCAATAAAAATGAACGTGCCTCTGGGAAACGCAGTGAGAGACATTAGCATCCTTCCAAGTTAAACAGTGTCCTCACTGGGTTCGCAGCTGACAGGTTTGATCTGCTCGTAAGACAGACTGTGTTAAGTGCAAGGCGTGATTCTGGATGCAGAAACATCTATTCAGCAGAAATATCTTATTCTCCTGCTGTGAGGGGATGCAGAGGAATGTCATCAGCTTAATGTCTTGCGGGGTCTGTTTTCCCTAAACTCAAAGGCTTGTGAACACAGTCCTTGGATGTTCTCCTCCTCTGGGGATCGTAAGTCTTCCCTGAATGTCTAAGATGGTTTTTTTTTTGGATCAGTCTGCACTTACAGACACCGTTGGGATACATTTGTGGTGCTGGGTGCCAGATGCCCCCATTGCTCCCCATCCTGCCATGATGTGCAGCCAGGAGCGGGGTATTCCTGTTCCCTGCCCCTGCTTCTGGGGTCTGGAATAACCCTCAGCCCAAGATAAATTTAGGGTATCTCAGAGGCTGGGATGTGGAGATGGATGCTGCCCCATGGTCCTCCCCTGACCAAGGTACCAGCCGAGGGCTTAAAGTCTACGGGTTTAACTGCCAGCAGTTTACTTTGTCAGTAAGGTGCTGAGTCCATCCTTTTCCCCTATTCAGAGGGCAGTTTGTTCGTATTCATAAAGCCAGAGATAACAGGATTGACTTAAGCAATCTGTGTCTTTGACACAGAGCCAACTAAGCACTTAAGCAGGGTTGCTTGGGGGAGGAAGGATGCCCAGCCGTGCTCTGGGCTGTGAGACAGCACAGGCATACACGGTGCTTGGGATTTCTGGATTACTTCTACCTAAAGGCCAAAGGAATTTCCCAGACACACAGGACAAGCTGAAATTGAACCGAGTTTCTTTGTGCTTTATCCTATTGGTATCCTCCTCCAGATTCCTCTGTTCCCTCAGTTCATTCTATAATGGATCTATCTATATATAACCTTCTATAACGGAGCTAACAGGGAGATTTTTTGAGGGAGAAGCAATGGCTGAGCCTCTCACCCGCCTGGCTTTCAAAACCGCCGTTAGTGAGCATGGAGGTGAAAGCCACAAGCACCAACCCTCCTCCATCTGCCTCTCAGTGAAGGAGAGATCCTCCCCATGCAAGACAGCCAGAAAAAGCTGGGTTGCGCAATCACTGCTGAGGCATTCGAGGAAAAAGAATAATATTTAACGGTTCTGGCAAGAACATGCCTAAGCCAGCAAGCACAGCTCTCCTTGCTCTGGGCTGGGGAATGAGTTGGGCAGAGCCTGAGGGAAATTCTTTACATTCTTAGGATTGGGAAGGCGGAATTAAGGTAAAATACTCCTGGATGAGGGCCAGGATATCTGGACTAGCAAGCTTTCTCTTGCTTTTAAACATCACACTCAAATTGTATTCAGGACTACATTTGGAGTGGAGTTGGTTTCAGGAAAAGCATTGTATTGGAAGTCCAGGGAGGGGAAAAAAAAGACCCATTTTTGTCTCTGAATGTGCCGGACCTCCAGCTAGCAGAGCTCAGGGCAGCGTGCTGGGGACTTTGCTCACTCGTGTGCTGGCCCAGCAACTCGTATGATGTGCCGCTCACTGGGCAGGCCTCGGTATGAGTGTAAGGCAGCACAATCTGTCACTGCTGCTGGATCTGTGACAGTCCACGTTGCCTGAGGCTGTACAGGATGGCTCCTGGCTCCTCTGGCGTGCGCTGGACCCCTGACGTGCCCCGGACCTGACTCGTGGAGGGAGCGCAGATGCAGCCACTGGGCTCGGTCCCTCCAGGAGATGTATGGCTGTTCTCTGCCACAGCAGTGATTTGGAGAAAAAGTTTGGTTTACGTTGTGGTTCAGATTCGGAAATAAGATGAAAAAAAAGTTTAATGTAGGCTCCTAAATAACACCAGCTTTCAGGACTCAGGGCTGCTCTTCCCTCCTCCTCCTCCCACCAGCAGTCCCAGAAGCGTCGTGTGGCACTGCTAGAACTTGAAGCATGGGAACAACCATAAGCTGTGCCGCTGCCAAGGGAAAACTGGGCACAAAGCAGGCACACCCACCAGGACCCACTTCTGTTTCTCTTGGAGCTCAGCAAACCCTGGGCTGTGGCTCTGCAGCACCAGCTCCACTCCCCCCAGAGCTGCGGCTTTGGTCCTGGGCCCATCCTTCATCCTGTGTGTGCGGCTGAGCCTCCAGCAAGGCAGAATTATTTCCCAGCTTTAAGGAACAAAACAGGAACAAGCCAACAAGGAACAGCCAATGCAACTGTCAAATAATGAGCAATTAAGTGCTATTGCTTCTGGTAGTGTTTACCCACCAGCAATAGCAACTTCACGGCTGAGAGTTAAGCTCTCTCTGTACCGAGACTCTGCGTGATGCAATATTTGATGGGTTATTTGATCCATGGCTCTCAGACGAACACTGATGAAAGAAGGGCCCAGTGTGGGGTACCCACTACGTACAGTAGCTCTGTCTGCTTCATACAGCAGCATTGTGCTTTTCCCCTTTCCCTTAGAGAACAGCAGTTTTTTCCCCTGGAGGTACTGTTTGATTGCCACAAATTGGAAGCCTTTAAAAGGGAAGATCTGCGTGAGTCACAGTTAAAGCCATAAAAGAAAAACCAATAAAGCGATCTGAACAGTGCTGTTTAATGGATTGAGGCAAACTTACTGGAAATAGGATACAGACTGTTTCATCTTTAAATGGTTAGTTCAAATCCAGCTGCATTCAGGAGCAAATGACATTTATTTTCTGTCAATAGGTGTCAGAGAAAAGAAATTTGAAAGGAATTTTACCACCTGAAAGGAGTTGCTGGTTTCTCTACGCTCCCAGCAGCTCCCTGAGCACGTCTGAAAGCCTTATGGACGTTAGGTACTCTTGAAACTCAGTCCTTAGAGGGTAGAGCTTTTCCCACCATGAAAATACTTGTCACTGTCCTGAACATAGGTATCTGCTCACATGGCTGCCTTCGCTTAATTTTCTTAGCAAATAAAACACACATGAGCTGCACCGCGTTCACCCCTCTCGATAGCGATGCTTTTCCACCACCTTGGTGAAGCAGGAGGCAGAACAAGCGCTCATCCGTATCGGCTCTCCGGGCAGTGCCGGCAGCAAGCATTGGTTCATTGGTATCGGTGGAAACCATGTCCTGACAGGCTCATAAAAGTTTTATCATAGGCACTTTGCAAGGGCTATGAGACATGAGGTAATGGGCTGTGATTAATTCTTGCATCCTGACGATATCGCTGTCAGCTCAGGCACCGTCGCTCCACATCTCGTGAGGCCGGGATGACAGCAACGCCCAGCTGGTTATCTACCCAGCCGTGCAGGATTTGTACCATCTCTTCTCCAGGAGACAGGGCAGTGAGTCAGAGCTGATTTTAGGGCTTTCGGGATTAAAAGGGGATGTTCCCCCACACAGTGATTTCCATCCTTTTTATACCAAGGTCTCGCTGCTGGTGCTGTCTCCCAGCCCTGGTGTCCCCGGCCAGCTGAGCCCTCACCGAGTCTGGTGGCACCGAATCAGTGGTGGCTCTCGTTAGCTGCCAGGCCCCGTGCTGCGCTGCCCTGCTGCAGTGATGGTGGAGGGGGTGCCCCAGCTGCAGGAGGGTTTGGAAGGCAGAGAGCAAAGGGCACAAACATCCATCAGGGGTGAGCAGGGATGAGTGTCAATTACCACTGGTCATTGCAGAGGCGGCTTTTCCTGGACTGAATTTTGGGCTGCCATCATGTTAAATCCCTTTAGCTGATTTCTGCCCGTCCCCCCCATTTGGTAAGCAACACAAATTTGGGGAATGTCCCAAGGGATTGTTCCCTTTGATATGACCCTGCAGCAGCGCTGACTTTTCCACAGGGTGTTTGTCTGCATACGGTGATGGCCGCTGGGCCAGAGCTCCTGTATATAAAGAAGAAATACGTTTTCAGTTTGATTCAGCCTTTACGTATCACTATGTTAATGTTAACAAGTCAAATTCAACATATTTTCCCACTCTTTAGGGTTAAAAGCTGCCTTTCTGCATAGAGCATTGAGAAGGAAGCGGTTAGGACGGTTAGGACGGCCTAAGGCCAGTCTTTGTTAGAGGTGAGTTAACCTATAGATGTGAGTCTCCTTGTATAGCTATACCTCCAGGGGTGAAGTGCTGGTGCAAATCAACAAATTGCAAATTGCTCCTTGCCTGGCCGCTTCATTCAGCTGTGGGTCAGAGGAGTTGTGAGATGTGCTGGCAGCCGGCTCGGTCTTGAGCTTGTGCTCCAGCCTGGTGCTATTCCAGATGTTTCCACAGTTGCACACATGGTGGGCACATGGCTTGTTCTTCCCCACTGCCACAAAATAGGTGTGTGACACCAGAGGACACCTGAGCTCTCAGCCAGGCAGTACTCTCTGCTGTCCTGTACTGTCAGTGCCTCATGCCTATTAAAATGTTTAACTGTAGCTTTTCTCAATTTATTGGACAGTTGCAGTGCTGCACTTAAAACCTGTTTGCTCAGGACAACGGGACTGTGTGTTTTGGATGGTTTCACCTGCAAGACCGACCTCTGAAACCTAAGCCAGTGCGTAGCATTCGGTAAAGTTTTCCTGTTAGAATATTCTTGCAGTTTGAGCCTTTACCTTTCTTCTTTAGCAATGGTGGCGTGCTTTTGTGGAGTGAGCTGTGACAAAATCCAGCTGTTCCCATCTATCAACATCTGTCTGGCACAGCTGTCCAGACGTTGGTGCACATGGGCTCCTCCAGATGCTCACGTGGCGCCACCGCCCAGATGTGCGCGCGCCCGCCCCGCCCGCTTCAGCTGTGGGCTCCAGATGTTTCCCGCCGCGCCCTCAGGGGTTAACGGCCCGGCACCCCCGCCCCCGCCCCCGCCCCCTCAGCTGTCAATCTTCAACGCCGGCCCAACCGCGTCCCGCGACACATCGAGGCCCGCGACCAATCAGGGCGTGGTTGTGATTTCCATGGCAGCCGCAGCCG